>OY390735.1:36142213-36474713 GCA_959613385.1 Geotrupes spiniger
AGTTTCAATGAAAATATTCAATTTACGATCGAAGTGGAGAGTGACAGATCTGTACCATTCTTGGATACTAAAGTTATTCGGGGGGAAACAAATCACATCATGTTTAATTGGTATTGTAAACCGACAGCATCAGGCAGGTACATAAATTATCACTCAAACCATCCTTTCAGACAGAAATTGAATATTATTCTCGGTTTAAAAAATAGAATTTTAAAAATTAGTAACCCTTGTTTTCATAACAACAATCTAAAATGTCTAGCTAAAGTAATTATAAATAATGGTTATCCACGCACTCTAACAAATAGTTTGATTTTCAATGCCCCTCAGAACATTACGCAGAACCTGGATAACTCAAATAATGAACCCGTTGTATACAGACGTTTACCATTCATTAACGACATAACACAAAAGATTGTAAGAA
The DNA here is from genome assembly GCA_959613385.1 of Geotrupes spiniger. Classification (NCBI taxonomy): domain Eukaryota; kingdom Metazoa; phylum Arthropoda; class Insecta; order Coleoptera; family Geotrupidae; genus Geotrupes; species Geotrupes spiniger. Next base: position 36,142,635 of record OY390735.1, read on the forward strand.
TCTGTAGGAATGATAATATTAAGATAGCCAAATATAACTTAAAAACTATCAACCAGTTGTTCACCAGGGTTAAAGATAAAACTCCAGAATGCTATACGTCTGAAATAATTTACAAAATACCATGTTCGGTATGTGAGGGTTGTTACATAGGACAAACGTCACAATGGTTGAAATCTAGAATTACCCAACATAAGAGTGATTGTAGGATTGGTAAGAATTCGTGTGCTTTGTCCTTACATTTCTCTGAACAAGTGCATAACTTTGATTTTTCTAATGTGTCCATTTTGGAAACACAATCAAAATATAAACATAGAATTTTTTTAGAAATGTATTACATCAACAAGCACACGGATGCGATCAATTTTAGGTCAGATGTCAATCAACTTAGCAACATCTATACGCATTTATTGAATTTTAGTTTCACAAACAACACACTCGATGATGATTCCCTTTAGTGCATTCTTTCCCGGTTCAATTCATATTTAAATTTTGGTTTTGTAAGGTGCGTGTTGGCACCGACAACATTTAAAGTTAAGTTGGTACCTAACACAAAAAAAATTTTCAGTTCTTCGGCATTTAGTCAAATACTTAACCTCAAATTTTAACATGTGTTTACAATGTGACGAAATATTTTTACGTTTTAACTTCATCTATTTTAATTAATTTAATCGCTCGATGTATCAATGGGATAAATGTTTACTTCGCTAGTTTCAAAAAACGACTCTCTTTTGTGTGAGTATATTTTTCATAAAAATTAAACTTTACATTGCCTGGTTCTTAATGAGGCATTAACTTGTAGCTTTCCTGATGAAGCAATCAATTATATTGCGAAATATGGAAAAGAACAACTAATTGAGTTTTATTACTGCCTGAAAAAGAAACTGACCGCTTTCCTCGATATTCATCGTTTTGGATCTTAACGTACGGTCGATGCTCCTTGCATTTATTTATATATATATATATATATATATATATATATATATATATATATATATATATATATATATTTCATTATATTTAGCAACAATATTCTTGCATCGACATTCGTAAATCAATACCCCTTTTAAATTCAATTGGAAACCGCCCGCGATGCTAATAAATAATAAAAATAATAAACAAACTAAATTCAACTGATGTAATAAAATATTAATTGCTAAAATAAAAACGACAATTCGGATGATAAATAATACTGAAATGGTCAACTTGTAATTTAACTCTAATAACAAGTGAATATGAACAATAAAAGTGTCAAATAAACATCGTTGACCAATAAAACAAACTGTAAATCAACCATTAAATATACAAATAACTGAAAATATGTATATTTTATGTATAGTTACCACTATAAATATATCATTTCAATACTTCAATACTAAATGTTTTTGAAGGATATCATCGAACAGTTCAATTTTTATCTTAAGTAAGACATATTTTACTGTAATTGTGATTTAAAGATCACATACGTATTGTTTTTGAGTTATAAGGTAAGCGATTGCTTCTTTAATTTTTATGATACATTTGGATAGAGCATGATACTCTAAGACGAAGTAATATTTAAAAAAATAATATTATATTGAAGTGTTTAACTTATGGCACTTCTACATCGGTTGGTTTATCTTTTTCTATTGGGTCCTTTTTTATGTAATTTAGTAAATAATTATGAGATATTTGACTGAAAAGGATCAAATTGAAATTTCAATATTCAGGGGATGTAGCGAATTTCAAAATCCGTAGCTTGTTCGATTGTTGGACGGCCACCACCCCTATTCAATTAACCCAACCCAACCAAAATCTTAATTTGGCTACATATCCATTATAATACCAAATAATCCGTCTTAATAAAAACTATTGTATGCATATTGTAAAAAAGGGGGAAGATAAATATATGTATATATAAAATAAACAAATATAAATATGTCCTAAATACCAAATACTTACTTTTGCTTGGACCCAACACTTAATTTCGCTCCATTTCCATTAAAAATCTAAAGTAATCCCAGGGAGTCTTAATCATTACATTTCCTTATGATTTTGTAAAAAAAGATAGTTGTGAAGTAAAAAGGGGCCCATAGAATAGATGCGTCCCAAACAATTTACCTTTTGCGTGAATCCATTACTTAATTTTGCTCCCCGCCCATTATAAATCTAAAATAATCCCAGGGGGCCTTGATCAAAAAAAGATTGTATGAGTTTTATAAAGAAGTTTGCGAAGGAGGGCTCTCTAGCAAAAATAGGTATAAATAAATAATATAATATACTTTTACTCGAAATCAACCTTTAATTTATCTCTGTGTCAATTACAAAAAAAATTATACATTTTGTAAACAAAATGCGAAGGAATAGGAGATCTCTAGCTTTAACTTTAGTGTTGCACTGCAGCCCAGCCATTATTTCATCTCTACGTCAATTAGACATTCAAAAATAATTCCACTGCGTCAGAGTTTAAACAGAAGTTGCAACGTGAGAGGGATCTATTACATATATATTTCCCTAATAACTTATTTAAGGTTAAATTTGATTGCTTTGGTGGGTCCTTGTTCCGTCTGTATAATTTCGGTGGTTTCTTCGCGTTCCTTGTTCTGACGAACACTTTGTTTGTTGGTTTGACCACGGCAAAGTGGTGAAACCACTTGAAAATGGCAAATGCCGAAACGCGTCGTGGTCAAACCAACAAACAAAGTGTTCGTCAGAACAAGGAACCCGAAGAAACCACCGAAATTATTTAAGGTTACTTTTGTTACAACATATTTTGCTGCGAACCAATAAGATTTTACACTAAAATAAACTTCAATTTAAGTCCAAAATTATGTTTAAATTATATGGCAATTTGTTTTGATTTTTAATGTGCTTCTTGGTTCTCGGGTTGTGAACCGCGTTGTGGATATGTTCCCCGAAGGGTCACTTCGACGTATCGGCAGCGTCCCATCTGCCATCTTCAGGAAACTCTTCTAGGTCTCACTGACTTAGAAGAACTCAGTTTTCCACAACGAGGTTCACAACCCGAGAACCAAGAACCATATATATTGTGATGGTATTTATTTAATTAAACTGAATCGTTAAATAAAGCAGAAAATATACACAAATCTCAAAATCGAGCGTAAATGTGTCTAGATACAATAATTTTACTGTCGTGAAAAGAAAATAGAAAAATAATGCAAAGTTTTATTTATTAGATATGAAAGCAAGTAAAACAAAAAGACTTAGTTTTACAATTACAAAACTAGACCATACAAATTGAGACTCGATATAAATTAACAACAAATTAAATTCGACAATTCGTAGTATACTGTTAAGTACCCCCCACCGACCGTGTTGTCTTAAACGGGTTAATTGAGGCCATTCGCCAAAGACGCCTTTCTTGAAGTCCATTCATAATTCCTGGCCGACCACTACTTCTCCTACGTATTTCTGAGCCTTCGTTGGACCAATCTCTCCATGCTCGGATGATTGTAGAGTCACTTCGACCTATTCTTCTGGCCATTTCGCGAAAGGGTAATCCGGCCTCGTGCATTCCCACAATTAGACCCCTTTCAAAAGCAGTAAATTGATTGTAATGTTGATTACGACGAACGCTGGGCATGCCAGCGGTACAAGTAAGGTAAATCAACGTCTAAACTGTCACTAATTATTAAGTTTGCCTTACAAACGAGAACAATAAGTGTACCTTAAAAAATTAAGACGAGCCAAAAAGAAACAAAAAGTTCACTGGTCATGATGATATGACCATTTCCTTTTTATTAAAAAGCCGCTAAATATTTATATTAAAATGTCCACGATTTGTTAAGGTGCAAGCGCGAAACCGATATTCTTCGGAAGTCGATACTTGGTAGAAATTAACTACTGTTAAGGGACCTATTCTTTATGTATTTACATATTCATTGTTACTTTTCTTACCGACAAACTGTAAAATCTAATCCATGTAGATAGAGCGGAGACATCCAATAAACGAATTGCATGCACGTTTGAAACCCTACGCGACAGCAATTAATTTTCCAAACGCCACAGATATGATTTAGTAGTAACATCATCACCGATGCAACAATTCAGATGTGGTGCCTCATGCATAACAATCGCAGACTATTAGTTAGTTTCGAAGGGATGCTTCTGTTTAGACTAACAAATATAGACAAACTGCAAGTGGCATCGTCGCACCGTCGCGTCGCATCTCTACAGAATTAGAATCAAATATTCAAGCGCTATCCAGTTCTAATAGTTTAGCAACGTGCAATTTTGTTGCAATGTTCAATTCACTATTCAAGTGATATTCAGTTTAATACTAGAAAATAACTGACTATGAAAAATTGACGGTTATAATGTCATGATCACTGCAAAAAAGCTTACGTCAAGGTAATCAATCGTCAAATATTTGACGATTGATTAAAGACTTGTTAACGATTCGTCAAACGTTTGACGATTCGTTAACACGCTGTTAACGACCGATTAGCGTTTGTGAAACCATGTGAACGTAAATTTAAATTTAATTTAATTTATGAATGCCGGTGATATAATGGCCAGAGATTGTTTCTGCAAAAAGTTAAAAGTAACAATTCAGCGCTAGAACTTAGATAAATATGTGTACTTTATTTCATAGCGACCAACCCGATTTCAAAAATTTTTAAGGGAATCTGAAAAAGAGTCACCACATATGTACCTCAATAAACATTAATCATAACGAGGGTATGCGACACTTTTTCGAATAATTTAGTATGTGGTTATTTACAATCTGCAGGTGTATGTTATTGACTATTTAACGCATTGTCTGGATATTATATAATGTATATTAATTCGCTAAATGGTAACTAACTACATAATAACCTGTATTGGCATAATCCAGTATATAATCCATGTTTTAACAATAGTTTATTTAAATGCAAAATGAGAAAGCTCTGCTTGTCGCAATAGTATCATCTTGTCTACTTGCATCTCGACAATATTTCAAAAAAAAATAAAAAAAAAAAATACAAAATAATTACCTAATAATCCAAATGATTCTTTTTAATTCTACTACATCCAAACAAAATCTTGTTAGTCACGCTACTAGGGCCAATGCCAGAAAAAAATGATTCAATGAATTATATAAAGGGCTCTTTTTATTGACAAAAATATAACTGTTCTACATTTGAAACTTTTATATGGAAAATTTATATTTACAACGTTCAATAAAATCCGTTAGCTGTGCTCTTTATACCAGTTGAGGGTGTAGCACTCATTATATTGGTTCATTATGACAAAATTCACGCTATAATGCAACGAACTAGATTTTTTCACACTGCGTTCTTTCAAAGATCGCTAAATTTATCGTGCAAACTTCTCGGCGACATGTAATGATTTCTTCATTATCATGAATTCATTAAGTATATACATCGATGGAAAAATGGCCCACTGGCCCACAGCTCGGTAATAATTGAATTAGGATAAAACTTTAATAATATAAGAATTAGATATGCTTTCCGTTGGTAAACATCTTATACCATATTGTTCTAAGGTTGGCATATACACCCATTGGCAGACAATATGTTTACAACGTATATGTATAAGAATTACCCATTCCATACGGATATTATATACTAGCAATATATAATCAAAGTAAATTGATATTAATTAATTAGTATCATATTTTGATGTAGAGATGTAACTCGTAACTACGTAACTATGACAATGGCGAATGCCCTACCTACTTTGTAGGTACGTATGATGTAGATTATTAAAGATTCTCACAAATAAGAATTGAAGAAAAAATCTTTCATTGCGAGTTAAACATAAAGCTATGTATGCAACTCGTACATAATCTGGCTTTTTGGACTATTTATCAGACTCGCTCGCAAGCTCGCTCGTCCATAACTCATAGGGCTCGTCGAATAAAGACCTATATTATGTACTTGTTACATAAATAGCCATTGTAAGTTATTTTCAATTGCGTACACTGTGGGGCCCAAATAAATATTTATTAGTATTAAAGACCATTGCATCTTCTTCTATACAACACACACAGAAATAAAAAAGGAAAATTGAGGACAGGTTATAATCAGTTGAGTCATTATTTTATCGTTACGAGGTAGCATTCCATTCATTTACGCAGACTCTGGAAAATAAATAAGTGCAAAATTTGATTCAACTTTACTAAATTCAATACTACATCGTCATTGAATTCGAAGTTAAATATCATATTCAAAATTAATTGTTTATACGTAGATGTCTTTAAAAGACGAATGTGGGAATGTGGGAATCATAAATACAGTTGCAAACAAAAATATATAAACAAAGAAGAATTTGTACCCATTTAGCACGGGTGGTCTTTAAAATGCTTTTTCAATTAAAAAATTGCGCAAGCATTTAGCGCATTCGGCTTGTCTATTATGCTGAATCAGTTTTGCTGGTCAATAAAATAATGTAAGTTAGACCCTGCATACGGGGAATGGATTATTAAGGAAAGAAATAAGTGTTTGCAAGAAGATTACTTTTTGTGTATTAAACAAAACGTAGTAGCGGTAAAAAATTAAATATAAATAAAAACTTTATTAAAAATAAATTGCTTTAAATAAATTGGATTCTGCGGCAATATAAAATGTATTATAGGATACATTTGTTATAATAGAGATTGTTTCGTAATCGCTATAGCTTTAAGGAAACAGATTAATTATAGGCGAAACGTTAGCGATTGAGACAAGTGTTTTATTGCCTATGTCCAAACATTCCGAAGATTAACGACTCACATTATTATCAAGGATAGAAGAAAATAATACATCATATTAATATATATATATATATATATATATATATATATATATATATATATATATATATCTTATATTATTAATTTTCAACCACGGCAGTAGCAAAAACGTTCTAGTTTCAATAACTCCATTACATATGCTTTTATCAATCCCTTTATCTATATTTAGAGATTGAACGAGTAGCATCAATTTAAGTGACATATTAGATTTTGTGTAAAATGGTATAAAGTACGTATATGCATCGTCGATAATTGACTTTTAGAAACCCTCGATAGTCAACATATAAAAGCGTCACTGCAATTAAGTTTTTAATAATACATTTTTGAATTTAATTACAATTATATGATATTATATGTTGACACTGGATATTTGATAGTCGTTTTTTTTATTCACAACAATGTGTGTTCTGGTTCTCAGTGGTTTATTGAGTGTGATTGGCTCGCGCCAAGAAATTTTAAGTATGTGAAAATATATTTCAACAACTAAGTTTCGGATAAAGTATAACAACACAGAAACAATATCGTCTTGTGATCCATCACTTTCTATAAATATAGAGTACGCATGTGCAACGTGTGAGTGTCCGTCTGATTGTAGCTCCTGCTAATTTGTAAAAGTATAGGGAAAAAAGGAATATTTAATTATAACAATTATTATGCAGATACAAATGAAATTGTTATGTCGTTGGTTAGTGATAACTCAATTTAACCAAGAAATCAATAGATCGCAGCCACCTTGTTGGAACTCGACGTAGTAACAAAACTAGGGGAATAATAGTTAAATTCACTACTTATGCATACAAAATGATGGCAAACAAGGGCACTCTTAAAGGATCATGTATAGGAGACGTTGATGATCTCACACAACACTAAATTTATTCAAGAATGTCGAGAAAATTGTGGGCTCAAAATCTGTGTGGACGAGAGATGAAAATGTATTTGCTAATATTAATTCTCAGAAACGAAAAATTATTTCCTTATCTGATTTAAATGTATAATTGTCAGTAATTTATACACTTTTCCTACAGTTATTGTTATATATTCAGGTAGTTTATGCTTTAGAAAACAAATGAGGTTTCCATGTATATTTTGATTATTTTTGAAAGTTAGTTTAAGTTACTTTAATTATTTTTGCTACGTTGCTTAATTAGTATTTGAATGAAACTCAAGATAGGTAATGAGAATGTGCCATCTCTGCTTTCATGTTTTAATGAATTTAGGGATATTGTCTTAGGCGAATCTTTTACACTAATTGGTATAACTGAAACATGGTTATCAAGTACAATAAGTTCTGTAGCGGTTAACATTCCAAGCTACGCAAAATAAAACTTTCGCGTTTGGTATTCGACCACCACATTCAAACGTTGATGACATTATATGCGTAGGAGATATTAATATTAATTTATACAATTTAGCCATGTAAATAGTATGAATGTAAGTAAATTTAATTCCATGTGTGATACATATGGCTTTGAGCAAATTGTGAATGATTCTACAAGACTTACTAACATTAGTAGCACCTTATTAGATATTATTATTATACCGGATAAGATTTAGTATCTCATGTAAATATTATTGACATTGATGATTATAAATTGGTATCTTGTGAATTGTCACTTGAAATTTTTCGCCCAAAACCTAAATTGGTAACATACAGAGATTTTAATTTCTTTGATTATGATGATTTTTCGACCGATCTTAATAATGTACCGTGGTATCATATGTCAGATCAATGATATTGACGATATGGCCATGTTTATTACAGTGAAATATTACAGCGTCGCCAAGTGAGTACCGACCTACCCTGATGTCGAGCGTTGTCGTTACGTTTTGCAAACTATGCAAGTACTAATATTCGCACTACACATGATTGTCTGGCCACTATCTAGATAAGACTAACTATGTATCACTAATTTTCGAGCCCTGCAAGCGGATGTTTTTAATTAATTGCGATAGGCTTTCCAAATCAATTGTCCTCAATGTGAACTATTATTTCCATTCTTGCTGACGGCAAGTGTAACAAACGAAATCAAACAGCAACCGTTTGCAGAATGCAAATTACTAATCGGTGCGTGTTGTAATTGGGTCGATTGTGGATTTGTTCATAACCCAATTACAGCATACTATTACAACAGATAACATCATTAAACTTTTTGATATTCACGCTCCTTTGAAGACTGTTCGCATTACTAAACCGAAAGCGCCTTGGATTACTGATGTTAAAAAGATAATGATAAAATTAAAAAAGGAAGCGCTGTCTAGGTTCAGAATCACTAGAAATCAAAATGAATGATTATTATAAACAATTGAGGAACACTACTACCAATGCCATAAGACGGAAAAGATAGCTTATTTGGAACATGATCAAAGGGAAAATAATAGCAGACTGTTTTGTAAAACTATGAAATTACTGAACATAGGTAAAGGAGGGAAAAATTCTGACATAACTGATCTTCTATCAAAACCAGAAGAAATTAATTCATATTTTCTGCAATCTGCAAATCAAACTTTACCCTCAGATCAGCTAAAATCATTTTATTTGAATAATAGATTTACTAATGGGGCGTAGAAATTTTCATTTAAATTAATTACTGATTCGGATATTGTCAAATATGTGAACAGTATCAAAACAAATGGTCAAACAATCTTCCGGTTGTGATAGAATATCAGCAGATATCGTTGAGTTGTCACTGACTGGAATTTGTGATCCATTAAGGTACTTAATTAATAAATGTTTTATGGAAGGTAAATTTCCAAGTATATGGAAAGATGCAATTATTCACCCATTGCCTAACCGGAAAAGCTTTTCAGATTTACGACCGATTAGTATTCTTTCAGTTCTTTCAAAAGTAATTGAAAAGGCAGCAAGTGAACAGATTAGAACATATCTGGAAGATCATAACATTTTGCCACATAATCAGTCTGAATACAGGAAAGGACATAGTACGGTAACCGCCCTTGACAAAGTCGTCAATGGGGTCTCAAATTTGACCAAATATTTAATTCAGTGCAATTCAACTAAAAAAAACATCGATTATAAAATGTATAATTGACGGAACAATTATTTTGATAAAAAAAATTCAACAATTTGCAAGAATTGATCTGGTGTAAGTCTAACCATAATGAAATGTCAAACCAAACTAAACAAAAAGCAACTATCAGCTGATAAATGGCTTTTCAAATAAAGCAGTGTTGCCAATTCAAATTTGTGAACATCTAAAAAATACCCACTAGTAGGGATAAATTTTAGTGTCACAAAATTCTGTGTACTTTATTTATTGCAATAAATTTTTTTGACGCTTTTGCATTTGCGGGTTAATTTGTATTGATAAATGATAAAAGTGTTAGTGAAAGCAGAAAACAACAATAAATTAGAAACATTATTCAAAGGTCCATATAAACTGATCAGTGAGGAACCACCGAACGTTAAAATAAAAATAAACAATAAAATAGTATAGGTGCATAAAAACAGAACAAAAATGTACCGCGACAAAAACTCAGTGTAATAATTAAGTTCTAGATAAGTACTATACAAGTAAGATTAATTAGTTAAGGAAAGTAGAATGTGTAGTTAAGAATTACACAAGGAAAGTAGTGTAGAAATGGGTAATATAAAATAGAAATATTTAAGAAAATTTTACCAGTAAAATTTTCTTTCCTTTTGGTGTGTGGTGTGAGAAAATTGCGTACCCAAAATGCGTTATTTCCGTTGCGTATAATGCAATTCAGCTGTTAGCAGTTTTACGTACAAACCAAGTTCGATTATTCGGCATTAACGACGAATACGAATGTCCAAATAAGGATATTCGCACTCGTCAGGAAATTGCCGAATGATCATTTATTTCAATTTAAAATAAGTCAATTAGTTTTAATGCAACAGTAGTCGACGATGGGAATTACCAGCAAGGTAGCACGACTGGTGTCCGATACATCCGTGACCTACCCGACGAACTATCATATTACAATGTGTTAGTGAAACGTAAACCAATTAAATACATCACAAGGTGGCGAGTGTTTTATCCAGAGCAACGACCAACGTCTCGTAACAGTTAAGCAATAATCAAATAGAATTGTAAAATATTACAAATTGATTTACTCAAAGAAACTTTTGATGAAAGAATAATTTCACGTAATGGTCCAATTAATTGGCCACCAAAATCGTGTGATTTACCCCCATTGGATTATTTTCTTTGGGGTTATGTAAAGTCATTTGTCTACGTCGATAAACCAGAGACAATTGAACACCTGGAAATCAACATTCGAAGAGTTATTGGCGAAATACGTCCGCAAATGGTGCGAAAAGTTTTGTGAAAATTGGTATTCCAGATTGCGCCTTGTACGCCCCAGCGGTGGCGGCCACATGGCCGAAATCATATTTAAACATTAATGTCATAAAATTTTCTATCCAATAAAGCCCGTTTCATTGATATTAAAAATATATTTCTTCGTTTTATTACGATTTAAACTTATGTAACTCTAAAAAAACACCCGATATTAATTATCTTTTCAATGCCTCTAATTCTACCTCTATTTCTTCATTTCATTTGAGATAATTAATAGTCCTTTCGAATCGTTAATTTGTTTAACACGTAGTTTAGACTTATAGATTTGATACTAATATTCTTTTAAAATAATTTTCTTCGTTCTTAAACTTTTTCAATCTTTTGTATTTTATTATTTCATTCCTTTAGTAATCGTATTATTTTTTATTGTTCTTCTATTCGTTTATATCTAACATCATTTTCCATTATAGTATTATTGGCTTAAAAATTGGCTTGAAATAAATAAGTTATTTCGGTGAAAGTTTCTAATATCGCAAATGTAAATCCGTTGAGGTTGCTCTAGTTTAAGTTGCAATCTTTTATCTCTCTCTATTATGGTGCATGGTCTCAGACACAAACATCAAACAATTAATTATATTCAAAAAGAGAATAAAATATTCGGCGATATTGCCGAAGGTCCTTCATAAATGATTTCATTTTAGCAACAGTGAATCCAATTAATTTGAAATTGAATACGTAGCGTCAACGGCCCTTACTACAATTAATTATGCAAATACGATCGATTGCATATCTGCTCACAACTCGAGGGCAATTTAAATTTCGTCCCAGAAGGACTTTACTAACTAATTAATTCGTCGACGAACTACTTTATTTAGCAGAAAACTCGCATAAAAATATTACAGTATGGGAGCATATGTAAATCTGTTGCAGCCTTTGTGACAAAATATAGTTGTAGCGTGTTTTTTTTACCAGAGCTTTTATATAAAAAAGTTCCTGGTTTTACCGTGGTCTTCATCTATAACTTCACATTTCGCTGGTGATGCTGCCAGCATCTTCAGAAGTTCTCTAAAGGCAATATTTACAAACTTCTGAGGAAGCTGGCAGCATGATCAGAGAAACATCAAGTTATAATCGAAGACCACGGGAAATCCAGGAAGAAATTCTTTTCATTAAAACGTCAATACTTTTTCTCCGACAGTTGTAACGGATAGTAGCACAGTGTTATATGAAGTAACATTAAATTGCATCTGGCTATACGCAGCGATTGGCCCTTGATCAACTTTAATTTGCTGGCATTTTAGAAATCAAAATAAATATTTTTACAAACATTTAATTATGCGGACAATGATTTAAATCAAACTGTATCGAAGCAAAGTATCTTTAAATTTAATAGTATTAGCAACTGCAATTGTACGGAACTGGCAAAATACCAAAAATTTTATAGGGGAAGGCAGTTTCTAATAATAGAACAAATTAAATTTAAACAAGGAAACCTTGTAATATGTATATAAATGTTTGACAAAACAAACAAGGCAAAATCAATTTAAATCGTTGAATAATTTGATAAATAAAATGATAATAACTTCATTTTTATAAACAAAATTGTGGACAATAAAGTGGATTTTTTACGGCATTTTATTATTTTCAAATGATTAAATTGCCCACCCCACCCCACAATTTATTTATAATTTAAATTGCATTTATAGAAATACATTTAACATTAAAAATCCGATTTAAATAATGTAAACTTATATAATAAATTATATATAAATTATAGTTTTAAAAATTGTGTACTTAATTTTATTTAATAATATAATAAATCATGGCAACTTGACCGAAAAGAATGAATTAAAATAATTATTTCATTGAAATAGCAATTGCGTTCCTATATTTGACATAAAAAACATGCAGTGAGCGCCTGCTCAATGTCTGATAATAATGAAAATTAAATTTAAATTTGCGATAAATTTTAATTCACATATACGAGTACAACATATAATACAAAAATTAGTTATTAAACTTTCATTTGTAGAAATGGAATTAAATTAAATTTAGATATCATTTAGTTAATTAAATTTGTTAAACTATAAGAAATAAATTGAAACCCAACTCTAAATTGTATAATAATCGGTTTCGATTAGTACAATTATGTGGTGTGAAATGGAAAATCGTAATCACTTGCTCTCGTGAATCAATCATTCTATTGTGTTAACACCTCCATAAAATTAAAAGCTTTTATCACCGCCCCGTATATTTAAATATATCTCGGGACCGCCAGGTTAAATACTGTAATTCACCTCCTGTCGACAATATTGATCTATTACAAAAATATCCGCCAAACGTCGAGTAATTTAATTCCTTTGTTGGAATTTGTTATTTTAACTAATATTTAACTAAATTTGGTTTTCCAGTGGCATTTAATTCATTCATATAGTTTTGCAACGCAGTTTGGTAATACTATTAATATTATTTGCTATGATGTGGTTTTACCAATTTTGGAGGACTAGTTTTTCCAGCAAGTAAGATTTTATCCATAATTATTCAGTTGGGCTCAATTTATTGTTTACTACTGTAAACCCAATTAAATAATTTTTGATTTAGCGCTAGATTAGGGTTGGCCCAACTCAACCAAATTATGCTGGAGATGGCCTGGAGGACTAGTTCCTATCAGACAGTGTGTCGATCAAAGTCAGATGCCCGCCCCTAAATACAAAATGATGTTTCATTGTATTAAGATTATATTTTCCAGTGCGTTTTGATTTTGGTATATTTGATTTTCTCCAGCATTACTCACAGTGGATCAACGATAATATTTAACCCAGAACTAGTCGCTTGGGGTCCATGGTGCTCCCAAAGAAGTCTACATAAATTTAGTATTGGCTGTAATTAAATGAAAGAAGTTACTATTAAAAATGTTAAAGTATTTTATTACGTACCACTTTGTGTAAAAAAACTATTCTTACAAAATTAATAAGTGAAAAAAAACAAAACTCAAACTCTTATAAAACTAATTATTTTTGGGTAAGTCAAGATCGACGTAAAAAAATAATTAATGGGATTCGTCAGAAGATTCTCCTCTTCCACATCCGATGCAGTATGTAAGTGTGAGTGCTGCTGGCATATAAATTTTCCCCAATTACTGTATTTAGTTCAATGTTTTTTATCATCGTTCGTAAGACACGATGAACAGCGCCCACGCTTAGCAGTCGATTGATTTACGGCTTCCTGCTCACCGTGTACCTTACGGAGCCGTGTTTTGATTAAAGTAGGGGTAGCTCGCTGATGAATGCGACGTTTTTGCTGATCTTCAACAAATTCTATCTAATATTATAATTAGCGCAAAGTTGATCATTGCAGTCAACACCTCCTTTGGTAGTGTTATAAAAAATAATGACATCTGGTTTCTGAGTGCAGCTTGTTTTGTCTATAACAGTATCATTGTACATGCTGGAAAGTAAAGAAACGGCTTTCTTTGGTTTAGGGTTGCTCTCTATTTTCGTTTGGCAAGAATTCAGAAGGGATATCAGGCTTCCTTTTATTCAACGTACCAACAAGTATTCAACTAATCAGTCGCCAGCAACTCCTTGGCAAGATTTACACTTGTGTATCAATTGTCCGTTGTTATATTACGCCCACTGCATTTTACAGTTTCAACTAGACGTTTTACTATATCGTCTGGAGAATTAGATACTTGATATTCTCCATTGGCAAGATTTACACTTGTGTATCAATTGTCCGTTGTTATATTACGTCCACTGCATTTCACAGTTTCAACTAGACGTTTTACTATATCGTCTGGAGAATTAGATACTTGATATTCTCCATCTGGTTGTTTACCAAAATACACCTGCAACTTGCACAAGTAATATGTCTTTGCGTCAACCGCAGCTTGGACTTTTATACTATATTTGTTCGGTTTATTAGGCATATATAGCTTTCCTATAAACGACCCCGAAATCCAATCAACGCTCATCAATAGTCAAATTTTCACCAGGAGTATTGACAAATCGCAGACATCTCATCAGGAAAAGAACACGTTGATAGGCTATTATCAGTCGAAAAATTTCTATGCCTGATCCATCTAGTGCCCATAGATCAATAAAATTAAAGTGAGATGCTGTCAAGACTCCAGCCATAAGCAATAAAACCAAAAAATACAATTATTTCTACAACATCAGTAGGAAGTGCATCTCGATGTCGTTGGAATTTTTCTTTTACTCTCTCAGTAATTTTGGGCCATTTCTATGGGTGTGTCTAGATAAAAAATAGTTGCCCTCCAGTACTTCAGTAATATCTTCTTCGCTGTCTTCAGATGTCTGAATATATTCAATGTCGTTTCCAGAATCATGGTTACTATCTAAAGCTACGTCGCCTACAAATGCATCTTCAGAGGCAGAACCAGAAACATCTTGCTCGTCGCCAGACTCATCCATTTCCACCAGCCACTGCAAAATCTGCCTTTCTTCACTCATTTTCAAACAATTCAAGCAGAATAAAATTTTTCAAAACAAAATTATTTTTATATACCTTATCTTAACAAATAAAGTATCACTACTTTATTTGTTAAGATAAGGTATATAAAAATAATTTTGTTTTGAAAAATTTTATTCTGCTTGAATTGTTTGAAAATGAGTGAAGAAAGGCAGATTTTGCAGTGGCTGGTGGAAATGGATGAGTCTGGCGACGAGCAAGATGTTTCTGGTTCTGCCTCTGAAGATGCATTTGTAGGCGACGTAGCTTTAGATAGTAACCATGATTCTGGAAACGACATTGAATATATTCAGACATCTGAAGACATTTTATTATTATATTATTATATATTATTTATTATTTATTTTATTACTTTTTTACTTTAGTAAAGTAAGAAATATACAACTTCTATAAAATTATGTCATAATGAACAAAAAAAATTACCTGGAAAAACAAAGTGCTCGCATGGGGTCACCACCCAAAAGAGCAGCTATATGTCCGTGCGCGTACTGATATGTAGACCCCGCCAGCGGTAACGATCACCCTAACTTATTTTGTGCAATTTTCCAGAAATTTGTTCTTTTTATTATTCAGTATTTCTCCAGCTTTGATTTTGCAAGTTATGAAAATCTGTTCGTACGTCTTCATCAACTGCGCTTTCCTCCAGCAAATGCCCTCCTTTTAAAAACAAGATTTTGAATGTTTCGATTTTGTTTCTCCTGTGCTGATAAGTCTTTTCTTTATTATTTTGTTACATCAAGTAAGATTGATTTCCAAAAATATATTTGCCGTTGTGAATTTTTAAAATGTTGGTTGCTTTATATTGTTTTCAACAATTGTGCCGCAAGAATCTCTTCCAGCAAATATATTCGTCACATGTTCAAATTGTATTGTTAATATTTATTTGATCTATTCGTTGCATTACATTATCCCGTTATGTTGTCCCAAAAGAAAAACGACGGTTTTTATTCCCGCAAAGTTGGTACTCGCAAAATATTTCGTTCAGCACTTTTACGTTTGCAA
The DNA here is from genome assembly GCA_959613385.1 of Geotrupes spiniger. Lineage (NCBI taxonomy): Eukaryota > Metazoa > Arthropoda > Insecta > Coleoptera > Geotrupidae > Geotrupes > Geotrupes spiniger. The sequence continues at coordinate 36,159,141 of OY390735.1, forward strand.
TTTTCTTTCAGTAAAGTTCTTCAGTTTAATTTGTCGATGTTCGTGACAATTATCTAAGAACATTTTTCCAAAAAAATTAACACTTTTTCGCGTCGTGCGTTTTCGAATTAGGATGTGGAAAAACAAAGATGTGATTCCAACATCGTTGTGGACTTTTGTACAATCTTTTTGCTGCCAATGTGGCGTCAATGATCGAGGAAAAATACCTTTCAGTAAAGTTCTTCAGTTTAATTTGTCCATGTTCGTGACAATTATCTAAGAATTTTTTTCCAAAAAAATTAACACTTTTTGGCGTCGTGCGTTTTCGAATTAGGATGTGGAAAAACAAAGATGTGATTCCAACATCGTTGTGAACTTTTGTACAATCTTTTTGCTGCCAATGTGGCGTCAATGATTGAGGAAAAATACCTCTCGTTGATTTGCAATTATAGGTTTTGTTCTGTTAAAACGTTTTGATTCTTAAAAAACATAAAAATCAAAAATCATTAAAAATCTTTACATTTAATGATGTGGAAAATAGCCACCCATGCTGTCTATATTCAACCATTTATAACTTTCTTATACTTAATTTGTAAGGGAATGTATCCCAAGTATAAGAAATTTCACTGCGGAACACTGCAGATTTTTATGTTATGTTTTTTAGAATTATAAAAAGTAGTCATTGCCTCTACGCATTTTTGTAAGCATATCAATACAATTTCGAATTTCTACGATTTACGAAAGAAACCTTCCTACACGTCGTTTGGTGCTTTTTATGCAAGGAGAAAATAGCAATATCATATTAATCATAAAATATACCGCATACATTATTTTTAAGTTTTGTTTAAAAAAATACGATAATTTGTGATTCTACATATGCTTCAATTTATAAAATTTTCGATTTCCTTGCTCGTAATCTAAAATATTATAACGGTACTCTGTGACATCTGCAATAATAGCACTACTAAGGTATTGCACTTTAATGGATATTTGTAGCCAATAGTTTTGAAACTGAACGTGTCGACCCTTTCAAGCTTGTTCTTCTACCATCATCAAAACGTTACCCGAAAAACGTCAAGCTTTTTATTATTAAATGAAATATTTTTTAATAGATTTCTTGGCTTATTTATCAAGTATCTTGAAGATGAAAATGCCTCAAGGTTGCCAAGAAATATAATGCTCAGCAATATTACTAAGTTTTTAAATTGATGTTTATGAAGTACAAAAACATCTCTAGCGAGTTTGTATTGAAATAAATCCAGTGTTCGTGCATCAAAACAGTAAATGGAATTTCAAGTTTACCGATTTCAAAACAAGATTAGAAAGAATGGGAAACATTACTAGCGATTGGTTTTTTGCCGCCAATAAACGAAGGAACAAATGCATTTTCCATACAAAATATTAAATATAATAAACCTGGAAGTAATTTAAACTAAATAATAATTAACACAGAAACTAAGTAATGACGTTTGCACATAAATTACAACTCGCTCTTTTTAACATATAATCCCAATCCGCTTAACAGGTGGCTGTCACTGTCAGAGCCGGCGCCTTCGATTATTAATGGTCCAACTTCTTCAACAAATTGTTCACGTTTATATCATTTTTGATGTTGATATTTCGTACACATTTTTCATCGGGCGTAACACGCTCTAAGCTTGCTTTCACATTTCTACGTATATGATAAATATAATACTTTGAACCAATACTAGGTTTACTCGCGGTGATTTCGCCGACGCCGAAGACGTTCGTGTTGAATTCATGATTCACCTTGCAAAATAAAATCTCTAGTAGGGGATTTTGAAATTTCCATATTTTCTCATTCTGCTGCGCATATAACGTATCCAATTATCAACTAAAAGTTCTGGCACAAATTTCAAATTTTTTTTCGGAAAGTTTTGTAACACATAATCGATTAACTGTTTCATAAGAAATACAATTTCTAATAAAAAGGCGATGGTATTCCACAGGCCGTAACATTCTACGGACGTTAAGCGTTGGGCTTCCTGCAACATTTAAATAAATAAAATGTGACGCATTTTACATTATTTGCGCACAAAAAACAAACGCTAGTGTTTGATCTTAAACAACAATCTGGTGACCTTAAGAAAATTAAAAAGAAACTTTAAGCAGACCAAGTCTCAAAGGATCACACTCGAAAACCTGGGAAAGGTGAATTAGAAAGGGGAATTAGAAAGGTTCCTCAAACTCACTTCCTCAAAGTGAGTAATAAACGACATAGTCGTCGACCAGATCGCCTGCTATTTAAAAACCACGTTACCAATAGGACGAAAGTAGCCATATATTGAAAAACCTTGTGAAAAGGTTTGTGTAAGCAGAGCTCTAATTATCTTTATCTTTTTTTAAAATTATTAGCATTATTGGGTTGACAATGTAACATATTTCCATAAGAGTACGTTGTTGAGAATGGTTATTAAAATATTCGTTTCATAATTAATATGATGGAGCTTTCTGGTAGACTCGTCGCAAGGGCACACTATTTAAGTTTAAGTATGTGTCACTGTGTTTGTAATAACTTGGGGGTTTTGACCTTAGTGACTCAAAATAATTTGCCAACGGGTTTAGCAATCTTGTTTTCAATTAAAATTTTGTAGAGTAATTGCTGGTTTAGTTATGTGAAATTGCAACAATGTGGGTAATTCTCTGTTTATGAACTAACATTACATTAAGTTTATTCTGAAATAGACTATAGGAATCAAAATGGAGATATCTACCAGATCTAGTTGGTTTTCTATACCAGTTAAGCTTACTAATACCGTCCTCAGTCCTCTTAACTAATTCAACAAGGAAAGAGACCTTACGTCCTTGTTCCCTTCCAATGGAGGCGGTCGTGATAAGAATTAAACACTTCCAAGACCTTCCATGGAGTCGGAATATAGTGTTGTTGGTAAAAAGTAACACATCAAGTGAAGGTTGTTTATAAGTTCAGAAAAAGAAAAACTGTCCTTACCGGGAAAAGAATTGTTGTCTTGAAAAGCTATAGAGACAATGTCAACAATGAATTTGGATAAATACTTGGTTGGTCCTTGCACAGAGGAAACAATAGATCTGAGCCGATCTTCAGGTTTGTGAATTTTAGGGCGACTATAGTTCGGAAGCCACAGAACTATGAATAATTACTTTATTGTAGGTACGGTCATCTATAAGTAATCTGTTTTTAAGTGAAACAACTAAGTCGTTATTACTCTTTTCAAATGATGAAGTGGGATCCTTTGCAATCGATTTCCAAGTCAACGGTTCCTGGAGCAACTCATTAATGGCCACGGTGACATTGCCTTTATCAGCTTACAATTAAAATGTTAAGGTTGTTCTTGGGGATTTTTGCTACAAAGTTGTTCCAAAATTCGGTAACATAACGGGCTCTTTGTGTACAAACTCTATTATTAAATATATAGTTTCAGACCTGAACAAATCTCTATTATTAAGCCCAACCCTTCCCTTATATATCGAAATATCGAAATATATAGGTTGAACTGATAATGCAAATTTGGGGTCCAAGAATAGGAAATTCCTGACTTAAGAATGAAAATAAATTTTAAATTTATTTCCAAAAAAAAAAAAACAATACCAGAGAATAATATACAATAACAACAATGGAAATCTCAAGGTATAATTTCAGGAGGTATCAACCACTTGGTTTGCCAACAGACCTTCTAAGCTTATACAATACATAGATAGCAATTCATTAACATATAATCTTATTTTTAGATTCGATGAACCAAATGTCGGACAAAACTTCCTTTTCGTTTGTCAGTATGAAATTTGTTTTCTGACCAATCACGACGAGTTGTTCCTCTTGTACCGCCTTGCACCAAAGTGGGGGCATTTCATTCCCACCAGTGATATAAGCGAACTTCATTATTTAAAGGCCGTTTTCACCTTTAACATTATTATTATTCAATACTAGTCGAACAGAACAGTCGAAGAGTATAACATCAGATTCACCTGAGTAGTAACACGACAGTATTATTTACTCAAGTATTAGTCACGTACAACAGTACAAGTAGCAAACAAACTAACACAACGCAATAGTGCCAATTGTAATTGTAAAACTAGTTAACGTGTTATTAAATAGTGTACAAAGTTAAAAGGAGTTTATTCTGCAACAAGCCTTCGAACGATATAATAAAGCCTAGACAATAGTAAGATTTTTGTATGCATTTTGAAATTCGAGTTTTAATATAGTTCAAAACAACACCAAGATTTTTTGCCTGATTAGCAATAGGAAGTAATTTATTATTTACAACAATTTCCAAAGGTCGGTTATGTTCATCAGATATATTACTAAATACCAATACAACTGATTTAGGTGAATTTAATACCAGTGAATGCTTTCTTGAGTTATTTTGCTAAAATCGGCTTTCAACTGACTTATAGCTTTGCTTCAACGGTCGCGATAAAAGGTATACGATATAAATATATACGCAAATGCGTATCACCTGCGTCCATATGGTATTTAGTTTTCCAATGAATACACTATATTAGATGTTGATTGATTGTCGAGTTACTTGTTGTAACTTTATATCAATAAATTAAACCAACACAAATTGTTTTTAATTTTAAATATATTGTAGGCATAGCATTAGAAGATGGTAGTCTATACATAACTCCTATAATATATTGTTTACCACATATATTCACTGCCGTCCATAACTGCTTAATAATTATTTCAATCGTCATGGTTTTAATTTTAATGTTGAATGAACTTCGATAGGTATTTCTTTATTTGTAAATAAATTTAAACCATCTATTGAAAATTTCAATTTGTTTTACTATTCAATATGAATGAAGAACGTCTAAGAGTATTAATTTTATTAATATTTGCATTTTTGACTTTGTTAAAGAAAATTCTATTAACTTTATGTGAATTAAAATGATGAATTACCTCTCGCTTACAGCAACGCCTCTGCTGTGGTTAAAATATGTCGTAAAGATCTGCTCAGCTGCCGTGAAGTATTATTTGTGTGACTGATTTCAAAACTTGTTAATTTACTCTTTAACCTGCGGCTTATTGCTTCTGCCTCTCTACCTCGCTGGTTTTTCTATCAAGTGATAATGTTGCTTTATAATACTTTGGGGGTTTGGGAAAGGACGAACTAATTATGTATCCTAGTTCATTACTGACTTTCTATCTACAGCTGTTCAAGTTTACAATTCGTTTCGCATTAAAAACAGTTTTTCTTTTCCGAACGTTCGAATACCAGAGAGATAGGTGGTTGCTTGGTTGCTTGGTTGCTTGGTGGTGTCACTTTTACCAACATCCCTATGGATGTAGTATGTAATATTATAACTAAAAATTGGAACATGATTGAGCGACACAGCTCTAACCTTCCTCAGCACCATAAAATTAATTTTCGTTTCGCTTTACTTCTCTTCCCAAATTAGTAAATATAAATCTTAATCCAGTAGAGAATATCTTCAGCTCATTTAGATTACGCGAATTTTAGTGATCTTCTAGAGGGAATATTGATAATTTCTTGGAATTCCTATATGCTTGCTCAGGTTTGCAAGTAGGGCAATATTATCCCATGCAACTTAGTTAAACATATAGGGAAATGATTTTTGAACCATTATTACACTTAATAAATAATTCGCCCTCGTGCGAATTTCACATTTTCTACTTAACAATTTTTCCAAAAATATTTGTAAAAGCTGTGTATAATAATTTGGTTCAGGAAATTTAATTTGTTTATGTCAGACCATGTTTTCCTATAATCCAAATCTACAACGACGGCAATATTCCTTGCAAGGCATCAGTATTCCAGAGCCTGGATCATGGAGGAATACTGTAAGTTGCGTATTTTGATCCAACCAATGTGGTTGATATGATTAATTATAAATTTCTGAGAAAATTGGAAGGCTATGGTGTAATTTCAGCTTAAATATGAACAAGATAGGTCGCCAATGATTTTTTACACTTGGAGTTCCGCAAGGGTCCATCCCCGGATCACTTGCGGAACTCTTCGTCTTTAGTAACGACTTACCAAACAGATTGGCACAAGGTGGTGTAAAAGGAAGCAACTTATATTGAATCCGTCAAAAACTAATCTTCTTACGTTCAAAAGTACGCACAGGCTACATGAAAGTAGATTGCTGGTAAGATTGAATGAAAATAGATCGTTAACCAAGTTAAACAGTGCTATCACTAACTTAAAAAATGTGTATTTGCACTTTGCTAATGTTCTATAATGGTTTTGAATCAAATTGTATAAAAATCTGGGGAAGGCCTAGTGTGAGCTTGAGACTTCTGATATTGCAAAAGAGGATCATTAAATATATGGTAGGTTGCAACACGATGGATTCTTGTAGTCAAGTGATTATTTGCTTGGTATTGATGACTATAAATTCATTAACAAAGATGTTAATTTATATTAATTCATGTTATAATATGTTATCACCGGCCTGAGTTTTAATGGAAAAATACAATATGTTATTACCAGATATTATTATTATTACTTCTAACAAACAATAGTTCTCCGACATTTTTGGTGCACCCATGCGATAATCTCTTTCACCAATCATCGCTGAAATAGTAATGAATACCCTCATCAAGGAAATTCATTGATGACTCTGCTTTTTACCATTCACTCCCGCAAACATTTTCTAGTTCACCTTTCCTAGTTTTTTCCGAGTTTTACTTATGAGTATTTAACTGTATTTTACATTTTTGACTTCTTTGAAAACTAAACTTAAATTGTGTGTGCTGTGTGCTCCCACCTCCTGAATGTGTGTGTGTATTTGTGTGTTTGGTGGGTAAGAGAGTGTGAGAGAGGGGGGAATTGAGTGAGTGCGTCGTCTAGCGCCTAAATTATTGAAACTAAAATCACCTTATTTTATAAATAATAGTGCAACCGGGTGTGGTGGTTTACTCCTGTCCTCTTTTCCTTATGTCGAAAACGTAGGAATTTGATTCAAAAATGGTTCTTCTAAAAATTATATGTATTGAAATAATAGTTATTTATATAATTAGTACATAATATAGGTTTTTATTGACAAGCCCTAAAGCCCATAGTTTTACTTTATTTTTATTTACTACTAGTCAATAATTATATGGATTATTCTAAATAGTGAAATAATCTAGTCGTTATTATGCAGTCGGATATAAACAACATTTATTTGATTTTTTTCCTCAAAAATGCGATTCTCATCATGACTCCAGTTTGCTGAAAATTTATCAAGTATTATATAAGAGAATTCAGCGCGGTACACTGCAGATTAATAAAAATATACTTGTTATACATACTATTTTTTTATTTAGATCTAGCCGGTAAACGGTTGTACTGCCACTACAGTTACTTTAATCGCTTTTTCAAATCGAATCAAATCAAATCGATTAGATTAATTGTAATTGTCGATGTTTTCATTCTCATATTTATCTGATGTCGACTAAATCACATACATGAATGAACCAAAAATGGGAAAATATGTGATTATCACCAAATGCCCCTTTCTGTTAATATACATCGCAGAAACTAGGAAATTTATTAAATTACAATTTCATTGTTTGCGAAATTCGCTTTGTTTGCGCTCCGCAATATTAGATCTGTCACATATCAGCTGTCACGCGCAACAAAGCAAACCTTTGACATCAGTACATCAAACATGAGCTTTTAGTGAAATTGAAAAAAAATTATAAAAAACTGTTGCCTGTAAATTAAATTACCAACAATGTTATTTTAAATCGAGGTAAAACTAAACCTGCAATTTGGGTAATTAAACAAGTATATATTCGACATTTTAATACGCGAATCGTCGAATGTTCATGATACCGAAATTTCCCTCTGTACGTACGGCTCATTTGTTATCGCCTTCAACGTCTAAACCGGAGAGGTGATGTAGCCTGTTAACTTACGCTAACGGCAAGGTGAAAATACGCCTATTTGATCGTAAAGAGCATATTATCTAGATTACTTTTTAAGCACCCCATTTGAAGATTGATGTTGTGATTTTATCTCCATTAGGATTTTTACAATCTCCGACGAAATCGAAATCGTTTGTAATTACAACTATATATGTATATGATATTTTATCCATACGGTTATTTTAGTGTGTGCACCGAAAATAATGGCTGTTTTGTTTCTCAGTTACATACTTACTTACGATGGAATTTCTATTTACAACTTTTCTAAATTCAAACGAGTTCACCAATTAGAAACTCAAATGTCAAATAACGTAAAAATCAATTCTCGTGCAAAATTAAGGCAATATGGACAAGCAAACAAATTTCTCCTCACTTCTTCAGAGTTATATACTTTGGAAGCAAATAAAAGTTTCTGATAGTGGTTTCAAGGCGAAATTCTCTTAGATACTTGATTTCAATCTTTCGCGCAATGCATTTTTAAAAGGTATCGGATTGAGGAGCAGGGTTGATGTAAATTTGCTTTTAGATGAAACGCTGCAAATTCTTTAGAAATTCACAGAGGGCATTTCACAAGTGTGTAAAAATCTCATTTGGCAGTATAATATATTAATAACAAAGACAGATTTGTATAGGATAATGGGATTAAGGCTAAATTGTTAGATAAATGGATTCAAGATTCGAGTAGATTTTATGATTGATTTTCCATTTAATTGCACAGTAAAGGAATAAAAACGGGCACATTCGTTGATGATTATATATCGAGTAGTGATGAATCGTATTGAACAATTAGAATGAATTCATTAATTTAAATCTATACTAAAATTAACATTAAACACAAAATTCATATTCTAAAATGTCTAGCAAATGAAAACGTGATAATTAAAAGGAATTAGCATTACTAATGTCCATTTCTCATCAATGGCATATAATAAATGTGCCACAAAAATCAACTCAATATAGACTCCACAACATCATTAAAAATGTAAAGCAAAATGTAAAAGCATGCAATGTAAAAGCAGTAGTATATATTTTTTGATCGTTACTGATGTTTACAAAATATTTCCATTTGACATTCAGTTGATGTTGTTTTGCTGCAAGACTCACAATTTTTGCGATTCCTACTAAGAAATAACACACATTAATATGCAATTTTTGAATAAGTAATATGAACCCTCATTTACAGATGATGGGTAAAAATTCAGAATTAAACATATTTTAACTAATCATAAAACAGAATTTTCTTTACTCAGAATTTGATAACCACACCCAAATGTGCATTAAATTATTGGAGAATCATTCACGTCATTCCAATCTACAACATATGATTTGCATTATTAATATTAAATTTTCGTCTTTCAAATTCCAGTTAATAGTTATAGAAAATACTATATATATATATACTGTATGTAGTATTCATTCATGGCCGTTACTCATTCGGATAGGTAAGTATATTCCTTTTCTATCGTGTCGTAAACTTGTCCGTCTTGAGTAATGGCTATTGAATGAATTTACTATTTATTGAACATTATACTACTTAATTTCTAGCTATGAATATTCGAACCCTATCGAGTTTGCAAATTAGCGAATGTATTGCTACCATTTGTGACAATCCTTACAAATCGTAATATTCGTGTTTTTAATTTTAGTTTTCTGTTTGATTTGATTTGATTTGGAAAACGATTGGTATCTTTGTGTACAGCATTCCTAATTTTTGTGTTCGCTATATTAAATTTTTTAAACCATAAATGAATTGGAACCTGTTTTTGATGAATACAGCAGCGCAAATGTGCAAAAATTTTAATCGAATAATAAAAGAATTATTTCAATGCAACGACAAAAAATCATATAATTTTGTGGAAAATTGACATGTTATCTTAGCAATTTTCATTGGGCGTCACAAATTTATCGAAATTAAAATTTTCTTGTGGTTCATACACAGCAAAAATATCGTTTATACAGCAACAGATTTTCTTCGATAACACAGCATTCGTAAATTTAATAAATACATTTATTTTACGAACTAATTATATAATATTAATAATATTTATTCAAAAAATTTCCTTCGGATTTTGTATGAAAATATAGCCCTGGTTAATAATCTGACTTGCCGTTAACTGAAACTACAGTTGTGTAACGTACACAACTGTAGTTTCAGTTAACGGCAAGTCAGATTATTAACCAGGGCTATATCTCTACATTCACTTACCTGGAATGTACCCAGATAAAATGTACAGAATATCCAACCTAAACATTTGTCTAGTTCCGTGGAGATGGGTAGATGTAATTGGGAGGATTTGTGTTCCAATCACCACTCTGACTGGACGATGCTGGCTGTGCGGGAAATTGGGGAGAACGTTTCGTGTAACTTCTATGGGCTGGCTTCTGTTGTCAGTCGAGACAAAACATAGGTCAGGATTGTATTCACGTTTCATCAAACGGAAGGGCGAGGTATTCATTTTCTGCCAATTTTACTATACTTACTATACTTCCATTCTTCATGATGACTACTGTAATCCCCCGAGTATATAGCAGGATGGGATCTGTTTGGATGAATTGGGGTGGCCAGAATACAGCTGGCGGCTTGTAAGTGTTGGAGACGATGATGCTTCCTATTTTTATGACAACGTTGTGGATTTCATCGTCAGTGGACGTGGAGAAAAGATAATCGTTTTCTATATATTGTTTAACGTACGTTGCTACGCCATATGATGGATAGTACGTAGCTCCTAGCAGATTACAGCCCGGTATTTTTCCCTTTTTTCGTAGTTGCTCTTCTGTTGCACTATGTGTTTCCTGTATAGCGACTGGGTCGATGTTGTCATGTTGAGTTTTGATAAATACTGGCTTTTTGAATAACTTAGTTTTCTAATCAGCTGGTCCTGAGAAGGGCTGTTAGCTTTGTCTGGCAGCATATTTGCTCTTGACAGTAACGTAGAATGTTAAGTAGAATATAAATATGTCTGATGATCAGCAGATTATCTAACTGCCAGGTTTGCTAGTTAATTTAGAGATACCCAGGGTGCACGTGTAATATTCCACTACTGACGCGAACTAGCCCTACACCCCTTTATAGAGAAAAGAAATAGAGATAGCAGGAGAAATGGAAGAATTAAGAATTAGCATATTAAGGATTTCAGGAACGAAGAAATGGGAATAAGGGACAAATATTACTCTGGAATTACAACAAAACTCGAGAAATATAAATATATAATATAAAAACTAGATAGAGAAAGTATCTACAATGCAGGTATATGTACCAGTTGAAGGTACAGCTCATAATACAATGGAAAAATTTTAAAGATAGGAACTTCTAAATAAAATAAGAGAAAGGCACGATGATAGTTTTAATGGAAAATTGGAATATCCAGATCGGAAATGATAAAGATACAGGCTTAGGAAATGTAGGAGATATGGGGAGGATATATTGAATATAAATGGCCGGAAAATGGTACAATATTACCAAACAAATGAACTGCTGATGGCGAATACATTCTCGCACCAGCCACTAAAGGAATGTTATACTTTCATCACCCAAGATAGCGATGGCTACAAGTATGATAGATTATGTATCTTATACAAAAAACCTACAGTAACAGTAATATAAGCAGACATTTCTACACAACATAGGTTAGTGGTAATTACACACAGGTATGGATGAAATAGAGGACAAAAATATGTACGAAATATACAAATTAAAGAATGAAAGATGCAAAAAGAAATATGAAAGAAAAAATCAAAGTAAACGATGTGGGGTATCATAAAATGCCTTACTGTACTACTACTCTTACTACTACTACTATACTATAAACAGGAAAAGTACTGGGCACGTATAAAATCGAACCAGAAATGTTAACATTTTGGGATATGGGCAAACAGTGGTTACTGGAAATATATATAATTATACCGATATATAAGAAAGGGAAACATTCGAATTGTAATAATTGTAGAACGATATGCTTACCTTCCGTACCGTTCAAATTATATACAAAAATAATGAGAAATAATTAAGGGAAAGGGTTGAACGCGTACTAGAAGAATAACAAGCTTTATATAGGAAAACGGGCAAACGATAATATCCATATAAGAATATAATAGAACAATAGAAACAATAGAACAATAGAACAAAACAAAACTATTTTTAACATTTATCGATGTAAAAGCAGCGTTCGATTCAGTCGATTGAAAAATAATAAGAAGCCCACCGGATCAATTAAAGGTAGAACCGAGGATTATCAGAGCAATAGAGAGTATAGGTAAAGATATAAAATGAGTAGTACAGATTTATGGGAAAACATCGAAGAAGTTCAAAATGAAGAAGGGAAAAAAGCAAGGGCCCGAGGTCACTTCTTTTCATAATAATTACGAACAGGATACGGAAGGTACTACTAATAAAGACGATAATGACTTCCTATGATAAAAACAATCCTGTAATATTACGAGAAGCAAACAATTATAATAACTTTCCACAAAATTTGCAATTGCAAATTCACGAAAACAAACAAATATTTTTAAACCAAAATGAATTATCTATTGTATTGTGCGATATTGAAGTGAAAAAGTGTATTGTATCGACAACGTTCTGGGACCGGTGTTAGTACCTTTCATGCAAACGTTGCAGCATGCAACTTTTGAAAAGCATAATGCAATATCTCATACTGCTGTGGTTACAATAATGTTCCTCGAGCAGGTTGGATTGCGACTAAGACAAGTACCCAGGCCTCCTGAGAATCTGGATGAACTTCGACACCATATAGAGGCTGCATGGAACGAGATACCACAGAAGGACATCGACCATTTAACAGATAGCATGGTTAGAAGAGTTAATGCATGCATAGCTGCGCGTGGGAATGCAACCCAACTATTAGCTTTTTCTGGAAAAACGTTAATTTTTGTTTTGTTTTTTTCAACTTTCATCGTTTCTTAATTGATAATAAAGCATTATTTTACCGACGTTTCAAAATTGTAGTCTAATTCTAATGGGTGGTGTATTTCATATGAAAGTGAGCATCTTAAAATGTTGAATTGTTTCATATGTAGAAGAAAAATCTGTTTTTGTATGAAAGACATTTTTGTTGTGTATCCGTCTATTTCTAAGAACCTCCATGAAGGATTATTTTTTTATCAAATTTTAATTTAAAATGAAAACAGTTAATTTCTTTTCTTTGAAATTGTATGATTTTTCATGTTTCTCAAAATTAAAGCAACTTCTTAGCATAGAATTGATGCTTTCCCTATTCGTTTAATTTTTTTACATACTTGCGCTTTGTGATTATCAAAAACAGATAATTTGTGGAACTGTGGTTTGTTACCATGTGCTTGTTTTTTACTATTACCTGTCATTGTTATCGATAACTATATATAGATAACTGCTGAGGTACAGCCAATATTTTTCTAATCCACAACAACCATGATCGCAGTGTCGTTAAAACAATATTGACAAATTTCAATGATTAGTCCTCATCAATTATCAATATAACTCAAATTATTAGTAACTTCGTATGAAAGTGCACATATAAAGTGCACTTTCATATGAAATAAACCACCCATTAAGAATTAGACTACAATTTTTGAACTTCGGTAAAATAATGCTTTATTATCAACTAAGAAATGATGAAAGTTTAGTTGAAAATGCAAAAATTAACATTTTTCAAGAAAAAGCTAGCAGTGGGTTGCATCCTCACGCGCAGCATGCATTAACTCTTCTAACCATGCTCTTTATTAAGTGGTCTATGTCCGCCTGGGCTATCTCGTTCCATGCAACCTCTAGATGGTGTCGAAGTTCATCCAGATTCTCAGGAGGCCTAGGTACTTGTCTTAGTCGCCGACCAATCATATCCCAGACATTTTCAGACCGTGCAGGCCAGGACAAAATTTGCAATCCAACCAGGAACCTTCTTGTAATCATAGCAGTGTGGGGTCTTTCATTATCCTGTTCGAAAGTGACATTCTGCAACGCCTGCACGAAAGGTAACACCGGTTCCAGAACTTTGTCGATGTAACGACGTACATGTAACTGCAATGAACGTAAGGGGTGACCTTCGTCCAGCACATATCGTCATATCGCCCCCCAAACCATAAAGCCAGCTGTTAAGGCTGTATGTCGTCTTTGAACGATCTCCAAATTCCGCCTTTCCCCTCGATGTCGCCGCACCCTTCTACAACCATTATTCACCCATAAACGAAACCTTGATTCATCACTGAAGACGATGTCGTTCCATTGATGAACCCACCCTTGACGTTCTTGAGGGAGGTGTTAATGCAAGTCGCAAGTAAGGACGGTATGAATGAAGCCAAAAGGAAGAAATTCTTCTGTAGACAGTTGCCATCGACAAGTGTCGGTTCAAAGTTCTAGTTCAATCCATAGCAACCGACTTTGTTGTTTGAAATCGATCCCTGTCATCCGCCTAAGGAGTCGGTCTTCATGTGCGTTGCTTCTTCGGGAGGGTCTTCCAGCAGGACGTCCCCTCTGGATACCTTCTTCGGACCATAAAGACCATATCCGAGCAACTGTATTGTGGTTCTGATTCAGCCTTCTCGCAATCTCTCGGAATGACCGACCTGCCTCTTTCATACCGACAATTCGGCCCCTATCAAAGTCATTGATATGGGCAAGATTAATTTTGCTCTCGGTTAGGCCCCTGTTGTGCTATCGCATGAGCTTTATTAATTCGTAAAGCGGTTTGTTGCTCGCAGTTACCTTTTGGCACTATTTTTTTTTCGCTGTTGAAACATTTTATTACGATAATCTACAAAATTAATCATACTTGCTGTTCACCAGTGTTCAGTAACAGTCAACTTACGCCTTTTTCCGGTAACCCCCGTACCTGACTATAACGACCACCGTTTTTTCTTTACTTTAATTCCGGCCCTATATTTTCTGTGTAATGACCGATCATCTTTACATACTTGTTTCCATTGCCTATTAGCTTTAGTGACGTTTAGCAGAGATTCCGAGTCCAAATACTTCACAATGATGGCGCATACTTCCACTGGTAAATCGGTCACGTTCTTTGGTATAGATGATAGGATATCGAACACTCCTTTCGTGTGTAGTAATCAAAATTTTAATGCGCCACGGAGAGGAAACATACAAGGAGTAATTTAAAATAAGAGCATGCAATAAATAATTGCATTCATTAAAAAAATTGCATTCAGATTTGAATTTGACTGCAATTTACAATGCGTCATAAAATGTCAAATGTGACATTTATTTATACAAATAATATTTACATGGATTTATAAAATTGTATTTGTTGTTGCACTCTTGGTGATTTTTAAACATGTTCTCTTGAACTTCTGCTTGAGATACTTGTTCCATTATAGATGATTTCCAATAAGCTACTTATGAGAAAAGGCCTTTCATGTTTGAGTGATAAGCTGAAAACTAAATAATTTGTAACGAAAATTTGTATGTAAGCTATAATACAAAAATTCTGTAAAGATAAATAGAAAAACTAGCTATATAAAATAAATTAATATACGGATAGCAATGTATTTAATAAGTTTGTATTAAGTTTACGAAACAATTAATAGTTGTAAATAAAATTAACTAGAATTTGAGGTTGGAATCATCGTAAAATATATATAAAAATGCAGTTTGAGTAAGTCAAAGCCTACGTGTTTAAATGTACATACGTGCAGCCAAGCAAAGCGCTGGGAAAAAAGAGATACAATACGTATTTTGCACTCAAGTGGATATTTTGATTTCACGCAAATGCATAGAATGGCACGATCGCACCGAAAAAAATTATTTCGATAAAAAACAATAGAGAGTAAGAGCGTCTCTTCTCAGAGAAACGAACGTGCGTTCCCGAAAATCCCGTCATTTACACGGAAATATCTAAAAAAATAAGAATGAAATTAGCAAACAAACAAGAAAAAAGTTATAACCTACCTTGTAACAAGAAATCCAGTAGAAGTGACAAATTCCCATTACGACGATATAATATTTTGGATGCCAGTTACCGCCGGAATACGTTCTTGAAGAATACTGGACGACTGAGACGGCCGTCAATATCGTAGGAGTCGATATAGAAGAAGTTACAAAAACCGAACCTAAATAGACGCGTACTGAAGTCGGGAACACGTGATCACCGCTTGATATCCGCCGTAGCACCTGCCATCCCTCGTGATCAATTCTGAATAAATAAATTCATAAGAATTTAGAAAATTAAATCCTCACAACTCTTTTAATACATAGATAATAATGCCAGCTTAGTAGTTGCCTAATCTGTTTCGTGCGCAGCTACATTTAAAAAAGTTCTCCACACATCGAAGTTTTGAGGCATAATTGGACTCCAGAAAGAAGAGACCTCTAACCCAAACGACACATTTCATCACGTATATATTATTGTGCGCTACGCAAATTACAAACTTCAACTTGGTCTCGGGATTCAAAAGCGACTGAATGCAAATTTGAATAAATAATTCGTTATATTTCACGAGCATCATGAATTTTTATTAAACCAAACCGTCGCGTCGGAATGCGGTATAGTAACTCACATATCTAGAGTAAACTCTGGATAACTTGTCGATCGATGAAAATATACACATAAAAGCATAGACGCTGCAATTTGCTTTAGTCTGCTTCAAATAAAGAAATAATAGTGGTAATAGTGGTGGATGCAGTTTGTTGTCTCTGAATAAAATACTATCGAAGATTTTTAAGGCAGTAGTTAATCTGTTGGTTGATTTCAATAACCTTGCACAATTTAATTATTAATTTTTCTGGACACACTACTGTGTATTTTGTGTTTATATTAATAACATTTCTAGGTTCATTGAGATTTCGAACTCAATTATAATACTAAATAATTATGGTGCTTTTTAAATATAGAGGAGTAGAGTAGAAACTACAATCAGTTTGCCATATGAAATACAAGGAAGCCTTGTACAGGGTGTTAGGTAAACATTGGGCAAAGGGGTTATTCCTTGGCCTATTCTAAGAATATTTTGTCCTAAGATGATTTCTGAAAAAACCCCTTTGTTTCGAAGATACAGGGTGAACAAAATTTGCGACAGCAACAACATTTTATTATCAAAAAGTACCCCCCCGCCTGGATACAACCATTCAATCATCTCGTCATAGAGTGCCCAACTCTTTTACCAGGTTTGTTTCTAATTGAGTTACCCCCAGCAATTATCCGATTTCGCAACTCTCCACTGGGGTAGCGTAAACTAATGACTTCAGAGACCCCTATAAGAAAAAATCCAGGTGGTTTTGAGTCAAGGGGTGAATCAGGCCATGCCTATGGCCCACATTGACCAATTTCGCGATGTCCATATTTTGCTGTTAAAAAAATCTACAGCAACCAAACTGAAATGTGGTGGTGCATGATGGTGCACATTGCAATTCTTGTCGCCAATGTTACATCCTGCAGAAACTAGCGCAGTGTTTCTTTCAAAAAGTTGCGATACATCTCGCCAGAAGGTCTTGTTGGTAGAAATACCGCTCCAATTAGATTGTCACCAATAATTCCAACCCAATTCATTCAAGGAGAACTGATGTTGAAATCGATCAGATACCTCATGCGGATCTTCTGCCCACACATGGTTGTTATGAAAATACCTTATTGCATTTCTTGATAAACTGACTTCATCGGTGAAAAGAATCTGTGTAAGGAATTGAGGGATTTGAACTAACATTTGTAAAAGCCATTGACATAACGCAATACTTTGACGATAACCAGGTAGTAATGCCTGAACACGTTGAATGTGGTATGGATGCAACAAATTGCCCTTAAGAATTTCCCAAACTGTCCAAACTGACTTACATTCAAAGCATCTTGGATCCTCTATCACATCCAACATATTCTGTTCCAGTGGTACCGTTCTTAATGTCATTAATCTTCCTGCTCCTCCATTTCGTTTCAATGTGCCTGTTTCACGAAGATGTCGATAAATGTTTTCGAAGATTTTTCCATAGGGTTCAATATACAATCGTCTAGCTTGTATTGAATTGCCATCAGCAAGTCTCGGTGTTCGTGTACATGATAGGGGACTTCACGAACTATCAAACAGCCAAACGGCACTCAATATAAATAACTGCGACCGACTCTGACGAGACGTATTCAAATGAAATCCACTTGTGCGTTAGTAGATAAAACAGCCGTTCCAAGTTATCGTTACAAAAAATTGTACTTGATAAACTCATTACTTTTTTGTACTTGATAAACTCATTGGCGTGCGCAATACTTTTGTTTATATTAATGATTTCAGGAAATATCGAATATGGTTCTCGCAAATTTTGTTCACCTGTATCTTCGAAACGAAAGCGTTTTTCAGAAATCATCTTAGGACAAAATATTCTTAGAATATGCCACATGTTTACCTAACCTCCTTTATAACTCATCTCTCTGTGAAATAATTTGTGAATTTGATGTTGATGTCAATAATCATTGTCATGGCCATTTATTATTTCCAGGAAATACGAGTAAAATGAACTTAAACTTTTGATTAAAAATATCCCATTGGTTTTGGGTCATGTCATGAAATGTATATCAGTATATAATATAAACTATTTAAAATAAAAATATAAACATTTTTTGTCCGCAAACCATCGCCTATGTGTGGCGCTTACAAATAAAACCAAAAAAAGATCTGGTTATTATAAATATTTATTAAAATTATATTGGAAGATTAGTTTAAAGTTGTTGCACTGATATTTGACTGAAGTGCATCGGCTAATTCCAGTAGAAAAGGGCAGGTTATACTATAGAGCACCACCCGACATACACCCCTAACAAAATATACATTGCGCTAAACATTGGAGCAAGTTAGGAGAAAATAAAAAGCATTCTAGCTTCTAGCAAAGCATAAACATGATATGAATGTGTATCACAAAAAAGATACCCCGCAACGATACCCCCGAAAGAAATTTTATTCCAACAAAATAAAAGTAAACAAAATAAATAAATTAACACTTATCATAGGTTCTAGTCCGTTGTTAACTAACAAATGATGCAGTATGGCAAAAATAATAATTAACGATTCATTGCAGTCGAATGAGATAATAATAACTATACGTTTGTCAAATAAACGGTACTGCAACTTCACATTAATTGAAACTGCAACGGCAGGTAGGCAAATAACACTACTTTAAAACTCTAAACGTGTCCGATATCAACGCCCAAGAAATTTTTCTCCCGCTGTCGCTGTGACTATCAATAACATGTAGGTACGCTTGTTCGAAATTATGTCTGAGGTACACGCACTCCACCAACTCAATCCGGCTGCTTCGCATTCTCTCCTAATTGGGATCGACCCAAACATGGCAGCAATCGTTTTGGATTCCAAAGGCTTTCATCCAGCATCCAGCATCACAACGAAGTACGAACCCAACTTCCAAAGTGAGTCTCAGAGTGAGCCGAGGATGGAAGGATTGAAATTAATCGAAATAGAATAAGTTATGGAACGAACCTTTTATTAGACTTGCAAAGTGAAAATTAACGACGGTGAAATTCCCCGACCTCAACCACATGATAAAACTGAAAAGATAAATTTTGGATGGACTCATTCCAGAAGCTCGAAGCCTTCGTCGAGTAACGGTGCAGGAATTCTCTTAACTCCACCACACAGGCGGGAATGGAAAGAAGAGAGGAGGAAATATAGAGACAGGTACCCAGTGATCTCATACGGGAACAATGTAACGTAAATGCTAGACTTGAATACGTATATACATGATCGCCAAGAAATCAGAGAACCCAGAAGGAACGATCGTACGAACTTGAAAGTTTGGTGACAATTTGAGATTAGTAAGACAATGAATGATAACAATCTCAAGAAAATCTGTATTTAAGAACAGTGTTAAAAAATTAATAATGCAGGGTATCTCCTCCAAAAGGAGTGCATTCATTTAAGCGCCGAGGCACACTTAAAATTAAATGATCAATTTCTGCTTGCAGTATGTCATCCCAAGCTCTTTGAATTTGAACTCGAAGTTCAGCAAAAGTATCTATGGACGCTGGAAAATCTTCGACTCTTTTGCGGATCATGTCCCATACATGTTCAATCGGCGATAAATCTGGGGATCTTGCAGGCCATAGCAGTAAATTGACATTATTGCCATTAAAACTATCTACGTTACTCTTGCCATGTGTGGCCTAGCGTTGTCTTGCTAAAAAACACTGTTGCGATGTCATTTAAGGTATGGCAACAGAACTGGCTCCAAAACTTCGTTGATGTAGCGGGCTGCATTCAACTTCCTTGAATGAAGACTAGAGTTGACTGGCTTCCAAATTGTATCGCACCCCAAACCATAACACCCGGTGTTAAATCAGAATGGCGGCTTAGTGCAATTTGCATATCTGCCGTTTGTCTTCTTGGTCTTCTGCCACGCAGCCATCCATCAGATTACCGTAGGCCAAACCGAGATTTATCACTGAAGATGATTTGATGCCATTCATCGATCCAATGCTTCCTTAGTCTATACCACTGAAGCCTGGTAGCTCGATGCCCTGGGGTTAAAGGAAGCCGAACAATTGGTCGATATGACGCTAAGCCATACGAACGAATTCTGCTATAAATTGTTGACATAGACACTTGTCTTTCCAAAACAGCCCTCCAAGTAGCCCCCATCGACCGAGTTGTCTCAACCGGGTAAATTGTGGCCAGTCGCCGAAGACGCCTTTCTTGACGTTCATTCGTAATTCGTGACCTCTCCTACGCATTTCTGAGCCTCCGTTGGAACAAGCTCTACATGCTCGAATGATTGTAGAGTCACTTCGAGCCAATCTTCTGGCAATTTCGCGAAAGTTTAATCCGGCCACATGCATTCCCACAATTCGACCAATTTCAAAAGGAGTTGATTGTAATGTTGATTAAGACGATCGCGGGGCATGACAACGACACAAGTAAGGGAAATCAACCTCTAAACTGTCACTAATCATTAAGTTTGGCTCACACGTGAGAACAAAAAATGCACCTTAAAAAATTTAACAAGAGACAAAAAACAATCAAAAAGTTCGCTGGTCATGATCAAATTTTAATCATTTATTCCTTCATTTGAGGTGTATATATCATCAAAATTTCTAGTTCGTACGATTGTCACGTCAGAGTGCTTTGCCTTTTTTTGGCGATCAGTGTAGAATGCTACGTAGTATCGATGTCAGTAACGCTATTGTTTAACAGTAGCTGAACGCTCGTTCTCATCCTTAACAAAATAACAATGATCCTTTGCCCAGATGTGACTTTCGTCCGACCTGTCCAAAAACGCGTCCTTGATTATTGTGGGTAAACACGACTCTTAAACGTCCTAAAGAGCCCTTACACTGACACAACACATAACCGGTGCGATGAAATTTATAGATTATTTATATATATTATTTATATATTTTATTTATAGATTAATATAGATAATTTTCTGGTACTTATTACACACTTGGACCATTACCACATCCATTTCCGAATAAGCGGAAATAATGCTCCACTATAAACACTTTTTCCTCAGTTGTGGTAGCAATTTTGAGGACAATTTAGCACAATGCGCAATGTCAATATGATCAATGATCGATTTAATGGCACTTTAACCAATCCAAATTTAATATTCTAAAAGATATTTCACATATCACATGTAATCCTATGCAGAGGTAATAACAATAAATGTAGGCGCCCTTTATGCTAGAGTAGATTAAGTCTAGGTCAAGGTTGCTTCGGTTACGTTAGGTTAGGTTAGGTTAGGTTAGGTAGACTGATATGGATATGTGGAAAGTCGAGCTTAAATTACAACTCGATCACTGCCCTTTTTCCAAATTATCATACTCAATTGTTACTGTATTATTGCTAAAATGAATATAATCACAGATGTAAGAATTACAATTAATTTGATATGATTCGCTATCTCACAATAGGGCATGTGACCTACAGTTAATGTGACTTTCCGAAATACAATATACATCGATATCTTCAATCATATCTCCGAAACAACAACTCTGGTTAATACATTAAATTAATTTATCGCATTTCATTTACATAAACGTAAAACAATTTTAACGTTGGCAATTACACTTTAAACTTTAATTAGATTTTGCGATGCATGTTCACGTAAATATCCGCCTGGGGAATACTTACATGGTCGGAAGGCGTTCAAATTATCGTTTTTTCATAACGAATAGAGCCCGGCTAATGAATATGAGCGCTTTTGTTAGACGCATTAAATTTATTCACCATGCTAAACTCATGGACGTACGGTTTGCATTTCAAGTAGCGCTGGGATAGAATTCTATATCCAGCAAGTCGGTCTGTTATTCCAACCAATCGATTTCGTAAGGAAAGACCTGGCGGGTTCAATTTGCTAAAGAACTTTTCAGCTATCGCCTGTCCTTTTATCAAACCACGAAACCAAATATCCAACGTTTTCTTTGCAATTCAGCAACATGCATTTCGGGATGTTAACATATGCGGCGCAATTCAACGAATTGAATGAAATTTGGCTCCAGGCTTATCGTATATTGAACATAAATTTTACGTTTTTGTTCAAGATATCTTTCAGGGGCGCTATCGATGAGAGTGTTATGAAATTCGTTGGAGAACTACTCATAGTTATAGCCGTTACGTAATGTAGCATTCACAGCCACACTCGGGTATTACACGTCACAACTCTCTACGTTTGAAATTGAAATATGGCATTTTTTATCACGAGCCGGACGAACCATGCAGAATATCAAACGTGAAATGAAGTAGCTTTCAACTAAGACATTCGGCATTTATGGGTCCGGAATACCTAACGGTACAGTCCAAAATCTAAATATTGTTGTCTTCAAAAAATAGCAAATTTATTCAAAAGTTTATATACAACGTTGAGGCAATTAATTTAATGTGTTTCAAACTTCAACTGAGCAATGACGCCGAATTATGAGGGTTTTATGGTGATGTTATTTAAATCTATATATAGTAGTCGTATGTTGAAGAAAACCTTTAATTGAATATTTTTTAGTATGTTTTATTGAATTTGTACCTCAGGTTATTGCTAATTTATTCAATGTCATAGCTGCTGCTCATATGTTACCGTAGAAGATTTAGAAATTTTTTTATCATCCCAGCAATACTATTTGAATAAATGGAAAGGATATGTGTCAATTGTATTGGAACCCGGTTAGGGACAATTCAAATACGCGGTACATTAGCGGAGAACAATGAAACACAATTTCAATTGTGAAACCGAAACATAGTTGTCTCATCAGTAACTGACAAAATATGCAATGATTTGGAAGGTAATAAATAAGAATAAATATTGCTAAGTGGATTTACATTGGACCTAAAATTTCTACATTTCTAAAAATAAACGATGTTTGTACTTACCATAGATTGAGATTCTAAAATAGAAATGTTTGAAAAACCAAACTAGTAATCAAATTCAAAGAAATGCAACCATAAAACACAAGAATTATTAGACAATGTTTGTTGTTGTTGTGTGTTGAAAATTCTTAGATTTAAGTCATTATGATGTTTGATCTATTTAACACTTATTGCGGGTTGAACATTGTATCTAGTAAAAGATCATGTCCGATCTATAACGTTGTGGCACTGTGTTCTTAATGTTGGTAAATAGATTATTTTTAGTTTTAAAATTATATATATTGGTAAGGATCCCATCTATTTTACATAGTTTAGTAATTGTATTCCTGATATCCTGAGTGAATGGAAGGTAGTCTTTGTATATGGAGAGTTCAATATTAAAAGTGTGGTATCTGAGCGAGAGTTCATGATCATCATGAAATTAGAAAAGTTACTGATTTTTTTAATTCTAGTTTTTAATCCTAAAGTAATATCTACGTTTTGTGTAAAAGGATGGTTTGAATTGTACGATATCAATTGAAAAGATGCCATGATTAATTTGATCTCGAATTACTTTAGTAATCAAAAATTGTACAGATCGGTCAGTTGTCAATTTCTATGGTAAACTATATGTGTTTCATGCATTCATGTGGAACTGCACACTATACAATCCATGTAATTTTTTTATAAAAAGAATATCATATTATAAAAAGAATATCACGATGAAATCAAACATATGGTCTAAAACAATCTGAGTAATGATACGATTGAATTCGCATCGCACGGTTGCATCAAATATTTGTCGAGAAAAAATATTTTGAATGTGAAGTAACAGTTATCGAAAATGAAGGGAAGATATGAAATGAATGCATCAAGGCTGAAAGCACAGTGATCTTCAATTAATGGCCATTTTTTTTGACACAACAGAACTAAATCAAAGTTAGTAGAAAGACTGCATCTACATAAAGTTACATTAAAACAAAATTATTAGGTAATTCAAAGTTATTTACATCTTCAACTACGGTGAAATTGATACGCTCACTTAAAATATCTGCAACATGTAATGAAATTTTGTACGTTGATGAACCAATAGAAGATACAATAGGGGGCATAGAATGATTAGTATTTTCGCCACGTGAACGAAGGGACGTGTGTGTACCAGACTCGTGAGGATTTGTAAAATCGACGATAATTTTGCTGCTAGTCTCTGGGCTTTATTAAATCCTTTGAAGGCTTGGTTGCAGAAAAAAATTCTTTTTACTTTTTACCTTTGTACTATTCATTTACACATATTTACAATTATAATTTGCACTTGGTATATACTGTTGCGATGTGTTGTATGCTTGTTAGCCACTTGTACGGTTGTGCGTACAATTGTTTCTTCTTGATGGAGTTAGATTTTTCGATGCTGTCTGGCTAAGTACTTGTAAGTACTCTGGCTAAGTACTAGGTGTACGGTACTGTTCTGTTCTATTTTTTTGTAGTGTGTTGACAGATACTTGACTGACGTGCTTGACTTGAGGGCGAAACATTCTATATTTAAGTTCGCTAGATATCGCATGAAGAAACGAAATGCTTTTGAGCTAGGCGATACTAGACGAAGACCTCATCTTGTAATTGGCTAGAAAATGCTTTTCATGCTGATCAAGGATGCACGACATTTGGTTTAACCGATTCCTAAAAGATTTGAAAATATAAATTCCCGGGCGCGCATACCATATATTACTTTAAGCTGCCAAGAGTATTACTTAATGGCTTGTTTACAATCGTAGCGTTGTGATGAATTTGGTGGTCGTAAAATGACGGCTTGTGGGAAAGTGTATTCATGCGATAATTGCCGGGCCGAAATTGTGTTACAATAGAAAATGTTCTGTACGTGTATGTTGTATACGTGACATGCAAGTTTTTACTTTGAGAAAATACGCACAAGTGCGCGAGGCCATAAATTGTTTAACCTAATGGCAGCAAATGCCATTAGGTATCTGCGATGACCGCGGTACATGAACAAACTTGTGATTTTGTGACTATTTACCAATACCAAAACTATTCTACGTATCTAAAATAATTCTGACATACTGCCGTAAGCAATAGCACCCCACACCATCAACCCCACAGTTCGGTGCAC
Source organism: Geotrupes spiniger (assembly GCA_959613385.1). Lineage (NCBI taxonomy): Eukaryota > Metazoa > Arthropoda > Insecta > Coleoptera > Geotrupidae > Geotrupes > Geotrupes spiniger. The sequence goes on from OY390735.1 coordinate 36,184,400, forward strand.
ATGCCTCGCAATCGAAAAATCAGGATTGCGCCTTTCTCCACGTCTTCGTCTAACAGTCATCCGACCATCATGCATTCCTAAACAAAATCGCGATTCGTCACTAAAGACAACTCGATGCCACTCCAAGTTCCATTGAAGTCTTTCCGTGCACCAGGCCAAACGTTCCTGGCGATGTTGTGCAGTGAGGGGTAGCACAAGATGTGGGCGGTAAGACAGCAAGTCAAAGGTTCTTATTCGACGATAAACTGTTCGCAAGCCTATCGGACGACCTTGTTCACCTAACCATTGATCAGCTATTGATCTAGTTGTAGAGAATCGGTCTATCAAGGCCATTAGTCTTAGGCGGCGATCTTTACGTTCATTGGTTCGTCTTTGAGCCCCAGTGCCTCTTCTCCGACGTTCAACCCCATGTTCAGACCACGTTAATAAACACGCATTATTGTTGAGTGGTGCCGTCCCAAACGGCACCACTTCTTTAACACGTTGAAGACCGCATTGCAAAATCGTATTTCTCACATGGACCGGCATTTTATTTTTATTATTAATTACGTATATTATTTTTTAAATATTTTTTAGTGTACAATAATTTGAGGTACACATTATTTAACCCCTAGATTATTTCAATTAAAATGCCCACGGGTGGTCACCCAATCCCAACATGTAAACCGGTAATGTTGTTGCGGAGTGACCCACCGGTGGGCATGCGGTCTTTAACGTGTTAAACGAAAAACCTGCTTCTCGTAAACCAACAATCCGCCCTGGTCAAAGTCACTCAACTGCTGGTAAACTTGAGGTCTCCTTCCTCTAGGCATCATTAAACACTTGAAACACTTTAAACTAAAGAACGGGATCCGAAAAAGTGGAACAAATTTAAAAAATGACTAGATAATTGCTTGTCTATCGCCACCTCTAAAAAAATGACACAAACGTCAAAAATTCCATGACTACTTGATGATTGGGTTTCAAATTTTAATAAACTATTTCTCTGGACTACTCCACTATTCCTGCCAAACTTGGTCCAAAAATTCCCACCTCTTCTACGTGGTGCAGTTTATATGTCACTGAGTATATATCATTTCTTTGACCTATATTTATTAAAGCGACAGAACGATTTTTTTGATCTTTTTGGAATGATAGCAACATTCACATCTTCCTGATTTAATATATACAATTATTGTTAAAAAATATTGTACGTTTTCCTATGTTACCGTGTAAATTAATATATCGAAATCAAAATATGTTAACACTGAAAAATGTGCTGAGTACGTGAGAATTGTACAAAATACATTATGTGGGCCTGCTTGCCATTTTCATAAGTTATGTCGTCTTTTTGACTAAAAGTATATTTCGTAATAATCTTTTTCTAATACACCTATCCCGATATTTACACACTTGATTTTTTACACATGAAATTTCGCTTGCTTTCCTTGCCCCCTAAATACACGAAGCAAGAAACTCAGGCGATAATGGTATTTTCGACACGATCGTTTAAATGAAAAAAATAGGATACAATACGTCCACAAAAGAACTTATTGCTGTAAAAATTCTCAACAGCAAATCACTTAGAAAAATACATTTATCGTGTGAAGTGAGCAATCAATCGGTGAATGAAGTACTTTTAACAATCTTGAACTTGGACTTGCCCTAGCATTTACTGTGAAAACTATAAACTTTTGGTAAGGAACCTAATTATGGTATTCGACCATTATTTAATTTACTACAATGCAATACAAAAATCTGCAGTGGTCCGCATTGAACTTCCTTATACTTAGATAAATATTCCCAAAAAACAGCTCAGTCACGATGATAAGTACATTTTCTAATGATCTTTTCCAATAAAAGTTGTTTAGATTTCAATAACTTTTATAGGAACATTTTTTAATAACTCGTATCGAGTTATTAAGTAAGGTGAGAAGTGTAATCACTTCAGGTTAAGATATTGCTTTTAACATGTTGTTGTCGTTTATTTTTTAGTGTGTAAAGTCTTCTTGTTGGTAACAAATAACTTGCCGGTTTTTGGACTTGGTTTATATCTGCTTCGGCTCCTTTTGTTTGTTTCTAATACCTATTTAACGATATAAATAAAATTATTTGGTGTTTATTATGAATTTCCTTTATTTTTCTTTCTGACAGATCTAATTATTTAACCTTAATCCGGTCAAAGTGTGTCCGTCCGACACACTGTCGGATTTGATTATAAATATCTCTAACAATATACGATATTTGTATAAACCACCATATGTATACTTAAATTTTAATTCAATCTATTCATTCGCGTTCTTTTTTTAATTTTGCTATAAAATAAGTAAAAAATATGCATGTGATTTATTTTGAAATGTTACCGGTTAAGTGTGTCTACCGGTCACTAACCATTTTCAGAGCGATCAGCTGTTTATTATAACCTCATTTTCTCTCATATATTAGTGTTGGTTCTGTGTAATTGTCTCTAAGTTTGTTTTGTGTAGTTAACGTTTTTGGAGCATTATTTTAGTTACGTAATACAACAACCAGTTTTTCTTGATTATTATTCTCATTTTGTATGCAGAAATGAATGGAAATCGGCGACTGGTAACTCCAAAAGAGTTGAAGATCACAATGACGGCGAAATCTTAGGTCCAGATGACGTTGGCAGTTTGTCGGAATCTGACCATTGTTCAACGGCATATGAAAATTCGAATATTATGTATCAAGACGAACCAAATAATGAGATACCACCCGTTGGTCAACAACTAATTGGAAAATATGGAACAACATGGTTTAGCGTCCCGGCACCATCTTTTCGGTCACGTAGCCATAACATAATAAAAGGACCTGTCAGTAAAGTGATTTTACCTCCTGGGAAAGTTGTGAGTGATCCAGTAGACGCTTGTTTTTGTGTTTAGACGATGATATTATTAGCAATGTTGTGAAGTTTACTAACTTGGCTCTACGAAATTTGACAATAAACTCAAAAACTTATGACTGCTGGACATTTGAAACTAAGTAACACAAATCTTGAAATACTATGGAGTCCAATTTATGGTCCACCCATATTCAAAGTTTTACTAGATTTTTGCGATTTGATGATAAAGCTCACGACGAAAAAATGACAAATTTGCTCCCTTCAGAGACATTTGGGAAAAAATTAACAAAAACTTGGGTAAATATTATATGTCGGGAGAAAACATCACTGTGGATGAACAGTTAGTTCATTTTCGTGGTCCATGTCCTTTTCGCCAATATATGTCATCAAAACCCGACAATTATGGCATGAAAATTTGGTGGATTTGCGATTCGGCAACATATTATCCTTTGATAGGTATACCATACCTAGGAAAACAGGGGTCTGAAAGAGGCAAAGGCTTAGCAGCGCAAGTTGTGGAAACACTGTCTCAACCTTATTGCTACACCAACCGTAACGTTACATGCGACAATTATTTTACTGATTTAGACTTGGCTCATCGATTATTGATTATTATTGATTAAAGGACTAACAATCGTTGGAATCGTGAGAAAAAAACAAACGATTTATTCCTCCAAGTTTTTTAGCACAAAAATCTAGGCTGGAAAAATCTTCCATATTTGGATTTACAAAGAAAGCCACGTTAGTATCGTATGTACCAAAATATAACAAATCCGTGGTTCTTCTGTCAACTATGCATAACACACTTGATATTGATGAAGAAAAGGATAACAAACCTGAAATTATAACCTATTATAATAGTACCAATGGTGGCGTCGACTCTCTAGATCAGTTAGTTCACGAATATATAAGCAAACGAAAAAATAATCGCTGGCCTTCGTATATTTTGTGAATGCAGTTGACTCTTGCGGTAGAGCCGTATATAAATTTTTCATAAATCTTTACCCCGAATGGAATAGTAACAAGCATGAACAAAGGCTTTTTTTGCATCAGTGGCAGAAAATCTAGTTGTTCCTCAAATGAATTGAAGAAAAATCACTAAACGTTTGCATACCGATACCACAAATATATACTATAAAAAAATTGTGGTGTCCGTCGGACAAACGTTGACCGATTGTGTTACAAAATTAGCTTGACCGGATAAGGGTTAATGTGGCAATTTCGCTCTCGGTATTATCGGGTATCGGGCGACCTATTTCTCGCCAGCGACGATTTCGTAGTGGGTAGATAACCAAGATATCAATATGTCTAGTATTTTCCGTGAAGATTTTATCATAGCAGTTGAATATTGTTTAGTGAAAGTTTTGTTTACGTTTAAAATTATTACATATTTAGATATTCTTTTTCCTACTTACTTACTTAAACCTACTTTACTACTAGAAATTTTGAAATATTTCTTTACACGTGTCATAATTTCTTGCTAACCAATGACAGAAAGTTGACCGAGAAAGAGAACAAGTTTTGGGTAATGAAGGAGATCAACTACAATGAAATGAGAACAACGCGTGTTGGAAATAAGGGTTTTTGTTTTGAGGAATTTTGATATTGTTTGCAACATTTATGGTGTTGGTCGATTGTACGTATCTGATAACGGGGGACGCGGACGATGGTACAAACAGATCGAAGGTCGAATAAATATCCTGGTCACGAGGAACTATTAGTTTGCTGTAGTTAATATCATGTAGAGTTCGCCGCATCGGAAGTGGGATTCGTTTTGTTACCCACAACATTACGTACGCTAAAAAAGCATTAATCAAAATTGGCAAAAAGTGTTGCTAAGGAATTCATAAATTGTCCAATATTGTTAAATTGACTTATTGCTTGAATTATCGCAGTATTTTACGTTATACCTTATTCATCTTACCAGACGAAGTTCAACGTCATAATGATTGCCGGGTTAGCAAATTTTGTATTATTTTAGTATGATTAATCAATCCTTCTTTTCAGGTAAGCCGTCAACTTAATTTTTCTAAATATCTATCAAATAGAAACTTAAATGCTGATCTGATGACTTATGTACATTTTCCAAGGACTCGTTGACAATCCATATGCACAAGAATACCATAAAAGTGGTGTAAATACTAGGTGGAATACAAAAAAAACATTATGAACTCCTCGTAGATGACAGACGAAAACCGTGAAATAGCGCGTGCATCCCGTTAAGGGGGGATCCTGCTTTAGGAGGACTTAAAATATCGTTTTTGGGGGAATTTTTTTAGGACAGAAAAAAATGAGCAAGTCTAGTGAACTTTTTAGAGCATTTTATTACATATTTTAGCATTAAAGAAAAAATATTTCGAGAGAAAAATATTTAACGGAACCGATTTTTATGCACATTTGTGCAACACCTTTCAATTGCAGTCTACAATCGGTGGGAAAGATGTAGCTCGTAATTTTTGTCTGAAACAAAAAAAACAAAAGAAAATTGTAATTCTCATATATTTTCTTCTATGTGAACTAAAAAAAAACCTAAAATTTTGAAATTCAAGATTTTTCTCAGGTTTGAAAATAAATGTGCTCTTTGCAGGAAGAGAAAATCATTTCAACTTGCTAAAACAGTTGTTTAGAATTTTTTTTGCATTAATGTTTTTAGTTCAAATCGAAGAGAATGCTACTAAAGATAAGAAAAGTTTTGTTTCGTTTAGATTGCTTGTCTAGTTTTCTGGCAATCACGCCCACCAGTTTAGAAAAATCGTAAAAACGAAAACTCGAGAAAACGCGCTCTAAAGTTTACGATCAGGAAAAATGTTAATTGTCGATTACTTACGCAATATGTCGTTATAATCCTACTATAGCTCTTACGAATTCAAAATATTATTGTTTCGAACGACCGCGACCGATTGAACTTTTTTCAGTACAGTTCGGTGTTATGTGTCTGGGGGAAGGGGGGCGCGCTTCGTTTGTCCGAGCGTTCATGCGTTCGTATATTTTTTTCTCGACACCTCACTGTTTAGTGCTGTATCTTTCAAAATATTGCGAATTAGCCGCTATAACTTTTTATACATATTCTTAGATATATTAGGCATAGATTTGAGCAATAAAAAAAAATTTTTTTCGGATTTTTTGAGCCTTCTAGCGCAGGATCCCCCTTAATGCAATCAACATAAATGTTTGTAATTTTATATTTCTAGTTCCGAATCTACTAATAATGACGGGACCTCGTCTGCTAACCTGAATAAAGTAAACACGTTTCTACTGTAATAATAAAATTATTGAAAAGCTATTAGGGTTAAGTGCATATTGAATCTTGTTACAAAGAAAAAGAGCAATATTGAAAAGTAATTTATAAGGATATACTCACCAGACAAAGATAATGTGGAATCTTTTGAATAATGTTAATTATTCTCAGCATTGGCGTGCATTTGGTACAAATTAAAGGGCACTGCGCTAAGTAAAACGACAACGAGCGGAAATTTAAAGAGTTTGATTTCATGCACATATTTAATTAAGTGGGTCACCAAGCGATTATACAGCTCGTTAAAGTTATTACTCTAAATTAGACCAGCTCTGAAAATGACACTCACTTCAACGAACGAACTTCAGTCAGAAGTCATTTTCTTTGTGGGTGTGGCGTCCCATAAGATAATGACGCTGAAAACTAATTAAAGATGTGTCCAAAATTACGGCTCAATATATTACGCGGTATTAATTCCGCAACGGAACCATACGGCGGTTTAATTAAATGTCGAAGTTGCAGCAAATACGTTTTCATGAGCTTTAATAAATTCGATGCCCCCGGCTGTAATATTATAAAAGTGTCCGCGAGATATTACTTCCGATCTCGAAATGGGTTCGCAAATATTGATATTGTTTTATTTCCAATCGGTTTTGATTGCGGTTTTGTGTTCTTACGTCGCCCCGTAATAACATATTGAACAACCGCAATAACCATGTAAACAAGCTGCTTTTCCAAATGTCAAGGATGTTTTCCCTCTCAACAGACCGTGATAATATCACGCAGCTTTGTGAATATACAATAAATCCACCCGATGTGACACGCAATGCACAATATATTCGCTCATTTATTACTTTCATATTAGTACATACTATATTGTTGTTTGTTTATCTTGGGAAAATGCAATGAATTTTAATTAATCGGTTAACCTGCAGAACAATGTTTTGAAATTCTGGAACTTTCGTATATCAGCAACGAAGTCTAAAAGTTACAAGCCTAGTGTTGTTAGTGAGTTGCTAGAAAGAAGTACCATTCGCTTAATTTAACATAAGGCATTGTAAGAGCAGAAATGTGTATGTGTCAACTTAGACATATAGATATTATCAAAATTATGCAAAACTTCCTTTAACGTTTTTTAAATATTAATTATGTGAGAAATAGTTTACATAAAAGTTTTTTAAAGTGCTTCTTGTCTCATTGCTGCAATATAAAACGTGTGTACGCCAGAATCAAATTAATCAAAATGTCATGTTCTGCAGAAAATATTTTATTAACAATAAAACAAAATACAATAACGTAAAAAACGAACACGTATTAATTTAATGGATTCAATAGCAATACAAATGGTTATTGGCGTTGAATATTTTGTATTGCATTTTTGGGTCATTTAATACGATAAAAGCAAGACATCTTTTAATCTGGCGCTAATTGAAGTTGAAGATGGTAATGGTAAAGAGTTATGAGTTGGATTGGACAAGAAAACCAGAAGGGCAGGCGTGATTTGGGTAAAGAGAGACACGTTTTTTTAGTGTGCTTTAATTAAAAATAAGAATATTGTACATTCCATATTTGCGAGTTCTAGGAGACTAGTAATTATAATTTTTAACGCCTTATGTTTGTCTAATCATTGCGATTTCATGAGATCTGATATTTGGTGGACAGTAATTGCTAGTCGCCATGTTCTGGGAAGTCGGGATGGTGTTCATGCCGTTAGTTGCAATTATCTGTCTGTTTCTCAATTTCTATAGCTTCCCTATTATTCTTTCTATGAAATGGGTTATAATTTTGGTATTCAAAGTCTATTTTATTGCACAGTATCATATATATGATTTTCGAGGGAAGACGATGTGTCATTTTGTAGTACAGCACTTGCTTCCGGATTTCTATGCCCCTGTTGGAATGTCTAATATAATTTTGTCGTAGTCACTTCATGGGGTTATGTATAGTCATTGTTCTTCCAGAGAGATCTTGCTTCTATTTTTATGTTTAGTATGTTTAGTAATTTCTAAACATTTGAAATTGATTACAATAATACTAATAATAATAATAAATACATAATAATAAAATAGAGTGTATCATAAATAATAACTCATTAAAAAAATTTAATAACAAACCCACTGGGACTTTCCATAAAAAGTTAAAACATGGAGTTAATAATATACAGGTACTGTTTGATAATAAAAAAAACAAATTATTCCACTGAATCCTCAAGCTCGTAAATTATACGGCTTAATTATACTACATAAAAACAACAAGCCGATGAGGCCCGTAATAGCATATACCCCAGCCCTTGGTAGAAATTTGAGTAAATATCTAATAAATATTATCATATAATACACATAAACTCGTCACATCTAATTATTAAAGTCTCTCAGGTAACAATTCCTACTAATTGCAAACCCGTTTCATTTGATGTTACAAATTCACGTAGCAGTATATTACCTAAAGAGGTTATTGCTATGATCCCAGATTTATTTACCCCTGATAACGCTAACCTAACGTTAAATTCTTTAAACATATGCCTCGAACAAAATTATTATCGATTGAGAATAAGCTTTACGAACAAACCGACAAACTGATGTGATGCGTGATAGGAAATAACATAAACGTATAATTTGCTGAAATTTTCATGAATAAAATGAATGGACAAATACGCCTTATTTAAAAACTCTCTATACTGGTTTAGATATGTAGACGATATCTTCGTTTGCCTTAAAGGGACCGCTTTATGAATATTCGGTAAGCCATATAGTTTCGGGCGTCTTGACGACTTTTCCCTAGGTAGGAGAAGTTTCTGTATCGATAGCTCAAGGTTCTATTTTGCTCTTGGTTGTTTTCTCAAAGTAGGTAGTGGGATCTGTCAGTGCCAGATCGTAAATCTTGTCCACTAATAATTTTCAGTGCTTTTGTCTGCCTGTAGAATTGTAATATCGTTGTTTTCATGAATTATGTTCGTCTTTTGTTATGCTCTTTGGAGGTTTGGTAGACCGTCGTATTCTAGTTACGTCTAGCGAATTATAATCAGTGACATATAAACTGCACCACCTAGAAGGGGTGGGAATTTTTGGACCAAATTTGGCAGAAACATTGGACTAGTCTAAGGTAACAATTGATTAAACTTTGATAAAGAAAACACTTCATCTTTTTGATTTTTCTTTAATAATGTGTTGGTCCGCCCCTATTTCTGATACACTCATTGACCCGCCTTGGCATTGATTCCAGCAGGTGATCAATATCTTCTTGGAGTATGGCATCCCAAGCAGCCTGTACTTCATGCCGTAGAGCTTCTATTGTCAACGGTCGGTTCGGTAGATTCCTCAATCTTCTACCAATCATGTCCCACACGTGCTCAGTGGGCGACAAATCGGGAGATCTTGGCGGCCAAGACAAAAGATTAACATTGGCCTCTTCAAAGAAGTCAAGAGAAACCCTTGCTACGTGAGGTCGTGCATTATCTTGCTGGAAAAGTGGGTCTTCCAGCCCTCGAAGATATGGAAGAACATGTGGTTCTACCACTTCGTCAATGTAGCGTCGGGCGGTCATACTGCCCCGAATGAAGAGCTAGGGTGACCTCCTGCCGTAAGCAATAGCACCCCACACCATCAACCCCACAGTTCGGTGAACATGCCTCGCCATGCCTTCGTCTAACAGTCATCCGACCATCATGCATTCCTAAACAAAATCGCGATTCGTCACTAAAGACAACTCGATGCCACTCCAAGTTCCATAGAAGTCTTTCCGTGCACCAGGCCAAACGTTCCTGGCGATGTTGAGCAGTGAGGGGTAGCACAAGATGTGGGCGGTAAGACAGCAAGCCAAAGGTTCTTATTCGATGACTGTTCGCAAGCCTATCGGACGACCTTGTTCACCTAACCATTGATCAGTTGTAGAGAATTGGTCTCTCAAGGCCATTAGTCTTAAGCGGCGATCTTGACGTTCATTGGTTCGTCTTTGAGCCCCAGTACCTCTTCTCCGATGTTCAACCCCATGTTCAGACCACGCTTGATAAACACGCATTATTGTTGAGTGGTGCCGTCCCAAACGATTGCCGATTTCGCTAAACGAAAACCTGCTTCTCGTAAATCAACAATCCGCCCTCGGTCAAAGTCCCTCAACTGCTGGTAAACTTGAGGTATCCTTCCTCTAGGCATCATTAAACACTTGAAACACTTTAAACTAAAGAACGAGATCCGAAAAAGTGGAACAAATTCAAAAAATGGCTTGATAATTGCTTGTCTATCAACACCTCTAAAAAATGACACAAACGTCAAAAATGCCATGACTACTTGATGATTGGGTTTCAAATTTTAATCAACTATTTCCCTGGACTAGTCCACTATTCCTGCCAAATTTGGTCCAAAAATTCCCACCCCTTCTAGGCGGTGCAGTTTATATATCACTGAGTATATTTTCGCGTTATCCTTATGTAGCTTCTACTAATCTACTTCTGTACTGCTGTTTATGTTTCAACTGGAATTCGATAGCGAAGTTAAATACTTTGGCTAGGATATTTGTGGAAGCTTCATCTATTAATTAACTTTAGTTTTGTCTTCTTCTTCTTGTCTGTTGTTAGAGTATGTTACTCCAGCGTATCTTGAGTAAGTTTCTGCACATTTCATCCGTCGGGTGTTTTGCTGTGATAGTACCATCTACATTGGATCAATACTTTACTCACAACATCGCAGAAATATTAAGTGGCGCACTGATCCTCGTTCTTTGTGTTTTCTTGATTGATGGATTATTTCACTTCCCTAGAGATTTATAATGTAGTAGATTCTCGCGGATAAAATCCGTTATGCCTGATTAAAGTGTAATGAACCGCGTATTTGAATTGCCACTGAAAGGGTGGTACCACATTTACTATCCTCAAGTAGGTCTCCTCGGATCGAAGTGATTTCGAAAAAGTTAGAAGTTACAGGCGTGGTCTTCATATACTCTCGCTTCATTCCGCTTTGATACGCATAGGAAAAAGAGGATAAAGCAGAGGAAGATAAATTAGCCGAAAAAGTGCCGCCAATTGTACTGCGGACTAAAACAACTTGGCCGACGCTGAGTCGCGAATTCGAAAATAGAGGTCTGACATTCACCCAGGCCCAAAACCAGACTGATGGAATCAGAATCATCCCACCTCAGAAAAAACTTCAGGGGTTTTATAAAACTCCTACACGAAGGGAGCAATGAGTTTCACACACATTGTGAGTTTAACACACACCAGCTCCCTTCAGAAAAACTTTTGAACATCGTGTTACGAGCAGTGTCCAATGAAATCTGCGAGGCTAGGTAAAGGAAGACCTTACATCAAAAGGATTCTATCCAGATGGGATCCATAGGATGAAAAAGGGACGAAATGGCGTACCAATGCCCCTGATCCCAAGAAATGAAGGTGCGATATTTGATCTGACGGACGTTCTGAAGATGAGAGTATGTGTGGAAACACTTCACACAAGATCTGGAATTGGTCAATCCTCTAGGTTCCAGAAATGTGGACACGCGCAGTCGCGCTGTACGACGACTTACAAGTGCGTAAAATGCGCAGGAAATCATCCGACGAACCAAACGAACCAAACACTCAGCTTCTTAACGCGGGTGTGAAAAGTTTCCTAAACTAAAGAATATAACGCCACCAACGCAAACGAGGCCCAAAAAAGCTTCCTCCGATATCCGTAACGGAGTCAGTTTCGCGCAGTCTGTGGCCGTTCGTCAAAAGACGCAACAGAACAAATCTTCGCAGGGAGCCAATACATCTGATGTCTGCATGTCTGGTACTGAACCAATACCAAGCAAGCCCCCAATCAGCAAAACACAACACCAAACGACTTCAAATCCTCACTAGAAGTTCTTCAAAAGTTATTCGCCCAGATTAATGAAGCAGCCAATTACTAACAAAATAATGGCTATTAACATAGTAGCATGGAACGCTAATGATATCTGCCAAAAGGTCAGGGACGTTGAAGAGTTCCTTCGACGTCTTGCTAGTTAGTGAGATGTGGTTACGAGCCAGAGATCCTCTGACAGTGCAAACTACGTCACCAGGCGACCGATAGGAAAACGAGCACGGGTGGTGGAACGGCGGTCCTGGCAAAAAAGGATCTGCAGTTTACCCCACTGACATTCACAAACCTTCAATCGCTAGAGGTATCTGCAATATCGCGACAAGGACACATGGCTCAATATAGATCGTGTCGCCGTACCAACCTGCAAGTAGTGCAGTGAAGTTGAAGACTACGATCATATCTTCGACGAGAATATTCCGATCCTGCTCGCAGGTGACTTAAACTCGAAACGAAAACTCTACAGATTCCTGCAGGACTCGGACGTTGTAGCGCACCCCCCACCTGGACCGACCTTCTTCCGAACAGGTGCCAGGCCAGATATATTCGATGTGGCCCCAACAAAGGACTTCAAATGTCTAGCGAAAATTAGAAACCTATTGGAGTTAAGCTCGGATCATAATCCAATTCTGATAAGATTGGGAGAATACGCGATAAAGATCGGCGGAAAGCAGGGAGAACGCATAGACTGGGAAAAATTGCAAACAAAATGCGAGCAATTGAATGTGAAGTCAAGATCGTAAATACAGAGGAACAGCTGGACGTGGCTGCAGAAGATCTCTCAAAGATCATTATAACGGCTATTGAAGGGGCAACGGCCGTTAGGCCCTTTACACCTAGTGGCTGGCTTCTCCTCCACAAATCTGGGCACAAAGAACCCTGGATCCAGTAGACAGAGCAGAAGCCAACGCCGCGAACCGACAACTTAGGAGGGCCCTCGATAACTTCCACAGTGCGAGTAGAATGACAAACTTAAATCCCTCACCACCTAAAATAGGACACTGTGGGAAGTTTTGAAGGACATATGCCGAAATTCTTCTAAAATACACGACAACAGAATAGAGGTTTCTGCCGACACTCTAGAAAATGACCTGGAGGAACCATCAGGTCAAGATGCAACGTTTGAAAACCAAACGAGCGATATAATTCAGGACGCTCTGAGAAGCGAGGATAGCCGGATAACGACCGTATCATCGGCGGAAGTCAACGAGATCATCAGGGCACTCAAGAGAAGAAAGGCACCCGGCCCGGACCGGATAACAAATGAGGCGATACAAAAGCTTCCCAAAAAAGTCGTTGATGCCATAACGAAGTACATCAACGCGGCTCTGAGGATGACATATATGTATGAAAAGAAGCTACCGTAGTAATGATACCTAAACCTGGTAAAGATCGCACCCTTCCCCAAAGCTACAGGCCAATCAGCCTACTGTCCTGCCTAGGAAAAGTAGCAGAAAAGGTCATCATCAAAAGCTCGTAGATCCTTGAAAAAAGATCCTTGATCCTTGAAGAAAAATAGATCGTCCACGACGAGCTATCAACTTCAGGGAGGCACACTCAACTGACCTCCAAGTGCTCCGCTTGACTGAAGCGATCCTGGGTGGTTTCTGTAACAAGGAAGTGACATCAGGAAAGCGTTTAATTTGTTATGGCACAAAGGACTACTACGGAAAATGGTGGAGTGTAACATAAATATAAACATGATCAAACTTATCGCATCATCCTGGCCGGAAGACGTTTCCGGGTGTGGGTAGAAATGGACCTCTCAAAACCAAGGCAAGCAGAGGAAGGAGTCCCTCAGGGATCTATCCCGGGCCCAGTGCTCTTCCTCATCTTTATGGCAGACTTTCCGGGAAGACAGGGAACGGAAGTGGCCATTTTCGCAGATGACTCAGCCTTATACAATTCCTCCAGAAATTAAAAACTTATTGCCATCAGACTCCAGAAAACAATAGAAGCAGTTGAAGAATGATGCGCGCAGTGGCGGATAAATGCGTCGTTGTAAGATTTACAAAGAAGATCAACCCACCCAACTACCACATCAGTATTGGGGGGGGGACAACTGCCCTGTAGTTCCGAGGTGAAATACCTGGGCGTCACACTCGATAATAAAATTACATGGAGGAGGCACGTAACACAAACAACACACGCGATAAAAATCGCCACTTCAATACTGGAACACTTACTAAGTAGTCGCAGTCAACTCAATACTACCAACAAAGTGCTGATGTATAAAACCGTGCTGAGACCGGCGATAACATACTTCTCAGTAGTCTGGCCGACGGCTGCAAGAGGACACATAAATACTATCGAAGTCCTCCAAAACAAAATAATGCGGCGGATCGTCAACGGTCCTTGGTTCGTCCGAAATCAACAAATAAGAAACGACCTTGGGATAAGGAGTGTTCAGGAGCATATCAAAGAGATAAACACTAGAATCGTTGACAAGGTTACGAGACATAAAAATAGGACAATCACACGAGCCATGGACTATAACGCCGGAGACCAACAGAGAACCACTAGAAGGCAGAAGGACACAATAAGATAATGAGGAAGACGAACCTACAAACTCACCAATCCACAAAATACCAGACAAAGAAAAGGGATCTTGGAAATAGGACCACGGTTTGGCCTTAGAAAAGAAGAAGCTCAAAGCAAGCAAAAAGCTTTGATACGTTTGTACCTGTGCTTCACTGATTTCTACTCTTGCTCCTACTGGTGGACCATAGTGGTCTTGCTGCTCAGCAGGTCGCTATGGTTTCGATGGTACATGTGCAGATGCGCTCCTTTTTTCAGACAGTTAATTGCTGGGCGCCATGAATCTCACCACCACCCAGGCCAAGTGTTATAAAAACTTATCACAACTTCACAGACGAAATTAAACACCAGTTTCCTGAATAAACATTTCGCATTTTCTGAAGATGCTGAATGTTACATAGTCTAAAATATTTTCTAATATATAATTGATTCAATATGTAATTTTTATCACTGTCACTTTAGTTATAATCTGCTGGATGAGTTAATAGTAACGATTTATTTACAACTTTTATTTTTTCTTTTATTTGTATTTGACAGCATTATATTATTACGGTCAGAAAATAAATTTCTAAATAAAATATAAGTTGTCATTTGCAAAAATATTCACTATCGTACCTGTAGGATAAAATGCGATAAATCCCTATATTTTTAAAACATTAGCTATAAGCGCGAGATTTCTCTTCAAAATAGTCTCGAGGTGACTATTTTACCATGGTTGTTCATTAGTAGGCTTTTTGCGTCAACTTTCATTTATTATTTAAATGAAAGATTTTTGTAATTTTAATCTCCTCTTTTACGTTATGATTTAATCATCAGATAGTTGAGACCGGACACTTTTAATGCTTTTATATAGAGAATCATGGATTCTCAAGAATACTTTTGGGTTTAGCATGAAACCGAATAAACTGAAACGACATTTGGAAACGCTTCGTAGTGTTACCGGTGGGTGCGTTTGAACAGTAAAATGAAAGTTTGCATTTCGGTGGGGAAAATAATTACTACACTAATAAATAAAACACAAACACGATGCAATATTTATTATTGTTACGAATAGGAGAGCGCGAAGGGTCAATATCTTTACTATATCTAATTAATTAATTACAATAAAAGAAAAATATCTTATCTAAAATTTTAAAAGGGAGAACAGGCATCGTGTCCCACGCGATTGACGAGTAATCCGTTGGGGATCAAGGAATGCGCGTAACGCACGGGCCCTAGCGTATTTTAACTATTCGCGGTTTTGAAATAATAAAAACAATGGATTAAACAAAACGCCGCTGTCCGAGCCATACCCCGATCGGGACTCTATCGATACTGTTACTAGACTGGGACGAGACTGCATCTTGACTTATATCGATCGATGATCGATTCGTGAAGGGGGTTGACGGAGGCGCGACCGTACAAAACGATGATTACGGTAACAGTAGATTACGTTAACAAACACCCACAATTCATTTTTTTAAATTTCTTTATGTGAATAAAAAGCTTTTTTTTATAAAATAATTTGTGATTATTTAAAAATTGCTATTTGTGAGCTTTTTCAATAATTCGTCTGGCATGGGATAGTCAATTGACGTTCCTTTATCCTTGTGCAAGGCGAATAACGGACATTGCGTTCAATGTTTCTCCTCTATGCGATTAGGTTTCTTTGTTTTGATGTCCAATACCATTGAAAGGTACGTTTTATTCCAGAATTTGAATTTGGCAATTTTTCTAAATGAGTAAATAGACTTTTATCGTTAAAATTCTTTGCTTCTTCAATTTTCAGCCACATTTGGTCCTTCAAGGAAACAAATGCTATGTTTATACCACAAATAATTTATTATTCAAATATATATTACTAGTGCATATATATATCATACAACACACGACTTAAGTTTCGACATTTGAAGGCCATTGTCAAGTATCAACTTGTGTCGCCGCCCTCTTCAATTTTATTTAATTGCATAAAATGTTCAAGGTTGCGGAGGTTTATATTAAAGATACTCTCCCTATCTCTCTGCATTGCACAATTCTGGTTTTGAGTAATTGG
This sequence comes from Geotrupes spiniger, assembly GCA_959613385.1. Taxonomy (NCBI): domain Eukaryota; kingdom Metazoa; phylum Arthropoda; class Insecta; order Coleoptera; family Geotrupidae; genus Geotrupes; species Geotrupes spiniger. Next base: position 36,200,878 of record OY390735.1, read on the forward strand.
TGCATAATTGTGCAAATACGATAATTAATTACGCCAGTGTTCCCGTAACTTATGAATCAGTATACTGCCAGACAGAAATAATACATTTTAAACGAATTCAAGAAACATTGAGCGTCCTACATAAAAAATAAATAACCTTTTGAATATATATTTTGCGTGTCATTATGAATAGTCTCAGCACCGTTTAATTTGTCTTCGTTTATGGCCAGTGAAAAGAAATGTTTTCATAACCAACGAGTAGTTGGTAATTTTTTAATTTTCTGTCTGCTATTACTAAAATACTGTTGCAATTCGACCAAAATGGCACGTCGTTTTGCACTGAAAGGAAACAGGCCTTACTGGTGACCAAGGCTGCTGAATGGCAAATGCACTTCACTAACATGGCATAAGACATGTTAGTCTTGTTGTTTACATGAAAGAAAAATCAGTTGTTGAACAATGGCGTTGGCGTCATCAGACGCAGCTCCTATGGAAACGGTAAATACATTGGTTAACAATATTTATAACTGTTTATTATAATCTTACCGATATAATTTAATGGAAATTGAATTTATTTATCTATTCGTGAATGAAATGTGTATTTCCGGTGCTCTGCAGTCAGTGGCGTCTAAGGAAATGAGTTCGAGAAGATTGGTTTTCGTCTATTTCAATTTTACGTCGCAATATCTAACCAATAAACTTCAGGATAGGTACAAAGTGATCCACGGCTACTGTAGCAACATTATGCTCGGCGAAAAAATACTGAGAGATTAATTTCGGCCTTCCTTACATTTTCAAAATAGTTTTGTTCCTTTTTTGCTTAATTGCAGTGATATTTTTGATAGGTACTTATATATTATATGATTACAGGATTTATAATACAGGATTTGTAATTAAGCTGCTCCACTTTTTTACCTGCATTTTATTATATTTAACAACTGTTTTAAACAGCCATGTTTCCAAGTTTCCAAGAATACTTACAGACCCTTATGAAAATTATTTTATTGTTGTTCTTTATCCTATGAATCAGATGAAGTTTATCCCAAGATTAATTAATTTAAAAATTGCACAAACTCACAAACAGGTTATCGCAAAATGGGGTTTAAGAAGAAGATGACGCAAGAATCTTCCGATGTATTGCCTGGTACCGAGTAATTTCTTGAGGAAAAACATCATTATACGAATAATTATATGCGCAGCCCTGAATATGCCAACTTTACGATACATTCAGACAATTCTTCTCAAATCCATTAAATTGGAATATAAACTTGATCCATATTCAATTATATCAATTGAATCCAGATGTGAACAAAATCTTTTAATATCTATTTCACAGACCTGTGATTTTTAAGAATATGAATATCCCATCCTCCCTTTAATAGCTCAAAAGTTCATCGAATCGAGATATATCCCTCAAGGTGGCAACACAAAGTCTGGATGATTACCAGGTATGCAAGCTCTTTTTATAAAAAAATCTCCGCAGTGGCTTCTAAAGAGTCCGAGTCTGAATATAGTGTTAACGACGGGTGTTAATTAAAAAAAAAATAAGAACCCTATAATCGAGAATATTTTCTGCACTTGACACGTAGAATATCTGTGTAGTCTGTAAATGAATTAAGACATCATCATTTATCTAGAAGAGGAAAACCGACCTGTCGGCGAGAAATTGTGACATGACATTGAATTATTTGTGTGACATATTCGAGCACCTTGAATCTTCAACTCCAAAGAGCAAACATACATCACTTGGATATGAGTGATAAAGTTAATTGCAAATGTATATGACCTGAAAATCATTAAGCCATGCTGGCTAAGCATTTTTAAAATGATAAAAATGATACTCTTGTTAACGACAACATACGAATGGGGTATGGGCCCATTTCAAAATACTCCGGAAGGTCTCTCAACTAACAATTTAGTAATAAACCACTATTTGATTTTTGGACAGGGGCATATGATAAGTTTCCTACACTGAAACAAAAAAAGCATTGCATTTACTATTACCATTTTCAATATCTTACCTTTCCGAAATAGTATTTTCTTCGGTGGATGCTTTGAAGACTAAATATAAATCTCACCTAAAAATAGAAAAAAAAAATATTTCTAATGTTAAACCTTGTTTTGAAAAAGGTTGCTCTGCAAGACTTAATTTACTATTAATAAGTTAATTATTAAATACCTTGTGCAATACTAATTCAATTTATAAGTGTATTATATTAATTTTATTAATATTTTTAACCAGTAGCTCATGATTACATTTTCCTATTCTTTACTTATCGTTCCATTTGTATTATTTAAAACTTTATAGTGAATGTCTTGCTTTCAGTGTGAGCCTGGCTTGGGTGCAAGCGTCATGTATAACCTCCTCTACAATCAACCACAGAAGCTGATGTTACTGGCAGGATGCAGCACTGTCTGCACAACTGTCGCCGAAGCCGCAAAGATGTGGAACTTAGTTGTTGTAAGTAAACGTTTTTCTCTACTTGTGTCGTAAAATGTTCAAAATCGTCGCGTTATTTGCGTTCGCAGACGAGTTTTCCCAAATAAACAAATCAGTGTTTGTTCAAGTTGTGCGAAGCGTAACACTTAGCATTTACGTACGTATGCATAATAGATGTGTAGCATTATGCAAACGAGGAGAAATTCGCATAATAGATTTATTGTCGTACAAAACTGAAATATCTAGTTATTTCTTAACAGTCGGTGGTTTTCGCTAGCGTCTGTCTGCCGGCCGTTTCGCATGCAGGTGAAGATTTACTACACAGCCATAGTGAACTCGATTTTAAAATAAGAAGTAATTTTAGAACTGCTAGAAGCGATGAAAATGTATGTTCTTTGTAGCTATTTGCTGGTGCTGTAAATCTAACAGCAAGTAAAGCTACTTCACATATTATGTTCTCGTTTTATACCAATGATTAAGGCACTAATCGAAAGATATGAATACGTTGTGTGTATTATTAAGGACTTTGTGTTATTTATGTACGTACCTCAGCGCGAACTAATACTTTAAAACTGTAAAACAATTTATTGTGTATTGTATTGTCTATTCATGAAAACATTAGAGATGCTCCAGAACTAAAGAGTAGCTTAAGTTCCTGGTCCCGGTAACCTTAATTAGTATATACAAAACCTGCATAAAATTAGTCAAATTTGTTCAAAACTGATATAAGGTAGGTAAATATTTTTTATTCAAATATACATGAAATCTTTCTTCTATACAGTGGCACCCGAGATAGAAGAAATGCAACCAAACTCAAGGACGATTTAATTAATGTCCATGCTTAAAATAGTTTAGTAGATTAGTATACTACTTACGAGTGGATACTCGTTTTTTTTTAATGCTGTTTCAATATGTGTTACTTACATAGAATATACTTTTCAATTATTCTATTATTTATTTTTATCATACGATGATTTACAGTTGGTATTATTTATTATGGTGGACATTTTTGAATCGGTAGACACAACTTCCATACCATACTGCAAAACTGCATCCAAATTCGATGTCGCGCCATAGAACAGAATGCCATATCTGACCAAGGATTCAAAATATGCAAAATACACCGCACGTAACGTGTTTACATCGCATATAGTTTTTAAGCGTCTGAGAGCGTACACTGCTCTACTTAATTTCGGTATTATATAGTCCAAATGCGCATCCCATCTTAAATTGATATCCAGATACAGACCCAGGAATTTAACACTGTCTACCGAAGCCATACTATTATTATTAAAATTTATGTTTTTAAGCTGTATTTGTCCCCTGGGTCGTATATGCATGTAACTAGTTTTGTCAAAATTAACGAAGAGGTTATTTGCATGAAACCATTCCATTAGCTGTGACATAGTGTTGTGCAGTTTATTTGCCAATTCATTGTCATCGTCAACGGAAATAACAACATCTGCATCATCCGCATACATTGTTGTGAACGCACCAACCCCCGACGGCAGATCATTCACAAATATGATGAAAAGGAGTGGGGCCAAAATGGATCCTTGCGAGGCACCATGGCTCATGCGTATACTTGATGAAATATTTTTTTTTTGTAATATTCTTCTCCGAAAGGTACTTAATTTCAGTCTTTTGCATTCGACCTTCCAAATATGACTTCAATAGAGCGAGACTTTTCCCGCGTATCCCGTAATACTCTAGCTTGTCCAAAAGCAATCCATGATCTACAAGATCAAAAGCTTTCGACAAGTCACAATTCAAAGAGATAAGATGTTTCCCTCATTAACATTGTCCAGAATAAAATTCATGGTTCGTTGAATTGCCTTATTCGTTGACCTATAAAACCATGTTGTTCAGTACAGAAAAATGCATTAGCATTCAAATACTCGAGTAGCCTATCTTTAATGGCAGTTTCAAAAAATTTTGACACTACCGGTAAAATTGCTATAGGTCTATGATCTTGGATTCTTTGTGCATTTTTTGTTTTAGGTATCGGAGTTATTTTAGCCTCTTTTAAAATTTATGGGAAGTATCCGTTCACAAAACATGAATTAATAATTTCGGCAATTGGCCCTGCTAAATATTCTATTGTGTTTTTAATTATAATGACTGGTATGTCGTCCAGCCCAGCGGAACTTGTATTTCTTAGTTCATTGACAATATTCACCACCTCATCGGGGAGAATGGGCTTCAGATACATTGACCTATCTGTATTAATTTTAAACAGCCTTAATTTATTCATATGAGTATTACTACTATTTAATGGTATTGAATTTCTTAACTGAGTTGCCATTTGAGAAATATTTATTAAATTCGATTGATAAAACTATTGAGCCATTTATGTTAATTTTAATATTTTTATGGTAAAATGTTTTATTTATTTCTGATTTGATAATTCTCCATGTTGTTTTGTGGATATTTGTTGATTGCCTAGTATCAGCTCCATGTAATTGTTTGGCAAGTTTAATTGTATGTTTCAATGTAGACTTATATCTCACAAAATAAGAATGTAGTTCTATAATAATCTTTGGGTTACCAGGAATAGCACATCCTAAATGAATACATGGTTCATGCTGACTGCAACTATTTACTGAACAAGAAGGTTAAAATATCCTGATGCGATATTATACCCTTTCGTCTTTAAATTTACATTATTCATTTCTTTCCCAACCACACTATTAGATCGAGCTATTCGCGAGTAGACAGTGATCCCAATTAGGTATTTTTTAAATTTTTAAATATTTGCGATATTCAAATTTTCCATCAATTTTAAAAGTAATGTTATTATTAGTATTTTCGTAGTTTATCAAACAGCAATTATTTTATCTTGTTACATGAAACATCAATAACTAAAACGCAAATTGTAATTATTGCTTCCTCTGTATCTGCATATAGAGGAAGAAATGATTACGATATTTCCGTATATAACGTCAAAATGCAATTAATACCAAAAAGAAAAACCAACCGCGCCTAGAAAAGGCTGCAGCCACCTCATCGTACAATTGTCGAAGTGAACGTGGGAGAAATGCACATTCGAACAAGATATGCTCACATGCCACAGAAATTCCAGGACCCGTTACACAGGCCAGGGAAAAGTACCTGGACTTTTTAAATATCATTTTTAGTCACTCAAAATAGTGTGTAAAGTGACACTTTATAACTAGTGTTATACATAATCACATACTACCACTGCCATGTCTGCCACACTGATCCTTAAACTCTTCATTTATTTTTTCGCTACTTTACTCAGAAAACCTATACCTTTATGAGACGTGTTGCCACTGTTTTTATGAAAAATGTAAAGACAAACAAAGTGCAAGCAAACATATATCTTCATATTTATGGTTGTAGATAAAATAATATACGCTACCACATATGGGAAATGTATTACAAAAATTCGTATGTTTTTTTCACTTGCCAAGTAATATACTAGGATATTATATAATTATGTATTATTTACAATTTTATACGAACACTTATAGTCAGCAACATAAATGAACGTAGGCTGCAAGAAATTGTCACTGCAAAAAAGTAAATCCCGTAACAATAACGAGACACACAATAAACAACAGTAATCATGTAAAAAATCGAGGAAGTACTCGCCAAAATAATGACTTAGTTTTTGTTATTGGTTACACTGTAGCAAATATTTTAATTCTCCGTGATGGTCAGGTATTGTTACCTAGTTGATATGTTTCCGTCTGAAAATCTAAACAATAGCCCTAGAAAAATGAAATGCTTGTACTAACGAATTATTGCAATTCTGGCAAAGGGATCTATAAATATTTATAATTTGGAAATTGATAGGAGAGGAAGATTTTTAGTAATTCATTTATGAACATAATATAACCAATACAATATAAATAAGCTGATAAAAATTGCCGAGAAAAAAAATTGTATTAAATTATTATTTTCCTTAAACCGTCCCATAATAGTCGCTATTGCATATTGATCGTGGCCTGATTTTGTTGTAAGTGAAGTGGTTTTTCTAATAATGGAAACAATACCCATCATGCTGTCATACAATATCTCACAACTTTCTCGTTCTTAAAAGACAATAAAATTTTGGTCAAAACAATTTAATGGGAGCGGGAATCCATCGATGAAATGGTCGATTAAATTCAGCCATTACCGAAGAAAACTTTCGAAGACTAGGAAAAGTTATTCTTGGACGTCGACGATGTTATAGTTGAAAATGTTCAAATTAGCAGGGAACGTGTTTGGGTCATCATCCTTGATAATTTTGCCACGTCAAAGGTGAGTGTCAGAGTACCCATCTGGCACTCAGAATGTTGGCTCCACTCGATAAACAACGGCGAGGTGAAAGTTGTCAACAATTTTTGAAGCTTCACGAAGGACAAAAGGTAGACATTATTGAGAAAATTGTAACTGGCGATGAAACGTAGGTTCATCATTATGATCCTGATATCAAACACGCGTCGATGCAACGAAAACAAAAGGGCTCGCCGTCACCAAACGAGTTTAAGAGCCAACATTCAGGTTATACCCACTATTTTTTGGGAATTTTACTTTAAACAGTAGACCACGATGAAAGATAACTATTATGCTGATATTTTACGCAAATTTCTGCAGGCCATAATGGAAAAACGCGAGAGAAAATTCAAGACTGTGGTTGTCGAAGATGCCCTGAAGGATTTAGAGTTCACAGAATTAAATGATCGACCCTACCTGACTTAGCACCCTGTACCTTTTTTCTGTTCAGCAATTTGAAAAAGCAGTTGAAAATTGCTATTAAGGTCTCAAATTATCTATTCTTTCAGCAGTGTCAAAAATCTTCAAAAAATATTTACAGTATTAGAATTTATGTACTATAGCGCCGAGAATTAAGAAATAGCAAAAGGTTTATGATTCGACAGTAGCAAGACCATTGACAGCATTATACATTGTTATTAACAGTTATTGAAAAAAATATTCATTTATAGAATCCGTTACTCAGCTTATTTTCATTGACCCATATTTGACAGGTAGATTCGAATATTGCAAACCTCGGCCGCTTTTATATATAATTCAGTTGGCTGGTCTTCAGTTGCCTGTTTGTGATCTGTTTTTCAATTTCCTAACGCGGCTTCAGTTGCCCTATCTACTGTAAGGCTGACAACTACTACTACCTAGACAATGTTGCAAAGTTTATTTATTGCCATAAAATTAAGGTGACATTTTTTTACAATTTAGCTTCCTATAGCAGCGCGAGCAGTTTCTGAATTCTCCACCGGCGAGAATGCGTTGTGGTGAATGTGGTGTCCTATTTTGAAAGCAATATTTCAACCGGAAATGATGCTTTATATTTATCACATTTTTCCATATCTCGAAAACGGTGCGAGTTATCGAAAAAAATATTCTTATAATACTTGTAGATATTGATATTTTAAACAACTTTCATTTAAAAAGTTTTTTCGAAAAATGTTGTATAACTAAGAATAAGGAAGTTCAGTGCAGACCATTGCAGATTTGTATTTTGGTAATGTGTCACATCTTAGATACTACATCCAATGTTCTAGGATGTCTTTACTTACAAATCGAGGGTATTAATATTAATATATGTAACTGTTCTTAGTTTTTCATGTTCGTTCGATGTCATCTGGTGATGATTCTTACGGGGCAGATCATTAAATAAAGTAAGCACAACAGAACGAAACGAAAACATGAATGAGAAACAAAAAACACTTAATTGTACGTATCTGCCTTCCTACGTGAAGTAACATTGAATTCGTCTCCTGCAGTCTTTATAAATATTACCTGGAATATCCATTGATTTAATTTCTGCATGCGCTTATTCTTTCTCTAAAAATATCAACATTATGTGCAAGATTGGTTCAATACTTTCTGCTTAAGCTCGATAAAAAATGAGATCTGGTGATATTGGAAGCGAAGGTATGGCGTCATAGATCGTTTTTATTAATTTTATTAGTGGCATATGGCCATCTTCGTATAAGTAATGCTGAACACAAGTCTTGAAATAACAACCCGCTCCAGTAAGGGCAATATCATACAAGGCTGATAGTAGAACATTTAAATATACTTCTTGGTTTGCTTTTTACTTTCTTATACATTATGTATAAGTAAGTATAGGAATCATGAAAATTTTCGAACTCGAGATTTCAACGGATATACACGTTTTGAGGTCCCCTGATTCGTTTCTGTCTATTTTCGGAATGACGTCTGTGTGTGTGTGTGTCTGTGTGCATGTGCGCGCTCTAGCATCCAAACGATTATAGAGCTCTGAACCCTTAAACTTAACATTTGTATGCAGCAAGGAGGAAAACGTCCTATTTTGAACGCAATCTCTCAACCGGAAGTGATGGTTTACTCTTATGACCTTTTTCCATATCTCGAAAACGGTACACGTTACGGAAAAAAATATTCTTACATAAATTGTAGATATTGACATTTTAAACAACTTTCATTTGAAAGGTTTTGTCGAAAAATGTAGTATAACTGAGTATAAGAAAGTTCAGTGCGGACGACTGCAAATTTTTATTTAAAATATAGCGTCTAATAATTCTTCCATAATTATATTCTTTCAATGTATATATAAATTTAAGTTTAAATGGATACATTTTATAGTCTATAATTTTTTATAAAAGACTTATCCTCTATGTAATTAGATCGCTTTTTCCGCATCATGCTGTTCTGTGATATTTCGACTCTCATTTTTTTAAATGCATTTCTGGGTGTCGTTTTTGCAATGTCAGTATTACGTGCTTATAAGACACATCACCGACACCGCGTCATATTACTAAAAAATGTCCATGTGCCATGAAGTTAACATTTTGCAAAAAACATAACTGATAGTGAAAATAAATTTAAATGTTGAATTTAGGGACAAGAAAATTAGAAAAGGCACCTACTGGACACGCAACCTGTGGATAGACAATTTTCTATCATAATCTCGCAATCACTTGTGACGTTTCTATTACATTCATCGCAACACCAATATGAATCGCTAGCATATTTTACTAGATAAAGGGTCTATTAGCCTAGGCAAAGTTTTATTTAAATAGAGAAGAGATAAGTTTGTTTCCACACCGAGCTATTTAATCCAATATCCGTGGGATAAATATAAAATTTCACCAAAGTTAAGGAACTAATTTCTCAACATGTTCGGGCGAGATTTTAAAGAATGAATCAGTAGCGAATAAATACATTAAAACATAACTTTTGATTATATTGTGTCAAAAATAAATAGTATAAAATATAATATTGTTTTGTTTATTTTTTCTAACTTAGTGTAAAATAAATTTAAAACATTGTTCATAAATTACTCATCACACTATTGCATAACATAACTCTGCTACAAAATAATGAGTCACCAACTTTAGGAAACAATGTACCTTCACAATATGTGTGTATATACTAACATCAAAGAGTGCGCTAAGAGGGGGATTTCAACTGGTTTCAACTTGGCATTATCGGTAAGTCCAACTCTCGTATGACGGATATATTTCAACCTAAAGTCACGTTGGCACCGTCTGGTAAAATGGTAAAATTGAAACGTAAAGTCGATGCCAGATTATTGCTAAATTCCTCGGTGGATCACGTAGCTCTGCTAAAAACTTTCAGAAACAGCGGATTCTTTTCAAGTGTCGGGTCTCGATTTAAAACAGACGATCCGTTATTCAGAGGTGCTATTTGGCGAACGAGGGGAGTTCTAAGGAAGCGATTTAACACTCGTGAAAGATTTGAAACCCAAATCCATTCCGTTTTCGTAATGACTTAATTTAGACGTGGATTATACGAACGTCTGTTCAAAGTATTTACGCAAGTGATGCCCCTGTATTAGAAATGACTTTCCATTTGTCTCGACGGTTTTCATATTTATATTGAATCTTCGGATTTTCTTTTATATTTGAAAATAGTAGGTTAAGCGAGGTTAAGCGACACACGTTAAATGTGACATTAATAAACAATCTTTAACAAAGTTTAGCCGCGTACGAGGTTTTTGCGTAATAGAATCCGTCCGACATATTGGTATTCCTAACTCGGAAAGTAATAAAATTGGGGAAACATGTGTTACAGGCAATATGTGAACAATATATATTTTTTGCTATTTACTTTTCAAATTAAAACTACCTCTAATTCAGTAGCAAATTTAATTTCAAAAGTATTGTCAGATTATAGAATATATAAAAAAGTCAAGGTAAGTGAAACAAAATCACCCAAAACATATAAACTGTGCATGTGGAGATATCCGGTTTTAAGTATTACTGCTTAAATTGATAGGTTATTGATCCGATATGCCAGTATATAAACTGTAGATATTCATCATTTTATTTTAATTTTATGACGACAATGAACTACTCTTCATAATTTGATATGGTATATAATTGTGTTTTTCAATACTTTTATCAACCCATTTTTGTCCATTTTGCTATAATTCCTAGATTTATATTTCCTACAGTTGCTTAGTGAATTACTAATCCCTAGCTCTATTTTCATCGAAGCATGATCCGTTACTTTTGGTTGCCGCTCGTAACTGTACGCTTCTATTCTCAAATACAAGATCTATACTTATTCGACTGTTCTGCGTTATTCTAGTTGGATTATTTACATACTCATATCATTCCTAAGTTTGACATTCCTAATATTGATTGCTTTTTGTATAGCGAGTATACCGATACATATATGTCAAAATCTCTAATTATTATACAATGTTCTTTTATTATTAGCTCCTCCATGACATCCTATATGTATCTTCGAAATTCTGTATCTGACGCACTTGGTGAATGGTATACCACTATTATTACTACTTTATATATATCTAATCAGTAACTCCAACTCCTACACACCAACAGTTTTATTCTATTTGCTCTGCATTATCACTTCATACTTAATATCGTATCTTACATATATTATAGCCCTCCTCTTATTACTCAAAAAACCCCACTTGGTGCTTACAAATAAAACGAAGAAAAGAGTTAGAGACAACAGAAAGTCATACTGTTCCAACATTCATCGACATACATTTGAAATCTTAGCTTAAAGTTGTTGCACTGATATTTGATATTGATAACGTCCCACCGAAGCGATGCACGCAAAAGGAATTCTAATAAAAAATGACAGTAAATAAAGAAGCACTTACCGTGAATTCCAATTTGTATGTAGCTAACGACGAAGGCTAGACGATGGAAATAAGACGTGTTACAGAGTTAACGAAAAGAACTGAATACATGAACTTACTATACATTTGTCAAAGAATTGATTGCGGTCAAAGAAATCGGTTACATTACTTGACAATAATGGAATTCGCAACTGAAGGTTACCAAACAAAACAATATTTCGACACCCGAAATATCAACATGAGAATAGAGTTTCCGCTGTTAAAATGTTTATATACTCACTCGTTTAAAACTAGATTGATGTTGTACACTGGCGAATTCATAACATTTAAGCGATGGGGGGGGAGTTTCACAATGCTCTTGTAAAAGTTTCGTTCGAGTCAAGTGGACACAACTCGTGGAGAGGTAGTGATGTCAACCTCACTGTAGTTGCTGACAAAGTCACTTACCGGCCGGGTGCTTACGCAACGGTCACTAGTACAGCGTAACACGTAAGTGGGGATCAAAAAAAAACCCTGGAAAATGAAAAACGTTTCAACTGTGGAATATACTACGAACAAAAAAATGCAATTGAGCCTACTCACCTGAAATGGTCCGTTAGCGAAATTTACGGCTACCGCAATGTAGTCCGTGGTACGTAATACTGTACTAATTCGTATGTGCTAGCAGACTCTGGGCTTTGTTTACCAAATCATCTTCTATCTATATTTCCTTTAATTATTGCTACTTTACCCATGTTCGACGTTTATCATCAGGTTAAGTGTCCGGTTTGTATACGCACAGTTTACACACTCACTAATATTTACTGTTCGTGTTCCTGCGTTGTGGTTCCCTGAAAATTTGTAGTAGATTTCTTTTCTGTTGCAATTCTTCGAGAACCCCTCCGCGAATTTGATTATTGATGAAATTTCTAAATGCCAGAACACACAAGTGCAAAATTCGGCATTAGTAATTGACTTCTCTGTTTTTATTAATTTGAATGTAACGTGTGAAACTCACCATTGACCATTCTAGAGGCGAGGCTTCTCGATGTCTGTTGGCGGAATATATATCCCCAGCATTTAAACCATCGTTGTACGCTGACGTGGCTGACAGCCAAACATTTTCTCTACCCCACATTGAACTTACCTTTAGTCAGTAGCACCACGTGAGTTACTTCTTCCGCTTCGAATGTTATTGAGCTGTATACAGTTTCCGTTCTATTTCTTTCACGTTCCCTTCCTCCGTTTAGTCTTTTCTCTATTTTCATCACATTTAGTTCTTCTTCCTTCACATTCACTAACTTTATGTTCGGTATCATCTGTGATGGGCCGTAACTTTGGAATCCTCACCCATTTTATCTTACACTGTAGCCTTCAGTGCTGCGATATCTTCCTCTCTTCAATTTCGTTATCCCCTTCGCCATATTCTCTTTTATTGCCCTTTTCGTGATTTCACCCTTCTGTTGTATCTTCGGTTGGACAATAATCACCATTTATTATTTCATTTCTTTCTTCACCATAGGTTGGCCTTGCGGCGCTCGTATATTCTCCTTGTATCATTCTTTACAATTTCAAAACTCTTATTTCTGGCGTCACTGTTTCCTTTACTTAATCCTTACATGCGATTTCGCCCTTCATTGCCTTCACCGTCATTATCCACCAATTAATTTTCATGTACATGGTTGACAATGATATAATCCATGTAATCGATACGCTAACATCACTATTAACGTGCAATTTTAATTTGAACCGCAGAGCATATGAAACAGGACCGGGTCACCTGCGCGGGAAAAGATAATTACACCCATAAAAAAGACAGTATTACTATATATTATTGAGTTACTTGCTTTACAACCAATTATTTAATCTATGATTGATAATTTTAATATATAAACAATAATATATAAACAATAATAATAATTAAAACGAAATTTTATTAAAAATCAAGTTATGAAAATGTAGGTAATCAACTTAAATTAGTCTCAATAACATATGCAGACACACTCACAGCCAAAATATTTTTAGGTCTTATTTTATACCTTATTTAATACGTAATGGATAAGTCTCCCTCTATAAACTAGAAGCAATAATATGTTAAATTATGTCTGAAATTGTTTATAAAAATGAATATAAAAGAACATCCAAGCTTATCAGTCTCTAATACGGCCTCTTTTGTGCATTGGTCGTCTACATTATTATTGTTTCAATCTTAAGGACCGACATTATTGCTCCGCATAATGGATGCGAAAAGATTTCGACAAAAAGTTTCCTCACTCGAACATTCCAACGTTCAAACCTAGTTTGTAGATCAGTACCATTAAAGCACTACAATCATTTCTTCAAGGTTCTCCTTTTCTCTTTATTTGAAGGATTTGAGCAAAACACTAAAATGTCTTTTGAAATGAATGCTTCTCCGAGGGGTATGTTCTCGCAACCAGGTAATTTCTGAATTATGTTATGAATTGATGTTCTTTATGTCGGTGAAATTTCCCTGTCCTACTTCAGTTCCTTGGAGCAGCAAATGTGGCAGAACAAATTTCGAAGGAAAGAAAACAACACTAGAAATATTGTTGCCTCCATCACTTGTTGAGCATGGAACTTGACTTGCAAGCACGAAGTCCTCATTTATTAATTTTTTCAGTCCACTTAGTAATGTCGCTTCGTAATTTACACACAACTGAAAAATCGCAATCAAATTAGATTTGGCAACGAACAAAAAAGTTATTGTAGAAATTATCATAATTAAGTGTTAAGTGTTCTCCACCATAATTAAGGCGGTATTAGAGCAAATAGAGCAAAATGACTGATTGGTATTGATTTCTATGTAAAAAAATTTGATATATTTACTTGAAGCGGGAAATACATGACAATGTATGTAGAGTATGTAGAATTAATTCATTAGTAGCAATAATTTCTCAATATGAAATTAATCATCGACATATTAATCAGTCCGATGATACTTTCAATCGCACGATATTTTATCACAACAACTGCAAATGGACCCGATAAACTTACCTGTATTGTAAAGGGCGGTAATCGGAATCATGAGCGCGCAGTCTAAGAAATACACAATGACTCATCAAAACCTGTGCCAACAAAAATAGGCGCAGGTAATTGGCAGTAATAGAGAGTAAAATAAATGAAAGTTATCTGTTAATATATACTTATACACATAAATATATGCGACGTATTCACTGCACACGCTATTACGAGCAATTGTCACGCCACTGTGATTAGCGCCTCCCCCGTGATTAGTCATAATGGACTCGCTCGACCAGTTTTCGACTTCTGCGCATATTAATTGATATGTATTTCTTACGCCGCGACTACTATAACATCGAGCATATGTCGAAATTTGTGGATAATACCACTCAAACAGGTATTCAGATAGCAGTGAAAATTTAGCAGAGCGATTAAAAATTTTATCCATTTGTTACAACTGAAGGTCGCAACTTTAAAATTTATTATACAGGTATTGTTCATTTCATTTTTTCACGTCTTTAGAGAATTATTTATATATACAGCGTGTTAAAAAACGTGTGTCACAAACTTTAACGGCTGATAGTATGGCCCAAAACATGCCGAAAAGACGGTTTTGGAGATGGAAATATTGTGTTTACACCAATTTTTTTATTATGTACAAACAAACAACGTAATTTATGGACAAACAATAAAGGCAAAAAGTCAAATGAGATGTTCAAAGTGCCCTCCCTCTTCAACGCAAGTCCGACATCTCCATGTCATGGACCTAGAACAATCCTAAAGAAAGAAATCAAGGTGGTTTAAATCAGTTGAGCTTGCAGGCCATGATACAGGTCCGCCCCTTCTCTCTATATACTCTCTAACGGTAATCGAAAAATGCGCGGAGCACCGTCGTGCTGGAGCCATATTTGTTGCCTTTGGTTCAAAGGAATTTCGTCTAAAAGATTACCGAATGTATTGTGCTGAAAGTTCAGATGAAGCAGCGTCTGCCAAACGGTTGGTAATACAACCGGGCCTAGTAACCTGTCGCCCAAAATACCCATCCAAATGTTCAATGTAAAACGTTCCATAATTACATGGGGGATTTTCGTCGTCCCACACATGCGTTTTGTGGAAATAAAAAAAAATCGTATCTCGGAAACCGTCCATATTCGGACCCATGTTCATTAAGACTTTTCGGCATATTTTGGGCCATACTATCAACCCTCAAAGTTTGTGACACTTTTTTTAAACCCTGTATATCGCAAATGGCTGTACGGCGAAGACCTGAGAGATTATAATCTAAAACATCTTGTTGGTACGGTGAACCGGCGAATGTACTAAATCACGAGCTTTAAATTTAAGTTTTAATCCGTATTTATGTGTAATTAATGCAATAATTAGCGATGTAAAAAGGTCGATTCCAGTTGAAAGTAGCCGAGATTAATTAGATCGCATTGTGATGTTGATTGCTAATGAAGCAATATGAATGATTTTTATTTTGATATTGGATTGCAATGTACTTGAAAATCTCCGGGAATTGCATTAAAATGTAAATTAGGATAGATTTCGAATTCGAAAATTGTTAGTTAGATCACAGCAGTCCGAATAGGCTTTATGTTATCATTAATTAGTTATATACAACCGTTGATTGCAATCACACGGTTAATTTTATTAGCAGTAAGTGCATTTGACCCAGGTGCATGAAGTCCAGTAATAAATTTCATTTGCGCTTATCGACGTATAACTTGGATAGGATATTTGCAATTTAGAACCACATTTGAGCCAAATTGGAACAAATTTACAAGAAATACGAGTGAACGAGTTATAGGTATATATATATATATATATATATATATATATATATATATATATATAGTTGAAAATTTAGTTCTTAACCTGGTCGTTTGAATATGAAGTTGGTTTTTCTTTCTTGGGCGTGCAGGTTTCTTTTTAATATTCTTCTGTATATCTACAATTAGTTTGTGATTGTCGTTTATTAATATATTTAGAGTTGTTCTCCTAAACTTTTCTAAAATTGATTTGAATTTGTTTTGGTTTAGTCTAGTACACATTTGCAAATGTTTTACCTTAAATTTTAGAAATACTGGCGTTAAACTGTTGTTTCTGCATCGGAGTAGGAATATTTTTCTATTTTTCATTTTGATGAGTTGTTCTTTGAGATGGGAGATTGTCTTGAAAAGTTTTGTCGTGTGTAATCCATATTGTAGTTGTATATTTCTATAGAAAGTCATGGTTGCTAGGTGAATCTTCTTGTTTATGTTCCTTTCTTCCCCTTGTGGAATGATTATGAAGTTGAAAATTTTGTTCTTAACCTGGTCGTTTGAATATGAAGTTGGTTTTTCTTTCTTGGGCGTGCAGGTTTCTTTTTAATATATATATATATATATATATATATATATATATATATATATATATATATATATACCGGGTGGAAAGTATCAAACCCGAACATAGCAGAATGCATTGGAATATACGTTTATGCATATTCCTGCTCCCCATTTCCACCGATAAAAATTATAATGACATTAAATGAAAGAGAATAATAACGGCGTCAATTGATACTAAAATCTTCTCTTAATACCTTATCATTAGTTTTTTACAAAGCAATTTAAATCAATTATGCAGTTGTCAAATCTGACAAATAGTGACTTGTGCCGACAGAAGCACGGCCACCCATAGTTTATAGCACCTGGGTTTTTAATATTAATTGCTTTGTAAAAAACTAATGATAAGGTATTAAGAGAAGATTTCAGTATCAATTGACGCCGTTTATTATTCTCTTTCATTTGATGTCATTATAAGTTTTATCGGTGGAAATGGGGAGCAGGTATATGCATAAAAGTATATTCCAATGCAATTCTGCTATGTTCGGGTTTGATACTTTCCACCCGGTATATATATATATATATATATATATATATATATATATATATATGAAGGGAGGTGGGGAAAAACGACTTCAGTCCAGTTTTGTAACAAAACGAGCTTTTAGCGCCATCTAGTTGCTTTGTGGAAGTACTATAATATGACTGAGTCGAAAAACGGCTACAGTGACTTGAATCCATAGAAATAAGCATATGAACATCCACCCTGCTGGGGAAAAACGACGTGAGTCCGAGCGCGCCATGGGAAGAACGTCTTCAGTCCTTTTATTCCATTTTCATTTTGTGTGAACTACAGTGATCGGCGATTGCATCACCCACCCTGTTCTTCGATTGCATGACCCAATCTGTTCATCGATTGCATCACCCAATCGGTTGTTATCAATCTTATCTTCTCGTGTTTTGTTCTAGTTCATACGTCGTACCGTACCTTTCACTTTCTCTGTATACTTTACTGTTTTTGAAACGTGTGCAATTGTGCAGTATTACAGTGCAATGGACAGTGACAGTGACTTGTTTGTGTCCAGTGAAGAAGAGATAGGACCGTCGAGCAGTGGAACGAAAAAAAAGAAAAAAACAGGAAGGGTTAGAGATGTAATGAAAACCTTGCGAGCTACCACCCACGAACTTGGGCCTGACTGCCGGTGTAAACGATTATAATAATAAACGATTATTATAATTGTACCCTGACCAGATACCTATCAAAAAGGCAAAGTGGGACGATTTACAAGCTCTTACATCATTCCTTGTAAGACCAGAAGCTAAGGACTCAACCAGAAGAAAGTGAGGACGAATACGTTGATAACCCACCGATTGACGCCTAATGCCAGGGAAAAGTGACATCAGTCCGTATATTTTAGAGAATATTTTGAAATTATTGTTGAATATGTCATCTGAAACTTATTTTGCTTTGTACGAGTTGTAATAAATATATTTCTGATCAAATGCTGATTTTTGAATATTTTTTTCATGAGTCTGAAGTACTTTTTTTACTAGGGAAACTTTAAATTTGATTTTTCTCAAATTCCATTTGGCGTGACTTAGGTCGTTCTTCCCCAGCACCCTTCATATATATATATATTTGTGTGTGTGAAAACGGAATGTACTTGCGGAATCAATGGAATATATTATAACATTCACATAATTATCGTATTTTGTTGCCATCGAAGAGACGCTAATTTTTAATTGTAAAAAATGAAACTAAATTAAACTAAATAAAATTATATGGCTACTATCAACTCGCAGATCAACTTCATTTAAAATAATTAAATATTATATTTTGCTAATAACGTAAAATGCGATTCAGAAGATCAAGTATGAAAATTGTCTTCGATCTTAGATGGTACCAGCTTTTGCTCCTGCATGTTGCATCGTCCTCTTGATAACGTATCCCAGTATGTACTTCGCGCACTTAAATATTGCTCTTTAATGAAGACGCGTTGACTTCTCCTCTTTTGTGCTTCCCAATACTTTTCGTAATCTTCACTACCTAGCTTACTCCAAACGATTTTTCATCTTTGGTACAAACTGGCATAATTATGTGTATGCGTTATCCGAAATAGACGCCACAATTTCCTATCGACGAGGTCCGCGACTCTACCGAAACGTCGAAGCGACCCTTCGGGGAACGTTTCCACAACGCCGTTCACAACCCGAGACGCAAGAAGCACACACACACACACACACATATATATATATATATTAGAAGTAAAAATCTGATGTTCTGATGTCAGAAATAGATGTCAATAGATGTCAATTTAGAGGGGGCATGGCGAAAGTTTAAGCCCGATTCTATTTATAATCTTCATAAATGAAATAATAAATTGCAGGAAACCAAAAGCAAGGTCGTTCCATATAACATATATAAAATAATATCACAGGCTGTGCATTCGCAGATGATATGAAAATTTAAAGGGATTTGTTTATTATTGAAATTAAGTTCATAGGTCTGAGGTGTACATATTACTAACATGTTTGGTAGCGCAAGTGATTACGGTGCATTAATGAAAATCTTTCGTGCCATTATACAGACATATTTCATACACACGAACATGATAAGTTGCAGTAGTTTAACGTGAGAAGAATTATTGAGTTCTTATAGCTTATATAAGGTGTGAAATTAAACTAACGGCCAGACTAACAGTCTGGCCGTTTCATGTGACTTTAATAGTCAATTTACCGATAAACTAATTCGCTGCAACAATTATAATATAAGTTAAATTAAGTACATTGATAAACAGTTTAAAAGAAATTATTTGTTTTTAAAAACATTTAATTAATAAAAGTACTTTGCAATAGAATGCTTAAAATACAGATTGGTCTTAGTTTTTAGCAGCAACATTGCGTTTATAGATTTAGGCCCATTGTTATGTTACTCATTTCTACACACTAAAGTTCTTTTCTAATTTTCACACTTCTTTATAAGTTATTTTCTTCAGGATGCCTCCGCCCCCCACAGGGAGCAATCTAGCGCGCCAAAATTAGTTTGTAGCCCTATTTCACAAAGTTTCCAAATGTCATATTTTCATTCTAAATATGTTTACAGTGTAGCGTATATTATAAATATATTGGTAGTATTAGTCTGAAAATTTCGTTGTGTACCGAAATCGCATAGAGTTCGTATATTACTCTATAGAGTAATATAGGAACAGAGAAAGCGAAGCAGTGCCGAGTTTAAAAGCAAAAAGTCGTTAAGGGTTAAACCGGTAAAGATATGTCACGGTAATATATAGAAGAAGTGTTGAGCATAAAATATACTAAAAGTTCTCGGCATATATGCCTACCATTGAAAGGTAAATCCACAAAAGCGCATTTATTGTTCTCGTGCGAAAGCAAGACTTAGTCACCAGTGTATTATAAAGTGTAAACTAGAATCCATCTACTCAGCATCGAGTAACTAATCATCGGAAATTCGATCAACCATAAGCCCAAAGCATGTACAGCAGTACAGCAAGATGCCAACAAGCATACATAACTATTATATACCAATAATTTCTAGAAACATATGATATTCTAGTTCAATACAAACCAGTACGACAGTATTCACAAGAATCAATATGCAATTGCGTGTAACAGTGTAAATAAAATAGTGTACAAAGTTAAAATAGTTTTTTTTTCTGTAATCACTTCGAACAATTCAACAAAACCCAGACAATAGCTGTGCACAGCAATGGTGTCAATTCGTGAGCGAGAGACGCATTCTAAATCTGCGATTACATTACATGTCGCTACGAGTCACGTTGCTACAAATACCATAGTAATTTTCTATTTGTAGTGTTTTATTGTCCGTGATTAATTATAATCAAAACATATTATTAATTTAAGAAATCTATTTAGGAGATTAGTTAGATGTTCGTAAGTTCGTGTAAGATATAAACAAAATGTATTTCAATTATTCCTGATATTGCATGAAATAAAATTTGTTTGTAATTTGTTTGCAGGATCAGATGAAGTAACTGAGATAATAAATGATCAGATGAAAGTTTCTTTGTGATATTCCGACATAACTGCAACTTATAAAAAATTTTAAATTGATGTAGTATAATTAATTTATATGAATTACGCATATTATTATATATTTCTCAGAAATGTTCAAATTCATTACACGCCACAAACAACATTCTAGCCGCCGTAACCAAATGTTTGGGCTGAAAAAGTTGCAAGCATAAACTTCATCGACGCGTCAGAAATGGGGTGTGCCAAAAAAATAATAATTGTTTGCTATTGTGCACTATCCATGCTAGTGTATGATTTACCTTTACCCAAACCTTGGAAAATAGGAAACAAAATTGAAGACTTATTTTATGAAAGATATTACCATTACATTACTTCGTAGTAGTATATTTTATTGTCATTATTCAGATACGAATTTCTATTTTTGAATCCATATTATTTGTATTTCTAAAATATTCTGGTAACAGAAACTAAATTTACATAGCCAAAAAGACAATTACGTAATACATGTTTTGTAGAAATTTGTAATGTAGATTCTGTGTGGGTTAGGTAAAGTACACTTTGTTGTATGTTCAACGTACCTAGTTACCAATGCACATCGGCGTTTTGGTATCGTAGACACGAGTTTATTATGTGAATTGCATTGACGTGTACTGCAATATAGGGTAGTGCACATTTAATTGAAGTTGATATCGAAGGCAAACGTGTACTCTAACAATAGCGAAGTAACATAAGTCTCTACCAGACTAATAATCAATAATAAAACTAGTTTCACGCCTATGATTATGTCAATTACCTGGTAAACTATTGAAGATTTATAAACGAGTTCATTTCAATATAAAAATATCTACATACGGATTATTTTAATCTAGATTAGCCAGCGTTTTTCAGACTTTAATATGTGGCTGTTTTTGTAGGTCATATTATTGATTATTTACTACGTTGTTGCATTATATTGTGATCGATATGCCAATCTAGCCAATAGTATTTATGATACAAACGTAAATCATTTGTTATTACACGAACAGTTTTAAAAGCCGTGAGTGCAATGAAGAAACTTTTTAAATGTGTTTTACAGGTCCTACAAGACGACTTTTAAAGCAATATTGTGTAAATATCAGTGTGGCAGCTGGTAATCATTTTTTGCTGACTGAAATACTGATATCGTTTCAAATTTGACATTTCTGTGCCCCACAAATGTAAAGCACAAGTGCCTTAAAACATAGCTTTAACAACGAAAATCAATATTAAATCATTAATGTAACAGCTGCTTTTTGTACGATTAGATAATACACATAGGTGAGAAAGTAATTCAACTGTAAGTAATTTGCATCGGAAAAACTGCAAACAATGCTATTGCTTTGCAAACCGCTAGTTTTATTTGCTCACATGCCTGAATTATTCCGTCTGCAGTACTCGTATTATAACGAAAACTTGGTCATGCATTACACATTTGTAGTCACCACTGTAAACTTTTGCAATACACGACAATATGCATTTACTTAAATAATACTATAAACTTCTACAACCATATATCAATAACTCGGTGCAGTTTAACGTATTATATTTAATAATATTAATTTACTTATATTTAGCCCTTGGATTGTTCAAAAATGTTATTCTTATGATATATATAATTTGCATAATTTCTGTCATATTTGACAAGACACATTGTTACGGTCAGATTTTGAAAAAGGTATTTTGTTGGTTTAATTGGAAACTAAACGTTTGGTTACGGTTAATTTTTGTTGTACTTTTGTTGTCGTAGTCCTTACCCCTGTAAATTTTCCGCCCGTGCTTTGATCCGCCACTGGCCGCTCAATGTAAAATTTACGGTGGACTTTAACACCGAAATGCGTACGTGTTTGGCGCGCCATTTAATTCATTAAACGTGCTCTAAAAGGATGGAAGATATTGATTGGGGCTTTCACACTTTAATTTCTAGTTTTCCTTTATTAATTATTGTTGCATATTTGATTATCATTAACTTTATATTCGACTTACTTTTCTCCAAACGATCGATTTATCGATATATTTAAGATGCGATTCAGGTGTTATTCGTGAAATGCGTGGTTTGGTTGTTTTTTTGTCGCACGGTCAGTTAGTCGGAACAATGTTTTTCCGAAAAGAGACAGTGTACGATTGGCATCGAGGAAGACCGTTCTGTTTCGTCCCGTCTTGATTTGGCCATTTTTGATATCCGCTGAGGTGATATTTGTGCCGTTCGATTTATCGGATTTATTGGGACTTACAAGAAAAGTTAGTGTCCTTTGGGTGAATCTGGTGTGGAATTTGATTGGAAAAGGCACTAACGTCGATTTATTCGGATATATGGAACTCCTCGTGGTCGGTCGACTGGCTGGTGGAAACCATTACTCGCATCCACGTGCAGTACGTTCGGAGTATGATTCCGGAAACCTACAAGTTATGATTTGGATTTGTTAACGTCGACTATTTGGAGAATATTGTGCCCGATCGTCGAGATTACTTCCCTCAGGATCGTTTAATTCTTCTGGAGCCTTGTGGGGAGGCCGGTGCAATTCATTCGGTCCCGGTTATCGCATGGACCTTGAGTCGCCGTGCGCAAGTTCGGATAGGAACTTCTAGAAGCTTGGTCCCCAACTATTTACCCGCGAAGTATAACGGAGGTCTGTAATCTTGTTTTATTCTTTTTTTATTAACAACCCAAACGGATATTCGAGTCGGCTGAAATTTGCAAGATGCCGAACATTTCTTGTACCAGCGTAATA
The DNA here is from genome assembly GCA_959613385.1 of Geotrupes spiniger. NCBI lineage: Eukaryota > Metazoa > Arthropoda > Insecta > Coleoptera > Geotrupidae > Geotrupes > Geotrupes spiniger. The sequence goes on from OY390735.1 coordinate 36,224,437, forward strand.
ATTTTAAGGTGTGCTATAAATTAAACTTGTTATTGTACTAAGTATTATATAAGATCAAGGAAAAAAAGAATCATTGAGTCACATTGCATATTCGAATATTAATATAGTAAGAACTAATCTTTACTAACCCATTTATGTGGACGTGTAATATAACTTACCCGGCATCGCTTTATCAGTTCCCGTCACCGCGCTGGGGAGCCCTTTTCATTTTCATTTTTTTTTTCTTTTGCTGTAAGTTATATAAGCACGGACCACCCGACGCACGTTATATAGTTGAGAGAGTCGCCGATTCGACGGGCGACATACCCGTTTCGATTGTGCTTATTGTATTTCGGTTTTGTTGTATTATAAAGGGAAATTAAGCCAACTCCAATATACGATTTTACTTTACGGTGGGTTTCTTTTTTTTTTTTAGTTCGCCCTCTCATTTGGATGTCAGTAATTGTATCCGTTATACTTTCGGTCAAGCCACTGTTAGATAATATACTTTTTTTGTGTTTGTTTTAAACGTCTTTCTTAGTTGTTTCGGTGGACAGACCATCAGTCCCGACTCTGGCTTGTCGTGCAACTATCTAAAGCCAGTGGCGCCCGGACTTTTTTTTTGAACTATTGAACCTGCGACATCCTCCCACTAGCTAGCTTGGTCGCGCTGTTCTCTATAAGCAGTCGAAACAACGAGAATAATTCCCCCGCACCCCTAAACGATATAAGCGTCGCGATCACTCCCATCTGTCTCCCGAAAGACGGAGACGGTGCACAGGTCGCAACGCACCCGGAAAACAGCGTCGCATAATTTCTGGCGCCCAACGTGGGGCCATATATTTTTTTTTGGGGCTCGATATTTTTTTTGGGGGCGCAATATATATTTTTTTTGGGGCCGGATATATTTTTTTAGGCCATATTTTTTTTGGGCAGATATATTTTTTTGAGCCATATATATTTTTGGACCATATTTCTTTTTTTCCTTTTTGGCCATTGACAATTTTCCTTTTTGGCCAGTGCATTTTTTTCCTTATATACTTTTTTGGCACTATTTTAGGAGGAAAAAAAAACGGTGGCATCCAAAAAGGTTAATCATTATTTTTTTTATTTCCCTCTTTTCTTCGCTTTCTTGGAGGAATTCCTGCGCGAATTTGTTTTTATTTGGCCTGGAACTATTTCTGTGGAAACCTGATTAGGGAAATGTCATATTTGTTTTTCTCCTTTTTTTGAATTTTTCTTTGGGATTTTGCTGACTTCCGTAGTCGATATTTAAGTAGATTGGTCGTTGTTGTGCAAGGTGTAGCGAAGCGTTTTTTTTGTTTTCCTTTTTTTTTGCCCTTCTTCTTTTTAGAAAACGAATTTTCTTTTGTGAATTTCTTGAGTTTTTATTACCATTCTGGAAAAGTCGTCTCCTCGCTATGACATTTATCGGCTTAACGCGAGTGAGCTTCAATATGAACTGGCGATACGTGGGGTGACGAATTTGACCACGGTGCATCCTATGAGAAAAGCCCTTCATACACTCCTAAAGTTGGAACGAGAAGGCAATCCCGTTGATTACCCGAGTTACCCTTTTTCTTTCAAAGATGATGTTGCCGCTCTGCAGGAAACTATCGGTGACATTAGACAAGTGCTGGAAGCTTTTGACGGTAACGATCCAATGAGACTTGCTAAACTTAGGACAAAAACTTCTTTCGCTCTTGGGCGTATTAATAGAAGTAAACCTACCAAGGATGAGGAGCGATCGGCAAAATCCACTCTTATGGTAGAGATCCTAAACTTAACGTCAGACATAGATAAAAAGGTGAAAACTTATAAGAAGGCTGAACTTAACTTGTCTTTGGGTATCCAAGCCGTAAATTTGGATGAAGCCTCCGACTCGGAATCTCTCATTTCCCCCTCTTCCGAGGATGATTCCGCCAACCTCCTACCACCTTCGACTGCAGTGAGAAATCGTAAGTCTGTGCCGGTTTCTCAGTGGAATCTTAAATTCACCGGTGACCCTAATGGCATGTCATTAAGTAGTTTCTTAGAACGAGTACGTGAATTGCGAATTGCTCGAAACGTCTCCGAACTCGATCTGTATAATTCGGGTATCGATTTATTCCAAGGACCTGCCTATACTTGGTATCTTTCGGCTAGAAAGAAAGCTCACGATTGGACCTCCTTGGTTGTACTTTTGAAACAACAATTTCAACCTCCTGATTATGATGATAGGCTGTACGCGGAAATACGCGCTAGGACTCAGGGACCTAACGAATCTATAGGACTGTATCTTGCGGTCATGGATAACCTCTTTGGACGATTATCCACTTCGGTACCGCCGGCAACCCGCCTGAAGGTCATTCTTAATAATATAGCCCCTTTTTATCAATCACAATTAGCTCTCACTTCGGTCACGTCTCTAGATCAATTATCCGAATTAGGCCGACGTTTAGAGGCAAGGAAATTGGCTGTCGAAACATTTCATCCCCCACCTTCTAAGAAAACGACTCGATTGTTAGAGCCTGATCTGGCGTATGTCATGACCGAGCCTTGTTGTTCATCGTCGACTTATGTCGAACCAATCGTTATTAAAACACCCTTTCGATGCTATAATTGTAACACTGTAGGGCACTTGGCCCGTAATTGTAATAAACCTCGACGTCAACGATGCTTCAGTTGTCAGAGGCCCGATTGTACGACTCGAACGTGTCCCCACTGTAATCCGTCGTCGGGAAACGCTCCAGGGAAACATTGAAAGGTCGTCAGATGCTTCCCGCCACCCTAGAAAATTCGACCCCTGATTTTAAATACCAACTTGTCCTCGATTATATATTGGCCAGTGCTAAGGGAGACGAGAGACCGTACCTAGAAGTTCAGGTACTGGGCATAAAATTGTTAGGCCTATTGGATAGTGGCGCTTCGCGTACGATACTAGGAAATTTAGGTTGCGAAAAGTTGAAGTTCATGCACTTCCAAATAACTCCGCCCAAGATTCCCTTTTGTAAAGTTGCCAACGGGGAAAAGTGCTCTGTTCTTGGTACTATTGCCACCCCGATTTTTGTGGAAGATAAAATTGTCATCATCGATATACTAGTTGTCCCCGACTTACCTCATTTGTTAATTTTGGGGCAAGATTTTTGGCGCCGTGCTGGTATTATCCCTGATCTCAGAAATAATAAGTGGAACTTTGCTGCGGATATAGTGGAACAAATACAGACCCCTAGAAATAGGTTGACACATCTCTCAGACCACCAAGACCAAATACTGTTACAATTTCAAGAGGAAATATTTGCAGACATGAGCTCTGGAATTGGTTGTACGCATCTCGTAGAACACCGTATTGTGACGAACTCCCCTCCAATTAAACAAAGATACTACCCGGTATCTCCTGTCGTCCAGCGATTCATTGACGCTGAGTTAAACGAAATGTTGGAGAACAAAATAATCGAACCTAGTAACAGTTCGTGGGCTTCCCCCATTATTTTGGTGCCAAAACAAGATAAGTCGTATCGCTTCTGTGTGGACTATCGCAAGTTGAATGCTGTGTCCGAAAAGGATGCTTACCCTTTACCGCGGATTACGTCCATCCTTGACAAACTTAGAGACGCGCGATACTTATCGACACTGGATATTAAATCGGCCTTTTGGCAGATCCCTATTGCTGAGGACTCGAAGAAATATACTGCGTTCACGGTTCCAAACCGTGGATTGTTCCAATTTCGCCGTCTGCCTTTTGGATTAAGTAATTCTCCAGCCACCTGGCAGAGACTCATAGATCAAGTCATTTCCTCGGATTTAGAACCTTTCGTGTTCGTGTACATTGACGACATAGTGATAGTCACTCAGGATTTTGATCACCATTTGACTATCCTTCGGGAAGTATTTAGAAGGCTGAAAGAGGCCGGACTAACTGTTGGCCGAGAAAAATGCTTATTTTGTAAACCAGAACTCGCCTTCCTAGGATATGTAGTGGATCATAACGGTTTACACACCGATAAAGGGAAAGTAGAAGCCATATTGTCGATACCTCGCCCTAAAACGGTTAAGGAAGTCCGCCGCTTCATAGGGATGACTAGTTGGTACCGTAGATTTGTACCGAACCATTCGACCTTAATCGCTCCGATAACTCGGTTACTTCGAAAAGGACAAACTTTCCTCTGGACTGAAGAATGTGAGACTTCCTTTTATTTGCTTAAAGAAGCCCTGGTAACAGCACCCGTTTTGAACTGTCCGAACTATGATCTTCCCTTCGTGATACAGTGTGACGCTTCAGGATTCGGTCTGGGAGCCGTCCTATCGCAACCTTCCCCCGAGGGAGAACGAGTCATTGCCTACCTTAGTCGCTCGCTCACTCGACTGGAGAAAAATTTCACTGTCACTGAACGGGAATGTTTAAGTGTCATATGGGCCATTGAAACGCTCCGCCCTTACATCGAAGGGATCCCTTTTACAGTAATAACTGACCACCATTCGTTGATATGGCTTTCAAATTTGAAAGATCCCCGAGGGAGACTAGCGCGATGGGCTGTTGCACTTCAGCAACATGACTTTACGATTTTACACCGAAAGGGCAAAGAACACCTCGTGCCTGACTGTTTATCTAGAAGCGTACCGGAAATAGATAGTCTTACCCCTGTTCCGAGTATTGTGGATAAATTACCTACCATACATCCTGATGATTGGTACATTAAACAAATGCGGAAGGTGATGTCCTCACCCAAAAGATATCCGACGTGGCGTGTGAACGAAGATATTCTATACAAACATACAAACTGTAAGTATCCTGACCTTGAGGATCCCCCGATTGATGCGTGGAAGAAAGTTATCCCCAAACCTGATGTCCGTACATACATAGCCGACGCACACGACCGTCCTACTTCAGGTCACTTAGGAATTTATAAGACGTTCAATCGTTTAGCGTCTCGTTATTACTGGCCGAAAATGCGCAACGATGTCACTCGCTACGTGAGTAAGTGTCAGATATGCCAACGCCACAAACCTTTGCAGAAGGCTCCGGCTGGATTTATGTCCGGAAGACCATACGTGTCAAGGCCTTGGGAGTTGATTTCGGCCGATATTGTGGGCCCATTACCAAGATCTTTACATGGTCATAGCTACGTGTTGGTGGTGACCGACTATTTTTCGAAGTTCCCGTTGTTTTTCCCCATGAGAACGGCAAATGCGACTACAACGATAAAGCATTTAGAAAATGACGTATTCTTGTTATTTGGAGTTCCCGCTTCCATCATTGTCGATAATGGTGTGCAATTCAGAAGCAGGGAATTTAGGAAACTGATGCAGAATTATGAGGTAAAGATAAGATATACGGCTAATTACCATCCCCAAGCTAACCCTACTGAGAGGGTGAACCGCGTTTTGAAAACTATGCTGTCGTCCTATGTGGAAGATAACCATAGGATCTGGGACTCGATGTTACAGAAAATCGCATGTGCGGTTAGATCTTCAAAACATGAAGTTCTGGGAACTTCGCCTTACTTCGCGAACTTTGGAAGACAAATGCCCCTGACTGGAAATCAGAACGCTTTTAAACCTGCAAGCCAGGAAGACATCGAAATTGATCGCGATGATAACCGACTGGACATTCGAAATCAGGCCTTTGGTAAACTATATAGAGATATCAAAGAAAGGTTAAAAACAGCTTATCAGAAGAGTGCCACAAGGTATAACCTTCGCCGTCGTGATGTACAGTATGTGGTAGGCCAACCAGTTTATCGGAGAAACTATGTACTTTCCGATGCAGCAAAATATTTCACTGCCAAACTGGCGCCTAAATACATTGGACCATTTATAATCAATAGAAGAACATCGCCTTGGACGTATGAACTAAAAGACGATTATGGAACACTTCGTGGAATTTGGCACGTAAAAGACCTCAAGTCACACCCGCCCGAAGAAGACATAAGAATTTGAGGAAAAATTCTTTTGTCGGAAGGGGGATGTTGTTACGGTCAGATTTTGAAAAAGGTATTTTGTTGGTTTAATTGGAAACTAAACGTTTGGTTACGGTTAATTTTTGTTGTACTTTTGTTGTCGTAGTCCTTACCCCTGTAAATTTTCCGCCCGCGCTTTGATCCGCCACTGGCCGCTCAATGTAAAATTTACGGTGGACTTTAACACCGAAATGCGTACGTGTTTGGCGCGCCATTTAATTCATTAAACGTGCTCTAAAAGGATGGAAGATATTGATTGGGGCTTTCACACTTTAATTTCTAGTTTTCCTTTATTAATTATTGTTGCATATTTGATTATCATTAACTTTATATTCGACTTACTTTTCTCCAAACGATCGATTTATCGATATATTTAAGATGCGATTCAGGTGTTATTCGTGAAATGCGTGGTTTGGTTGTTTTTTTGTCGCACGGTCAGTTAGTCGGAACAATGTTTTTCCGAAAAGAGACAGTGTACGATTGGCATCGAGGAAGACCGTTCTGTTTCGTCCCGTCTTGATTTGGCCATTTTTGATATCCGCTGAGGTGATATTTGTGCCGTTCGATTTATCGGATTTATTGGGACTTACAAGAAAAGTTAGTGTCCTTTGGGTGAATCTGGTGTGGAATTTGATTGGAAAAGGCACTAACGTCGATTTATTCGGATATATGGAACTCCTCGTGGTCGGTCGACTGGCTGGTGGAAACCATTACTCGCATCCACGTGCAGTACGTTCGGAGTATGATTCCGGAAACCTACAAGTTATGATTTGAATTTGTTAACGTCGACTATTTGGAGAATATTGTGCCCGATCGTCGAGATTACTTCCCTCAGGATCGTTTAATTCTTCTGGAGCCTTGTGGGGAGGCCGGTGCAATTCATTCGGTCCCGGTTATCGCATGGACCTTGAGTCGCCGTGCGCAAGTTCGGATAGGAACTTCTAGAAGCTTGGTCCCCAACTATTTACCCGCGAAGTATAACGGAGGTCTGTAATCTTGTTTTATTCTTTTTTTATTAACAACCCAAACGGATATTCGAGTCGGCTGAAATCTGCAAGATGCCGAACATTTCTTGTACCAGCGTAATAATTTTAAGGTGTGCTATAAATTAAACTTGTTATTGTACTAAGTATTATATAAGATCAAGGAAAAAAAGAATCATTGAGTCACATTGCATATTCGAATATTAATATAGTAAGAACTAATCTTTACTAACCCATTTATGTGGACGTGTAATATAACTTACCCGGCATCGCTTTATCAGTTCCCGTCACCGCGCTGGGGAGCCCTTTTCATTTTCATTTTTTTTTTCTTTTGCTGTAAGTTATATAAGCACGGACCACCCGACGCACGTTATATAGTTGAGAGAGTCGCCGATTCGACGGGCGACATACCCGTTTCGATTGTGCTTATTGTATTTCAGTTTTGTTGTATTATAAAGGGAAATTAAGCCAACTCCAATATACGATTTTACTTTGGTGGGTTTCTTTTTTTTTTTAGTTCGCCCTCTCATTTGGATGTCAGTAATTGTATCCGTTATACTTTCGGTCAAGCCACTGTTAGATAATATACTTTTTTTGTGTTTGTTTTAAACGTCTTTCTTAGTTGTTTCGGTGGACAGACCATCAGTCCCGACTCTGGCTTGTCGTGCAACTATCTAAAGCCAGTGGCGCCCGGACTTTTTTTTTGAACTATTGAACCTGCGACATCCTCCCACTAGCTAGCTTGGTCGCGCTGTTCTCTATAAGCAGTCGAAACAACGAGAATAATTCCCCCGCACCCCTAAACGATATAAGCGTCGCGATCACTCCCATCTGTCTCCCGAAAGACGTAGACGGTGCACAGGTCGCAACGCACCCGGAAAACAGCGTCGCAACATTTTCAATTTCAATGTTATATATATAATGGTATTTAACAAAGACTAGAGGTGACCTGCTCCCATAGGAAATGGCACCCCATACCATTACCTCAACAGTGCGATGCACATGCCGTTCTATCGCAAACTCCAGGTTGCAGCGTTCTCCAATCATGCATGGCCAAGCAAAACCGGGACTCGTCACTAAAGACGCCACTATTCCATTCGACATTCCACAGTCGTCGTTCAAGGCAAGGCAAGGGTAAGAAGACGAAGAGGAGAACGCCACAACCTGGAGTTTGCGATAGAACGGCATGTGCATCGCACTGTTGGGGTAATGGTATGTGGCACCCCATACCATTACCCCAACAGTGCGATGCACATGCCGTTCTATCGCGAACTCCAGGTTGCAGCGTTCTCCAATCATGCATGGCCAAGCAAAACCGGGACTCGCCACTAAAGACGCCACTATTCCATTCGACATTCCACAGTCGTCGTTCAAGGCAAGGCAAGTGTGAGAAGACGAAGAGGAAGTTGGGGTAATGGTATGTGGCACCCCATACCATTACCCCAACAGTGCGATGCACATGCCGTTCTATCGCAAACTCCAGGTTGCAGCGTTCTCCAATCATGCATGGCCAAGCAAAACCGGGACTCGTCACTAAAGACGCCACTATTCCATTCGACATTCCACAGTCGTCGTTCGACATTCCACAGTCGTCGTTCAAGGCAAGGCAAGTGTGAGAAGACGAAGAGGAAAACGCCACAACCTGGAATTTGCGATAGAACGGCATGTGCATCGCACTGTTGGGGTAATGGTATGGGGTGCCATTGCCTATGGAAGCAGGTTACCTCTAGTCTTTGTTAGAGGCAATATGAATGCTCAGCGCTACATCCATGACATTGTAGAGCGCCATCTGCTACCGTATCTTGCGACCATGCCAAATCCCATATTCCAGCAAGATAACGCCCGTCCTCACATGTGAGTCTAGACTTCTTTCAAGCTGCGGACGTTAATCTTTTGCCATGGCTCTCCCGTTCACCTGACCGATCACCAATTGAGCATGTTTGGGATGTGATAGGTAGGCGACTCACCAATTCCACCAACTCTCCGCAGACGTTAGATGCTCTCAGACATGGGGTACGAGTAGCCTGGGATGAGGTGCCTCAAGCAGATATCGACCACCTGATTAGAACATTGCCTAGACAGCTCAACGAGTGTACGCAGCTTCGAGGTGGTCAAATACACTATTAATAAAAACTCGTTTGTTTTTTGTTTTTTTTTAACTTTAATTTGATTGTTCGTCTTGTTCGATTGTTCGTCTAGGGTAGCCGACTATGTGGTGTTAAAATTATTAAAAAATTCCAACACTTTCTTGGTGTTCTGATTTCTATGTCACTTAGTATATATATATATATATATATATATATATATATATATATATATATATATATATATATATATATATATATATATTGTAAATGTTATAAATTTCTAACAAGAGCGTTAAATAGAAGAACAGATTTAACAGTAACAAAATACGACGATGAGACGAGAGTAGAACTTTTAGATCGAACCACGTAGAGAGATGCGGCATCGTAATGTTGCTCCGAATAATAACTCGATGTTAATAATTGAACAAATAAGGATGTTTGCCGTATAATTAAGTTAATAGCGTACACATAGCATCGTGACGATTTCGTAAAGTGCGTCCAGATAAAATCCAGTTTTCGCGTGGAAGTACTTAAGAAAATAAATTAAAATTAGTGAAAGATTGTAAAACGTAAATAGACTCACCATAATACCGAGAAAATCACGTGTTGGGTAAAAATTTAAGGCTCAACAAAATTGTCGAATTGAAGAATACGATGCCCTAATTTTGTTCCTGCTCCCATATCAACGATCCTATTTGATGTCCTGACGGCTCCCAGTCCCAAAAACGTCCAGAATCCTGTTTTTTAAATATCGGTGAAACCCACGCCATCGACCGCCATTTTGTTTGCGTCTCCCACTAGGTGATTAGAATTAAAGGTTAGATTAGACTATAAGAATGCACACTGATACTTGAAACACCTATAATTACCGGTTATCCAGCACCTACTCCTATACCGCAGCACATTCCCCTAGTTTTAAATAAAGTCTCTAGAGCACTCACAACCACCATCGGAGATTCCCGCGATAATAATAACTAACCGAAATATGACCTTCTATGACGTGTTACACGATAGCATAAGAAGTTGTTGCGCACCCAGTATTTTAACATTTTTACACATTTAAAACAAAATATAAATATTGTGTTATCGTTTATAACTAGACTTTTAACTACACTCCAATATACCTACACTCTTTCTACCACCCACGGCATTCCCTGACATAAAGAGATCTCGTAAGGTGCTCACACAAAACAATCCAACGTGAAAGCAACCAACATTATATATATATGTATATGTATACACATGCAAATACTATAGGGTGAAATCCATTCGGTTGAGGAGATACATATTATACCATAACCTTTTAAAGATTGAAAATGACCTATGTCGAAACGCAACAAGATAACTTCTTTCAACCACTTCTACATGCCCTGCGAGATGGTAATATCATAGACGGATGAAATTGAAAAATAGTTTTAAAAACCTAGGCCAGATATATGCAATGGCACCCACATATTTAGAAAAGGAAACGCAAGGGAGTTGCAATAAGTTAGCATTTACATGCTATATGTTTGCAGATGATATATTTCATCAGCAGGCCACATTATTATCTATTGTGTAAATAATCTTCACTGGCAGCAGATTCGTCGCAGGCGGCGACAAATTGATAATTGATCGTTTTTCTCATTGAAATTTATTTATATTTGATAGTCCATTTTTACGAGATTGATTATACAGAATAGATGTGTCCTGCTAATAAAATCTCACAAATGCATAGGTCTTTTTGTATATTATGAATTGTTGCTTCCTAATATGTTCAGCATTCAATGCAACAAATGGCATAAAGCTGTCATTATGCTTTCAATTAAAAAAGAAATAAATAAACTACATAATGTTTTTAAAATCATCAACCATTAATGATGATCTTTTGAATACAACAGGATTGAAATTAACAAATATAATTTTAAAATCATTTTCACAACATTCAAAAGTCGTATAAAGAATCGTGTGTAAAAGGTTTAAACAAGCCAATAACATAAAAATAAATAAAATAAAAATAGTGTCTATTTTAATATCACTCATACAATTATTCTTAAATAAATGTAGTTATATTTACCCTTCTTTTTAAAATTGTCACTAAATGTAACGATTGTTACGTCATATATTGAAATAAATTTCTGTATATAAGTCCTTTTTATAATAATCGTTATAGTTAAAAATGAAAAAAAAAATTGGAAATTACTGCAAAAACATTATTCGGGATTTAAACGATTAGGAAGAAGAAAAAGCCATCGAATTGTTCAAACTGACGTTTCGCTTCTTCATGGAAGAATTTTCAAAGCTTAGAATATTTACAATACTATAAAAAGAATTAAATATTACTTACATGAAATATCAGATGTACGATATTGAAAGTGATGAATAAACCACTCAGACTAACTACATTTACCGGGTTAAAAATCAAATTAATAACTTTTGATATAAATCACACCAATGCCATGTTACGACAACTGAGCAGATCTTTAAAATGTTTAATTGCTAAAGCAGAGTCATTACTGCTCGATAGATTATTCACGATTTTAATACACATCAAATTAATAATTTTCATTTTAACAGAATTAAAAATATCAATATTAAAAAATTAATAATCTTAAGAATTCTTTTATCAAATCTAATAATAAGCAGAATGAAATTTTCAAAAAATTGTTTAAAAATTTCAACAACAAATCAAGAATTCAACAAAGAAATAACTCTCGAGATCAGGGATTTCCTCGGTTTAGGCCCTAAATTTGCATGCGTTACCTATTCAACCTAGTGAGATTTCAGGGTATACATTTTAGCAGAGATTGAAGATCAGCTCAGCTATGTTGAACTTAATAAAAGAGATTTGTTCAGGTCTGAAATTACATACCTTATCATTGATTTTATACATACGGTGTCTTGTAAGTTAGGGGATCTTGGAACAACTCCAAGGCTTTTTAACAAATTCCTCAATAATAATCATAGTTGCTAGAGCTGATAAAGGCAATGTCACTGTCGCCATTAATAAGGATGATTATGTTAACAACAACAATGTTAACCCATCACAAAGGATCCCATAATATTTATTGAAAAGGGTAATAATAATTTAGTAATTTCATTTAACATGTGATCATTGATAGATGAATGTACTTAAGTTTCCACACAATCCATAAACCTGATGTCCCCCTTAGACATATTACTTCCTCAGTATAAGGACCTACCAAATATTTATCTAAATTCATCGCTGATACCATTTCTATAGGTTTTAAAGAATATAATTCGTTTCGTATCAAATATAATTGTTCTTTTTCCGAACTCATTAACAATTTTCAAGTACCCGAAGGTTGAGTGATAATTTCACTGTACGTGGTTTCACTTTCCACTGACAACCCTACAACACAGCTATTTGCTTCATCTACTTTAAAATTTATTTTCAACATAAAGTAATTCTCTATCAATAAACAATATTTTTCTCAAATTTATGGTACCCACATGGGATCTTCCATTTCCCAAATCATTGCCGAAATAGTTCTGAACACCATTATCAAAGATTTACTCACACGTTTACCTTTTCAATTCCCCTTCATATGTATATCAGTATGTTGATGTTATCATCTACAGTTTCCCTGATGATTCCAAGGAGACTTGGAAGTGTTTAATTCCTTCCACGACCGCCTATAATTCACCATCGAAATTAAACAAGAACAAAAAGTACAGTTTCTTGATACCGTGGTCACGAGACCTGGTGATGATATCATCAAACTCAACAGGTATCAGAGACCCACAAATTCTGGGAAATATCTTGATTTTAATTCATATAGACCTCTCCAATACAAATTAAACGTTATTTTATTCCTTAAACATAGAATAACTCATATTGATAATCAGGAATTTCATAAATCAAGTTTACAGGTATTATATAAAATTCTAATTGATAATAACTACCCTCCACGACTTCTTGGTAAATTACTTTTCTCAAACCCTCCTCCAAGACAACAAACGGAAATCCCCAACAAACCGTAAAATATAAAAGTTTCCCGTACATACACCAACTAAACCCATCCATCAAGAAATTTTTGCATGGTACTAGTATTGTAGTTGCCGACAAGGCTGCTAAACCTGTTGGCAAATTATTTTCTATTATTAACGTCATTTACTAAATTCCTTGTGATGAATGCAACCAAGTGTATATACGCCAAACCACTCAACGTCTTAAGCAAGCTGTGTGACATCATAAAATTGGCACTTTACTAAAACCCAAATATTATGCCATTGCAAATCATTCCACATTCAATTCAATATCACATAAACTACAACGAAACGAAAATCTTAGCGGTTAACAACCATCTTCAACAAATAACTTTTATGGAAATGTGTGACATCGTCAACTCGCCACATGCGATACATTTTAAGAAATATAAAGACAGTTTGAGTATTATCTACACAGGACTTCTCGCAAAATTTTCAAAGTTAAATTTAACTTAACTTGAAGTCAGTTTTGTACCATAGTTTTTGAATAGGAGGCGATCTCGTCGATGATTTTTATTATGATAATCCTTCTTAAATTCCATATCCCCTCTTCCCTTCTACATCTTTATCCTTTGTGATTGGTCTGAGAAATACCCCCTTTTTTAATATTAATTTTTACTGTTTTTCAAATTTTAATTCATCAACTTCAAAGTAATTCACATTTCTGACTTTTTAATTCCCAATCGTAACTTGTTCAATGCTGGTGGAGTTTTCTTACTTTAAATTTTGCATGTAGTCATTACTTCCACTTCCAATATCTCATGTAAGTAATATTTTGGAAATTATTTAAACAAATTTTCATAGTCATTTCAATTATAATAATACCTTCCCCTTCTCACATATTTATAAATATGTTAGAAGAGAAGAATATTTATAAATATGTGAGAACGGGAAGGTATTATTATTATTGAAATATAAGAAGATCCACAGGCTCCATCATTACATTTATTTAAATTTTCTTAGTATTGTAAACCTTCTAGGTTCTTCTAGGTTTTGAAAATGCTTCAATAAAGAAGTAAAACGTCGGCTTGAACAAATTTGACTTTTTCTTTTCCCTCCTCGTTTAAAACCACCATACTGTGTTTGCAGTAATTTTCAATTTGATTATATAATTATATTTCATATACAGTGTGTCCCAAAATTCGCACCTCGATGGTACGTTATTATATGAGGTCCAATGATAAAATATGAAAAAATCCATTGCTGTTAATTTCCAAGAAGTAAATATTTAAAGTTAACACTTTTGTCATTTAACTAAATTACTGGAAAACATATCAAAGATTGGTTTTAATATGGTGAATGGAATAACAATTTTGAACAATTACAACCAAGTTTGTGATTAATCACTATTTTAATTATACCATTTCCAGAAAATGATTTTACGGTAACAGTTCAGTTGGCCGAATTATTTAGGATGAGCGGTTGCACCCTTACCATTACAGAAAAGTTCAAGCTTTAATACCTGAAGATTTTCCACGTCGTGAGAATTATTGTAACTGGTTTTTAGAACAAACAAAGAGATCCTCAATTTTGCCGACATATCTTGTGGACGGACGAAGCTAATTTTTCACGAGATGGATTATACAATCATCGAAATTCACATGTTTATGCTTTGGAAAATCCTCACGTATTTACACCTTCTAAACATCAGCATAGATTTAGTGTAAATGTCTGGGCACGTATTATCAGGAATCGGTTAATCGGCCCAGTCATTATTCCTAACAGGCTCGGCGGTGTTAACTTTTTAGAATTCCTGGTAAATGATTTAGAAAATTTGACAGATGAACTACCATTTGCGGTAACGAATAATATGTAGTTACAAATGGATGGTGCCCATCACGCGTCACCGGTGAGAAACTGGTTAAATGAGCAATTTCCCGAAAGGTGGATAGGAAGAGGTGGACATTTCCGTTGGCCAGATAGATCTCCAGATCTCACCCCTTTAGACTTTTTCTTTTGGGGTCACATTAAACAATTAGTGTACATAACACTAGTTTTAAATGAAGCAGATTTAACTAACCGAATATTTGAAGCAGCTCGTTCAATAGATGGGGAAATGCTAGAAAAAGTGCATGGGAACATAATTAGAAGAGCGGAGATTTGCAGAGATCAACAAGGACATAATTTTGAACATCTGTTATAAATTTATTATTATTATTTCATCTCGTTACTAATACTATTATTAGGATAAATTAAACGTGTTGCCAAATTTACTTTTAGAAAAAGACCAGTATCTTCTAAAATAAGCAACGTGAAATTTTTTAAATATTTTTTCGGTGTAGTTATATCACTACTTTAAATTGTAGTGTAGAGCTGTTCCACGAATTTTGGGACACGTTGTATATATAATGATAAAGGTCGAGTTATTTAGATATCATTTTGAAATAGTATTGTGATCTCATGCACCCTTTCTACATCCCTCTTCCCCACGTTGTCTCTGTCCTTGAACAATTGCGTTTCAGACTATTGCTAATTTGATTACTGATGGTACTGTTTAAATCTCATTTAGTAATCAAATTAGCAATTAAGCGTTTCAGCGATACAATGAAATTCGTGAGGTAGGTAATAGGTACAATTGTATATTTTCTAAAAAAATGTTCTTTATGTCGTTCATTTGTCGTTCTTGCTGTCTAACGAATTGGATAATTACGTTTGACTCACAATTTAATCCCTGAAACTCTATTTGTGTAACGTTAATATTGCATAAACTATTTATGAAGATCCGAGAACTGAAATTTAGGATATAAGAATATGCAAGGAATAAATAATGAACGCCCTTGTGAAATATGCTATAATTTGTAATATTTTTGGGTCAACGTAAGATGTACCAATCGTGAAGATATAGTAAAGTAAATATTATTATTACTATTATTAATATTGATCAGTTGAGTCTAATCTTAATTTGAATAAATATGTATTTCTATTGTAACACCAGCAGTACTTATATTAAATATTTTCTTCATTAATTAAATCCATTTAGCTAATGCAATCTAACTGTTATATGCGAATAGAATCCGTTTTCGTACAAATATAAATAGCAAAGTTTCCCAAACAAAGCAGATGCTATTTTTCTTTGTTCATTATCCGAACAAACTTTGACTCATGAAAAAACTTAATGAAAGTTAATTAACATGACGCTAATATCATTTGTGGACAATGCAGTGTACTTCCTAAACGAACTTTTCCGTTAAAAATGCATTATCATAATGCACAACTATCGGTGCAAAAGTTATAGTCGACTATGTTCAAAGGCTTATATCAAAAAAACCTAATTGGCGGAAAACAATGAGATAAACAGACAACCAGGAAGCTTTTTTCCTCTCATTTAGAAATAATGATTAAGTGCAAGAAGCGTCTAATCTTTGCGATTTCTAACCAACAGTAGTCGATGCAAAATCAATTATAATTATAGCCCACGCGCATTATCATACAAAGCTATGTTACTTCCATGGGACGGGATGACATTCTCGGCTGAAAGAAATCTACTGATTGTAAGCCATCCATCGTGCTTCCGAGTACGTTATCGATAAAGGCGGTCTATTCGTAAAGCCCGCTATACGCTAGAGTTTCAGCGATTGACCAAGAGCGATATGGGTACTTGAGACAAGTCGACGGGAGTGGCATATGGTATTTCGTGAAAGGTTTTGGGACAATTGCGTTCATGTATTATTGATTCTCTCCTGTTTATTGGGGATCTGCATCAGCCATTCACGTAAAATTGGGTCTCGCTGGAGGATCATTCCGGCTGTGCGTCGATTTACTTCGTCCTTGAATCAAAGTTATTTTTGGGAAAAAGCGATCGGCACTCGTTTTTATTGTGAATCTTAAGTGCTACCCCAACGTCGATAAACTAAAACAAAATGTTAAGATAATCTAAAGCAGACAAAAGCCTTACGTTTTTCTCAGTCACAAATACCAGCAAGGAATGCAAGTTGCTGCAAGTGTTGGTGTGAAGAAAGTGGTGAGATGAAAACCGTCTTAGCGAGCAAGTGAATAATAAAGATGTAAGTTAACGTGTATATCTGATCGCGTTCTACCGCCCAAACTATTAGAGCTAAAATTGTGAAACTTTAAACATAAGATTTGTTTATATCCAGCAAAAAAACTTCATATTTCTGAAAACAATATCTCACCCGGAAGTGACGGTTTACTCCCGTCACTTTTTC
Organism: Geotrupes spiniger; assembly: GCA_959613385.1. NCBI lineage: Eukaryota > Metazoa > Arthropoda > Insecta > Coleoptera > Geotrupidae > Geotrupes > Geotrupes spiniger. The sequence continues at coordinate 36,241,581 of OY390735.1, forward strand.
GCAATGCGAGTACGGGTTATTCATTCGTATACAAAATAAAGCAATTTCAACAGCGACAAATACCCAGCACCATCACAGTGGTGGATGTGGTCACAGTTGTCGTGGCTGTTACTGACCAATATAGACGTATTCATTCCGCAATAATGGTTCACGATAGCACCTCTTATATTGATCGCGAAATGAATCTAAATGTAAGAAAGTCAATGCGGACCACTTCAGATTTTTAATGTATATCGATTATATATATATAATAGCAATTGAGAATAAAATCAAGGTGATTAAATAATCATGTCCTATTTGCGTCTACTTGTAGCTTACGTATATAGCGTTCATGACCACAATGCAGAAATGTCGAATGTCCTATAAATTACACGCTTTAGCTGTCTGGTTCCTCAATATGCAAATTATATTCCGATTATAAAATGATGCACTACGACGTCAGCGGGCCTCTTACATGTTTCATATGTGTGCGGTGGCCTTCAGCGATGTAAATTATCAATACTATCAATATGATGAATAAATTAAACACGTTAAAATCTAAAATTAGCTGATGTCAATACTGCTTACGTCAGCTTCCGGTTCAGTATTGACCCTTTTGCGAACTCGTGTATAATTGTCATTACGTCTAGACAATGTAACGTAGCGTAGATAGTTCGGATATATTTATGAGCATAGCCAGGTTTTTTATCGTCGGTTGTACAAAGTCGATTAATTTGTAACTGCACATGAAATTATTATACCATTTTAATATGAACTTAAGAAAGGGCTGACTATTTATAGCATTTTAATGGTAACACTCGTATTCCACTAATCAATAGCATAAAGAAATATTTTTTAAAGAATGATCTGATGCAAAGAATCCTCAAGGCGTTGACATTTGATAAGTTATCGAAACGTTATGGCATCGAATTGTGTATGTATTACGTACGCAACTAACATGCGAAAAATGTAAATTAGATAGGAAATTTCAATATGTGAGTATAGAACCAGGAAAGCCGTAGAAGTATCGGGCACGTGTATTGACTTTTTAAAGGAAATTCACCACATGCTAACATCCAAATAAATTTTAAATTGGGTATCCTATGAAAATACTTCTGACATGCTATCTGACGTAGCCAATGTGTTTACTGAAGTCGCGCACGGTCGATTATGTACACAAAGTTTGATTAAGTTTTACAAAGGATTGATTTTATCAGTAGTGACTTCATTGTTCACAATGGCCATTATTGAAGTGTTATTATTTTTATTTTGATTTCGCTTGTCAACACTATAGATTTTGTATGTTATATGTTACAATTTTAAGGGCTACAATAAGCAAAAGCAACGCCAAGTGCAAGATACGGAGAAATGTATATTAAATGCGTCAAGAAACGGTCATGGCTAGGAAACAAAAGGTGAATATATAAACAATGATTTGGTAAACGAGAGCGAGAAATACAAAAACCAATCATAAATAACGTGCGTTCAAGAAAAATCATAATTTAGGAGGGCTCTGATATTCAGTTGGTGTTTAAAGGTACTTTAGCCACAACCAAAATGTCAATTTAATTTTAACAAGACGTCAAAAGTGAAAACTGCTTTAGTAATTAAAAATGATTATTACAACAGAGCAAAAAGCAATGCTATTTTCGAATAGGGCAAAACGTTCATGGTGTTTGGCATTATTCCATTCTTGAGAGCTTTACAGATTTCCATGAAGAATATATAATGTGTTTCTTGAGGTTAGAACCTCATCTGTCAACACTGACATTATTGTAGTTTCTTTTGGTTGTGGTTAAAGTAGCTTTAAACACCAATTGAATTTCACAGTCCTCCTAAATTAGGATTTTTCTTGAACGCACCTTATATCATATGAAGAGGGTGAACAGGTAAAACTGCGATATTATAATCTAACAATCAATGGGATACGATATAGGCACGGACGAAGAGTAATACACCCAAAACTTATTAATGTCTAATGTTTTGAAAAGTTTGTGAAATAAGGTTCCGTCGTTAAACCCAAATTTTGGGCAGTGTCGAGCAAAAATTATTTTACCAATTGTACATAAATAGGGATAGAAAATATAAATAAACCAAAAACCGGTAATAAGTGGAAGTAACTGTCGAAATAGCTTAAATAAACCCAAGCACGAGCGCCGATAAGAAACATAACCCCTGAGGAGTCGATCCGGGTGAGTTTCTTAGCGTGGCAAAGGATACGAGGTAGGCAACAAACAGTACTGCAAAAGCCCGTATTAGAGATATTAGAGAAAGTTACGGCAGCCAAATGTATTCAGGTAGCGAAAGCGAGGAAACCAAGCGTAAAAGAGATGCAGAACTGGAAGAAAGTTTCGGTAGAAGTAAAGCAACAAAGAGATGGCCCATAAAAAATTACAAAGACAAAAAAGAAGATACTGAAGGTGTGATGGTTGGGATGATGAGAGAATTAATGAGTAAGAATGAGGAGATGATGAATGAAATCAAGCAAATGCGAAGAGAGCAACAAGGTAATCACGAACAAATGAAGACAATACAATAGGAAAATGATAGTATGAAAAAGGAAATAAAATATCTCCAAGTAAAAATAGAACATCTAGAAAAAGTAGGAAAAAAAGAAGAATGTGATAATATCTGGATTAAAGATAACCGATAGGGACGATAAAAAATTGAAAAGCGACATGGAGAGTTTTATTGAGCAAAAACTTAAATTACAGATTAATCTAAAGAGTGCAGAAAAAATATGAGAAAAACTATGCATGATTAAAACATGAACACCATGACAGGTAAAATAAACATACTAAAAAATAAATGTAAACTGCGAACCACAGAGAAAAGATTTATATTGAATCTGAACTAACAAGGAATGAACTTGAAATACAAAATAAAAAATCGCTAAAAAAGAAAAAACGAAAGGAAATGAAACAAAAATTGGATAAAAAAATTAATCATAAATAGAAAAGAGTGGAGGTGGGATGAATTACAAAAAAAATTAACGGACAAACTCAACAAGAAGGAAACAAAAAACTAGTAACGAAAGTTAGACCGGACGGATCACAGAAGACGGAAAAAGGTATGGAAACGGAAATGATTTTGATAAATGAAATGCAAGTAGAAATAGAGAGAGAACAAGAGAAAGAAAATAGCTGCAGAGCAACAAAACACAGAGAGGCATAAGAGCAAACGAAGAAGAGTTGGCATATGAAAGCGACAAACTGGATATAGACATCCTAACAGTTACAGAAACCAAGAAAAAAGGAACAGGGGAGAAAACATTAAAGAATGGACATCTACTAGTATACTGTGGAGTAGAAAAAGAGAAACACACGGCAGCAGGAATGGGGTGCATAATCAACAAGAAATTAGTTAAATGTATTAATAGATGGGAAGCACACTCGGAAAGACTTCTCTCAAGAACAAGGGGGAAGGGATGACAATTAGAACAGCATATGACACAAATGGAGGTTGAAAAGTCAGTAGAAAAAGATAAGTTTTGGGAAGACTTGAATGTGGTAACGGAAAACAGCAGAGGGAAAATATTTGTGTGTGGAGACTTTGAAGAGTAGAGAAAATGCAAGAAAACATAGAAGTCATAGGAAAATACGGAGAAAAAAAATAAGCGATAATGAACATAGCCTAATAGAATACTTTATTTTGAAAACATGATAGTAACCAATACACTATACGAACACAAAAGCATACATACATATGCAAGACAATGAAGAGAAGAAAATAATAAATCAATAATCGATTACATATTAGTTGAAAGAAACACTACCAGAGATAGGTAGTAACCAGTACATGGTAGTAGCCAAAGTTAAAGAAGACTGGGATGAAATGCAACAACAACAAAATAGTCACAAAGAATACTAAACAATAAAAACCTACAAATTAAGAGAAGAAGACACAGCAAGGTTATATGAAGACAAGATAAAAGAAATAATAGACAAAAAAGAGATATCAAAAAAGAATAAAAGCGTAGAAGAAATATGGCAAATTTTTAAAGAAGTTATTACTACAGCAGCAACAAAAGTTTGTGGCACTATAAAGGTCAAAAATGAAAAGAAAATGACCGATTGGTGGAATGAAAACATAAAAGAGCAAATACGACAAAAAAGAGGAGTGGAACAATTATTTACAGAATAGAACACAATACAAGAACAATGAATATAAACATCAAAAAGAAACGGTCAAACAATTAGTGAAACAGAAAAAGAGAAAAGCTGGAAACATTTTGGAGAAAAAATGGAAACGAACTACAAAGATAACCAAAAACTGTTCTATAAGATACTAAAAAATATCAGAAAAGGTAAACAGGTCCACAACGTAACAGTAAAAGACAAGAATAACGAAATAATTACGGAAGAAACGAAAATTATGGAGAATTGGAAATAATATTTCCGAGAACTATTAGGAACGACACCAGACAGTGATGAAGCAAAAACAGAGACAAGCAATAGCATGCAAGGAAATGCAAAGGAAGAAGACACAACGACAAACGCAATCAAACTAGAGGAAGTTGAAGACGCAATAAAAAGATTAAACATGGCAAAGCATCAGGACACAATAGAATTAGACCAGAAATGTTCAAGAACATGGGAGAACTAGGTACGACGATATTCTGGGAGATATGCAACAAAGCATGGAAAGAGGAGAAAATACCGAAAGATTGGCAAATTGGGGTAATTATACCAATACACGAAAAAGGAGATACGAGAAACTGTGATAATTATAGGGGCATAACACTGTTAAGCACGGCTGTAAAGACATACGAGAGAATATTAGAGAAAAGATTAGAGGAGATAATTGACCCTACGTTAGATGAGGCTCAAAGCGGGTTTAGAAGATGAAGGAGTGTACAATACCATATTTTCACCGTCAAACAGTTCATAGAGAAGACCATGATGAGTAGATCAAAAGCATACTTCGCATTCATTGACATGGAGAAGGGGTTAATAAACCAAACGTTTATAAAGGAAAAAGAGGTATCCAAGGAAACAAAAATGACAATATATAGACCAATCCTAACCTACGGGAGCGAGACATGGGTAGCGAAGAGGAAATTGAAGAGTAAAATCCAGGCAAGGGAAATGAAGTACCTAAGAGGACAAAGGAATAACCGAAAGAGATAGAATTAGGAATGAAGTGATCAGGAAAGAACTGAAAACGGAGTCCACTCTAAAATACATAGAAGAAAAGCAACTGGGTTGGTGGGGCCACTTACATCGAATGGAAGACAACACACCAGTGAAAAATGTGTGGGAAGACAGAGTGAGAACGAAAACAGGAAGAGGAAGACCACCAGAAACTTGGAACAACATAATATCAAAAGCAACAAATAGAAGAGGGAAGAATGTGCAAGAAGTGGGCAGCATAGCCAAGGACAAGAAAACATGGAAGCAGTTTTTAAAACATGAGATCTAACCGTACACCCCGACACCGAAAGGGGAATTGACTATATATATATATATATATATATATATATATATATATATATATATATATATATATATATATATAAATAAATGCAAGGAGCATCGACCGTACGTTAAGATCCAAAACGATGAATATCGAGGAAAGCGGTCAGTTTCTTTTTCGGGCACTAATAAAACTCAATTAGTTGTTCTTTTCTATATTTCGCAATATAATTGATTGCTTCATCAGGAAAGCTACAAGTTAATGCCTCATTAAGAACCAGGCAATGTAAAGTTTAATTTTTATGAAAAATATACTCACACAAAAGACAGTCGTTTTTTGAAACTAGCGAAGTAAACATTTATCCCATTGATACATCGAGCGATTAAATTAATTAAAATAGATGAAGTTAAAACGTAAAAATATTTCGTCACATTGTAAACACATGTTAAAATTTGAGGTTAAGTATTTGACTAAATGCCGAAGAACTGAAAATTTTTTTTGTGTTAGGTACCAACTTAACTTTAAATGTTGTCGGTGCCAACACGCACCTTACAAAACCAAAATTTAAATATGAATTGAACCGGGAAAGAATGCACTAAAGGGAATCATCATCGAGTGTGTTGTTTGTGAAACTAAAATTCAATAAATGCGTATAGATGTTGCTAAGTTGATTGACATCTGACCTAAAATTGATCGCATCCGTGTGCTTGTTGATGTAATACATTTCTAAAAAAATTCTATGTTTATATTTTGATTGTGTTTCCAAAATGGACACATTAGAAAAATCAAAGTTATGCACTTGTTCAGAGAAATGTAAGGACAAAGCACACGAATTCTTCCCAATCCTACAATCACTCTTATGTTGGGTAATTCTAGATTTCAACCATTGTGACGTTTGTCCTATGTAACAACCCTCACATACCGAACATGGTATTTTGTAAATTATTTCAGACCTATAGCATTCTGGAGTTTTATCTTTAACCCTGGTGAACAACTGGTTGATAGTTTTTAAGTTATATTTGGCTATCTTAATATTATCATTCCTACAGATTCTTACAATCTTTTGTGTTATGTCGTTAATGAATGGTAATCGTCTGTATACAACGGGTTCATTATTTGAGTTATCCAGGTTCTGCGTAATGTTCTGAGGGGCATTGAAAATCAAACTATTTGTTAGAGTGCGTGGATAACCATTATTTATAATTACTTTAGCTAGACATTTTAGATTGTTGTTATGAAAACAAGGGTTACTAATTTTTAAAATTCTATTTTTTAAACCGAGAATAATATTCAATTTCTGTCTGAAAGGATGGTTTGAGTGATAATTTATGTACCTGCCTGATGCTGTCGGTTTACAATACCAATTAAACATGATGTGATTTGTTTCCCCCCGAATAACTTTAGTATCCAAGAATGGTACAGATCTGTCACTCTCCACTTCGATCGTAAATTGAATATTTTCATTGAAACTGTTAAATATGCATAGGGTGTCATCAATACAATCCGCAGGAACCGCGCAGACGACATCATCAACATACTTTTTTATGAATGGTAAATTGTAAGGAAGTGCAGGGATGATATAGTCAAACATGTAATCTAGCACTATCTGAGCAACTATCGGGCTCAGGGGGCAACCCATAGGAGCACCAAAAATTTGTCTATAAAACTTATTCTTAAAGGTGAAAAAACAGTTATTGAAAATAAACGAAAGGGACGAAATAAAAGCGTCCAAACTGAAGTTGCAGTGTTCTTCAATGAGAGGCCATTTATCCTTAACTATAAACAGGACCAAGTCAAGAGGAATATTTGTAAAAAGAGAAACTACGTCCAGCGAAATTAAAACAAAGTTATCAGGTAATTCAAAATCATTTAGTTCTTCTACTAATGTAAACGAATCTTTCACGTTGTAATCTGTACGATCGCCTAAGGAAAGAGTTAAAACTTCTGAAAAATATGATGATAATTTATATGTGGATGAGCCAATAAAAGATACTATCGGTCTTAACGGTGTGTTTTCTTTATGGATTTTTGGGAGACCATACATTTTTGAGGGTACAGAGTTATGTATATTAAGCTTTTTGTGCATTTCTTTAGTTATAAATTTTTTGTTAAGGAATTCCTTAAACAATTCATTTATTTTTGTCTGTACCGTTCCTGTAGGATCTGTTTGTACCTTAACATAAGTTGTTTCATCATCTAAAAGTGACATCATTTTTTCTTCATAATCAACCCTCTCCATGGCTACTGTAACATTACCTTTATCCGCTTTTGTGATTAATAAGTTGTTATGATTTTTTAAAAACAGTTTTGTTTTATTGAAAATAGATTGAAATGGTGAGCTTACAGCATGATCTGAGTATGAATTATAAAAATTTGTTACAATATTGGTGACGCGAGCTCTTAACTTGTTCCTATCTTTATCGGGCCAACTAGAAATTATGTCCTCAACTTCAGCTAATAAGACACCCGTATTTACATCCCTGGGAGAACAATTTAAGCTAAATTTGGGTCCCAATGACAAAAATTTACTAATATCTTCCGGTATCTCAATTTGTGAAAAGTTAACAAACCATCCATCATTATTATTGAACAACTTTACACCTGCAACATCTCTACACAACCTATTATATTTAAGTAAATTCCTTTTTTTAATGTTATTAAATTTCCTATTATAAGCTATATTAATATTACTTTGATAATCTATAAATACGTGAATCGGAATTAAAGTTTGTAATTTACCTATCACTTCATTGATGAAACCCTTCAATCTGTCAATATCTGCAATTGTGATTTTTATTTCAAAGTTCAAAGTTTTGGAACCTAACCTGTTGTTAAATGTATGTATGTCCTGTTCTAAACGTCCTCTTGCTCCATGTACCAATGAAAGCAAATTCTTTGATCCGTTCTTTATGTGGGAAGGTATAATGCCATGTTTTCTACATCTAAGAAGAAACACCCTTCTGTTCGTTTTATTCGCCAATTTGTTGTTAAGATTTGCCCATTTCTTCATGAGTGACACTGGTTGTTGTCCGTATAGTTGTCTAATAGTTTGATAGAACCTCATCCTACAATGAATAAATGCAAGGAGCATCGACCGTACGTTAAGATCCAAAACGATGAATATCGAGGAAAGCGGTCAGTTTCTTTTTCGGGCACTAATAAAACTCAATTAGTTGTTCTTTTCTATATTTCGCAATATAATTGATTGCTTCATCAGGAAAGCTACAAGTTAATGCCTCATTAAGAACCAGGCAATGTAAAGTTTAATTTTTATGAAAAATATACTCACATAAAAGAGAGTCGTTTTTTGAAACTAGCGAAGTAAACCTTTATCCCATTGATACATCGAGCGATTAAATTAATTAAAATAGATGAAGTTAAAACGTAAAAATATTTCGTCACATTGTAAACACATGTTAAAATTTGAGGTTAAGTATTTGACTAAATGCCGATGAACTGAAATTTTTTTTTGTGTTAGGTACCAACTTAACTTTAAATGTTGTCGGTGCCAACACGCACCTTACAAAACCAAAATTTAAATATGAATTGAACCGGGAAAGAATGCACTAAAGGGAATCATCATCGAGTGTGTTGTTTGTGAAACTAAAATTCAATAAATGCGTATAGATGTTGCTAAGTTGATTGACATCTGACCTAAAATTGATCGCATCCGTGTGCTTGTTGATGTAATACATTTCTAAAAAAATTCTATGTTTATATTTTGATTGTGTTTCCAAAATGGACACATTAGAAAAATCAAAGTTATGCACTTGTTCAGAGAAATGTAAGGACAAAGCACACGAATTCTTCCCAATCCTACAATCACTCTTATGTTGGGTAATTCTAGATTTCAACCATTGTGACGTTTGTCCTATGTAACAACCCTCACATACCGAACATGGTATTTTGTAAATTATTTCAGACCTATAGCATTCTGGAGTTTTATCTTTAACCCTGGTGAACAACTGGTTGATAGTTTTTAAGTTATATTTGGCTATCTTAATATTATCATTCCTACAGATTCTTACAATCTTTTGTGTTATGTCGTTAATGAATGGTAAACGTCTGTATACAACGGGTTCATTATTTGAGTTATCCAGGTTCTGCGTAATGTTCTGAGGGGCATTGAAAATCAAACTATTTGTTAGAGTGCTTGGATAACCATTATTTATAATTACTTTAGCTAGACATTTTAGATTGTTGTTATGAAAACAAGGGTTACTAATTTTTAAAATTCTATTTTTTAAACCGAGAATAATATTCAATTTCTGTCTGAAAGGATGGTTTGAGTGATAATTTATGTACCTGCCTGATGCTGTCGGTTTACAATACCAATTAAACATGATGTGATTTGTTTCCCCCCTAATAACTTTAGTATCCAAGAATGGTACAGATCTGTCACTCTCCACTTCGATCGTAAATTGAATATTTTCATTGAAACTGTTAAATATGCATAGGGTGTCATCAATACAAATGCAAATCTTAACAACAAATTGGCGAATAAAACGAACAGAAGGGTGTTTCTTCTTAGATGTAGAAAACATGGCATTATACCTTCCCACATAAAGAACGGATCAAAGAATTTGCTTTCATTGGTACATGGAGCAAGAGGAAGTTTAGAACAGGACATACATACATTTAACAACAGGTTAGGTTCCAAAACTTTGAACTTTGAAATAAAAATCACAATTGCAGATATTGACAGATTGAAGGGTTTCATCAATGAAGTGATAGGTAAATTACAAACTTTAATTCCGATTCACGTATTTATAGATTATCAAAGTAATATTAATATAGCTTATAATAGGAAATTTAATAACATTAAAAAAGGAATTTACTTAAATATAATAGGTTGTGTAGAGATGTTGCAGGTGTAAAGTTGTTCAATAATAATGATGGATGGTTTGTTAACTTTTCACAAATTGAGATACCGGAAGATATTAGTAAATTTTTGTCATTGGGACCCAAATTTAGCTTAAATTGTTCTCCCAGGGATGTAAATACGGGTGTCTTATTAGCTGAAGTTGAGGACATAATTTCTAGTTGGCCCGATAAAGATAGGAACCAGTTAAGAGCTCGCGTCACCAATATTGTAACAAATTTTTATAATTCATACTCAGATCATGCTGTAAGCTCACCATTTCAATCTATTTTCAATAAAACAAAACTGTTTTTAAAAAATCATAACAACTTATTAATCACAAAAGCGGATAAAGGTAATGTTACAGTAGCCATGGAGAGGGTTGATTATGAAGAAAAAATGATGTCACTTTTAGATGATGAAACAACTTATGTTAAGGTACAAAGAGATCCTACAGGAACGGTACAGACAAAAATAAATGAATTGTTTAAGGAATTCCTTAACAAAAAATTTATAACTAAAGAAATGCACAAAAAGCTTAATATACATAACTCTGTACCCTCAAAAATGTATGGTCTCCCAAAAATCCATAAAGAAAACACACCGTTAAGACCGATAGTATCTTTTATTGGCTCATCCACATATAAATTATCATCATATTTTCCAGAAGTTTTAACTCTTTCCTTAGGCGATCGTACAGATTACAACGTGAAAGATTCGTTTACATTAGTAGAAGAACTAAATGATTTTGAATTACCTGATAACTTTGTTTTAATTTCGCTGGACGTAGTTTCTCTTTTTACAAATATTCCTCTTGACTTGGTCCTGTTTATAGTTAAGGATAAATGGCCTCTCATTGAAGAACACTGCAACTTCAGTTTGGACGCTTTTATTTCGTCCCTTTCGTTTATTTTCAATAACTGTTTTTTCACCTTTAAGAATAAGTTTTATAGACAAATTTTTGGTGCTCCTATGGGTTGCCCCCTGAGCCCGATAGTTGCTCAGATAGTGCTAGATTACATGTTTGACTATATCATCCCTGCACTTCCTTACAATTTACCATTCATAAAAAAGTATGTTGATGATGTCGTCTGCGCGGTTCCTGCGGATTGTATTGATGACACCCTATGCATATTTAACAGTTTCAATGAAAATATTCAATTTACGATCGAAGTGGAGAGTGACAGATCTGTACCATTCTTGGATACTAAAGTTATTCGGGGGGAAACAAATCACATCATGTTTAATTGGTATTGTAAACCGACAGCATCAGGCAGGTACATAAATTATCACTCAAACCATCCTTTCAGACAGAAATTGAATATTATTCTCGGTTTAAAAAATAGAATTTTAAAAATTAGTAACCCTTGTTTTCATAACAACAATCTAAAATGTCTAGCTAAAGTAATTATAAATAATGGTTATCCAAGCACTCTAACAAATAGTTTGATTTTCAATGCCCCTCAGAACATTACGCAGAACCTGCATAACTCAAATAATGAACCCGTTGTATACAGACGTTTACCATTCATTAACGACATAACACAAAAGATTGTAAGAATCTGTAGGAATGATAATATTAAGATAGCCAAATATAACTTAAAAACTATCAACCAGTTGTTCACCAGGGTTAAAGATAAAACTCCAGAATGCTATAGGTCTGAAATAATTTACAAAATACCATGTTCGGTATGTGAGGGTTGTTACATAGGACAAACGTCACAATGGTTGAAATCTAGAATTACCCAACATAAGAGTGATTGTAGGATTGGGAAGAATTCGTGTGCTTTGTCCTTACATTTCTCTGAACAAGTGCATAACTTTGATTTTTCTAATGTGTCCATTTTGGAAACACAATCAAAATATAAACATAGAATTTTTTTAGAAATGTATTACATCAACAAGCACACGGATGCGATCAATTTTAGGTCAGATGTCAATCAACTTAGCAACATCTATACGCATTTATTGAATTTTAGTTTCACAAACAACACACTCGATGATGATTCCCTTTAGTGCATTCTTTCCCGGTTCAATTCATATTTAAATTTTGGTTTTGTAAGGTGCGTGTTGGCACCGACAACATTTAAAGTTAAGTTGGTACCTAACACAAAAAAAATTTTCAGTTCATCGGCATTTAGTCAAATACTTAACCTCAAATTTTAACATGTGTTTACAATGTGACGAAATATTTTTACGTTTTAACTTCATCTATTTTAATTAATTTAATCGCTCGATGTATCAATGGGATAAAGGTTTACTTCGCTAGTTTCAAAAAACGACTCTCTTTTGTGTGAGTATATTTTTCATAAAAATTAAACTTTACATTGCCTGGTTCTTAATGAGGCATTAACTTGTAGCTTTCCTGATGAAGCAATCAATTATATTGCGAAATATAGAAAAGAACAACTAATTGAGTTTTATTAGTGCCCGAAAAAGAAACTGACCGCTTTCCTCGATATTCATCGTTTTGGGTATATATATATATATATATATATATATATATAAACTAGCACTTAACCATCCTTCGAGAGGGTAAAACAAATAAATCCACAATTAACAAATATGCCAATAACCAAAACTATTCGGCCTCGTGGTGCAAGAAGAACATGGCCATTTTGTGCATCAACTTCCGAACGACGTATATCCTTTGACTAGATACATTCCTAGTAATCAACAAACACAAGCTTCTATTACCACAATCTCGACTTCAGGTAAATCCGCCGTAATCAGTGGCAATGATTCCCAATTAAATGGTGCGTTTCTTTAATCACAACGCATCTGCCTAATTTTAGGAATAGATGGGAAGAAAAAAGATAAAGGAGGCAGACAGGAAAGCAAATTTACCTGACATGTAGAATCTACAAGTCATATGACAAGAAGGAACAATAACAAATTTAACAACGGTGCACACATATAATGTGGGAATATCAGCACTGCAAGTAACAGAAAAAAATGATGATAATAATAAAAATCCGCTGTGGTCCGCACGAAACTTTTCAAATGAGTTGTTTATAATTTCAATGTCTTTAACTCATATAAGAACATTTTTTTGATACCGTTTTCGAGATAATGAAAATGGTGATAAGAGTAAACGATCACTTCCGGTTGAGCTATTGCGTTCAAAATAAGACGTTTTCCTCCTTGCTACATACAAATGTTAGGTTTAAAGTTTCAGAGCTCTAGCTATAATCGTTTGGACGCTAGAGCGCGCACATACACACAGACGTCATTCCGAAAATAGTCAGAAACGATTCAGGGGACCTCAAAACGCGTATATCCGTTAAAATCTCGAGGTCGAAATTTTTCATGATTCCTATACTTACTCATACATAAAGTATAAGTAAGTAGTAAGACGTATTTTATGAGGAATTAGAGCAAATGGTGGAAGTAATGCCAGAGTATAGGATATAATAATCACAATACAATGCGAATGTAACGAGGTAAGATACAAACGCGCGTATAAAAGGAGAGACACTGAGCATCAAGGCAGTAATGACGACGGCCAGAGATTGATTTAGTTTGCAATGTAGCAACGAATGATAATAATGGGCACCCATTTTAAAAGGAAAATTATTCATAAAGGGGCTAATATAGTACAAAATGAATGACATATAGAGCACCACTCCAACGAGTGACTTTTTCTAAATTCTAAAGTTTATTTGTCAATGTGAGTTTACAGTGTGTTTCACTTAAGAGTGTAACACCATCATATCTTTTTTATTTACAGTCCAATTTTTGTAATTGTTTTTTCCAAACGTAGAATACTTATTGCTCTATTTACCACCAAAAAACCAATTGTCTTCTTTAAATGCAAAGCAACTGCGATGGCAAAATAAATGGAAAAAATCAAGAAATCACTTTAGAGATTTTTTTATCGAAAAATTTTACTAGTAATAATTGTTCAGAATTACCCAAAAACCCTAAATGTAAAATTTCATGAAAATTAAAAATGTTAATATTTTCTGTAAAAGTCCGTAAATACTTATTATTGGCTGCGCCGAAAATTGTATGCTGTGAAAATTTTGTTTGAAATAAAACCTTAACTGTCAAAGTTGTTTAAAATTGTTGTTGTACCTGTGCAAATAATATTTACCGAATTGGAATTAATTTTGAAGAAAATTTCAACATTTTTAATTTTCATGAAATTTTGGATTTAGGGTTTTTGGGCAATTCTGAACAATTATTACTAGTAAAAATTTTCGATAAAAAAGTCCCTAAACTGATTTTTTGATTTTTGCCATCGCAGGTTGCTTTGCATTTAAAGAAGACAATTGGTTTTTTGGGCGTAAACAGATCAATACGTATTCTACGTTTGAAAAAAAAATTACTAAAATTGGACTAAAAATAAAAAAGATATGATGGTGTTACACTCTTAAGTGAAACACACTGTATATGACTTAATCTACAATTATCAGAAGTCCTGTTATCAGATCGGATGGCAGTGACTCGCTCACCCGGGCACTTAATTGACATCAAGCACATTTAAATAATTTGCTAGTACGTTACAATCAATAAACACTCTCACTTTATTACGTACTGAATTGATGTATGGTTGAAATATTCTAGACAGTTGTCGTGCTGAATCACTTCATTAGGAACGTAATTTGGGCGTCGACGACGGTATGCAATACCTTGTTTTGCAAGATGTTAATTTTGGTCTAATTTGCAGTTCCCCACAGGTGAATTCCATTCACAAGCCCATCCAGATGGGCTTGCATAGTAATAACGTGTTGTCCACTGATAGCTTTAATTTGGAGCCAATGAGCATTTAGTTTAAGGCATAGTTGCTTTAATTTGGTAAATATATATTTTTTCTACATAAGCGGGTGGTCTAAGAGCATGGCAATATATTTAGGATATTAGGTGTGTGGAAGCCTCCACATAAGAACATGCTTCTCTGCGTAATGTAAATGCCACATATATAGGCTAAGTTTCATTGGCTTTAATGCGCCATGTTTTTAATCGGCATCCATTATCCAGTTTGTTGACGCAGATGCCTTATCACTATGAGATGCCAGAATCACATATTTGGCTTTGTAGTAGTTCTTGTTATTGGTTGTCTGCTATATACAATAAGTGGTATAAGGGCGCTGCCTCGAGGAATATATATTGGATGTACTCGGTTTATGTTTTGTTTCACTAAGAAGTGCTTACCTGCCAAATCAGATTTTAGTTCTAAGTGGGGATTTTTAATTTGACTTACAATCCTTGTTATAGTATCGGGATATATCTAGGATAGCAACTGAATCATATATCTTCGTTTTTAAGTGTTTCTATTATTAGTCTTTTGACGTACGTCTTCTCCAAAACATTGGAAAGTATCATAGTTGACTTAAGGGCCGATAGGAATAAACTCTGGCTTCTCCAAGTTTTGAGGATCATCATGATTTTGGTCAGTGTCGGAGGAGTGGTTTATGCACAATGTTGCATTGAATATAAAATGTATTAATTTTACGTACTTCTTTGAGCGTTTTGGGGATTTTGCCACAGATTATACCGAACCCGGCTGCTTTTTTAATTGTGATTCTTTTATTATTATTTGTTTTAGTTTCTAGCCTAAATTTGCTTTGGGGCAGATCTATTTGAATTAGAACATTTAGGAAGTCGATTATTTCATTTTCTTCATCTGTTGGTAGTATAGAAGGAACGGGCTTAAATACAGTTTTTAGGTATTTAAGGAAAACTTCAGTCTCAGTCTCAGTTTTTCCTGTTACTATATATTTTTTACTATCATGTAAGGGATCCACAGGTGTTGACTCTTGATAACATGTCGAAACTTTGTAGTTATTATTGTGTTTTATGTGGCTGTCCAAAGGAAGCAATCCGTGGCCTCGGTTGGAGTTAGGCTTCTTCATATTCTTGTACCATTGGTTTAATTTTCATGGATTAAATAGTTTACTTGTTCCCAATATTTTGGTAGCCGTCTTTAATAATTGGATACATGTCGTTTTCTCTTTGGAATGCGACACATTCAGGAGTCGCATGTTATACTGTATCTTTTTTGTTCAAGTATAATCAGCTCAGTTTTTAATGGCAGATTTCGAGAAATCAGGCTGATTTTCTCTGAATAGTGACTAGTCGTCTCATTACTGTGCAGTAAATGTTGAGTTTATGTAGACATTACTATTGGTCCATGTTCTTATTCAATAGTTACACTGGTATCTTGTAGATAATCCACGGTGAATTTCTCAATTTCATAATATTTGAATATTTGGTATCGCGCGTGATAAGGTCCTTTATGTGCTCTGTCATCTGGGTGTTTTGTCTGTAATGTGGCTCAGAGAGATTATTATGCTATTTTGTTGATTTATAAATGTTCTATCCTCCATCGAAAGTTGCCGGAGGTCATTGGCATTTCAGATAGTGGTTTTCAGTTTTTGTTGTACAGCCGTTAATCAATTTCCAACTGGCAAAGCACCCAGTCGCTGCATGTACTTGTTCAGCATTTCTTTGAGCATTTCATATTGTTGACACGCCCGTTAGTTGTTAGTATTGTTTGGTTATTATTAGTAACCGGACTAAAAGGCACAAAAAAACTCAAAAGGCACTTAAAATGCATACAATTTTGACAAAAAAAGCATTAAAAGGAATATATTTTTTTAATAAGTCATAAAAGTTCAAAAAATGCATTTCTTGATTACATAAACAATTCAAAAATTACAGTACCTAATTAATAACACTTTATTTTCACCAAGTATACATTTCTTACCAAATCTATGTAAAGAAAACTACTAATCCTGAAGACAACTGATTATTAAATACTGTTCTAAATGTACCATTGTAAGGTTGTGTCTTCTACCACTTAACATATTCTTGTAACCGAAAAACTTCTCTCAACGTCCACACTTGTAATAGGTGCATATTTGAATTTTGCAATTAATGCGGGATTCATAGTAAAATCAGTAACCATTTAAAATTTACCCAATTTTTTGTAATGTGTCGAATCCTCAATCTTTACCCAGATCTTCGTTTAATTTATTTATATTTATTTTGCCTGGTGGGCCTACGTGCTGCCTTGGACATTTTTAATCATCTGTATTGCCGTAACTAGAAGCAAATCTAGGCCTCCTAGTTTAAAATCAAAGTAGTATTACAATATACTATTGCCACATGTTATTAATTTATTATTATTATCATTCGGTACCGGCCCCGGTAAGATAAATGTATTAATTCGTCGTGAATAAAACTTGTTATTGTACTATTATTTGTTTTACTTAATTCGTTCGTACCTACAAAACTTTTTGACGAATTTTCATTTTCATTTAATATTCCGAGTAATAATATTACATTGCCTCGTATCGTCCATATACATATGTTGGTTGTTTCGTCTACACATATCCATATATAATAATTTCTAATAATATTTTTTATTTCCTGAATAACTTATACACTGCACTTATATAATTTTTGCGGATATGGGTTTCATTAGGAATTTGCATTGCACAATATGTTTCTAAAATCGTTTTGAAATATTTGTTTTTCAATTTAAAAATATGTACATTTGCTCTTTCAAAGTTTTGCAAGGATCAACATTAAATTTTTATTGTTCTGTATAGCCGGAAGTTCATGCTATTCATTGCATAGCTGCAACTACAGTTTGTTATTTCTTGGTTTGACTATGAATTAGTTTTAGATTTTTCTGGTGCAATGACGTCTTGACATTCTGAGTTATGTAGTATTTCTTGTCACACTTAATCTGTTAAAAGAAATTTAGTAACGTCTTTACATTTTACAATTTTAAGTACAAATAAAACTTGAAAATAATCGCTTGCGTTCACATTTCAATTCCTTGTAATTTTTAATCCATTCTTCAACGGTGGGTTTATGTTGCGGCATTGTTCTGCGAACGCACTTCACAATGTTCCACCAACAACATTAACACAACTAATGTATTGAACAATACGCAAATCAAATCACACTAAACACGGGGAATCCTACGTTAGGCAGCACAACAGAGTCATTACAACGTACAAATTCAATCTCGAAACAATTGTGCAGTGGCGCAGCGAACATTTATTTTCGCAATTAAATAAATTTTGGGAAAAAAACGCGCTAAACAGTCAGAGAAAATGTCTAAATAGGCATAAAAAAATAATAGGTTTGAAAATTCAAAAAAAAGGCGGAAAAAACTGGTCTTACATTATTTCTTTTTATCTGTTTCGTACAGATTTTTAAGTATATCTTTCATGCCTTAACCTTTAAGCATAAGCATATTTTCTATAAGTTATTAATATTATTTTGTTATTTGTGCAAATGTAATACCTGGTTGAATTATTTGAATCGTTATAGATTGAGTTTGTGGTTGCATGTTTGATTTTTCTTTAATGGATATATGTAGGTCCTTCTGCAATTGTTTGCACAGGAAACGTACCCTGTAGTTAGACGATCGCCAATACAGTTAACGCATTTTACTTTATAGTGGCGCCTTTTCGTGCGCATTCTTTCGTTTGCTCGATCTGCGCTGTTACGCATCTACCCACGTAAATAAGTTTTAGTACGTCCGTAAGCCTGACATCAGATGCCGAATCGACTATTCTTTTAGAATACTTTCGCAAACCAAAAATATACGATCTACTGATATGGTGTATCAACAGTGCCGGCATTTGAACAGACTTAAAAGGTACGCAAGGAGTGTTAGGTGAATATCAGCCTGGGTTTTAGTACTACAGGTCAATACAGATGAGATTTATATTTTAAATGAATTTTCAAGCTCCGATACGAATATGGGATCCCAATACACATATTGTTTATAGATTTTAAGGTAAATTACGACTTAGTAAAATGAAGATACTGGATCGACGTATTGTGGGAATTTTAAACCTTGGAGAAGTTGATAAGACTAGTAGAAATTGTACTACCGAATAACATAAGTATGGTCAAGATCAAGATCAATTAATTAAGTCTTCAAATTAATAAAAGCAAGAGCAAATACATATAAATATAAATATAAATTAAGAATAGGCGATGAACGAAAATTGAGCAGTGTGCAAACGGGAAATGGGGGCAACTTAAATTTTGCAGAATTTAAGTATACAAATGTAGTTGTGATGCAATAGATGTCTTGTAAAATAAAAATACGAATTTACAAAATTACAATCAGGTCGATTTTGATATATAAATGACCAAGAAATCCAGCAGAATTTGGGAAACGAATATATAAAGAAATTTTTGGATGAACAAACAGAAAGTGGAGACAGAAAGGGAGATGCGCACTTATTCAAAGGTATATGAATTATATGTAGAATACAGTAAAAACCAGGGTATTGAATAGATCAATGGGAGAAGCTGGAAGATATCAGAGGGGATAAACCTCCTGTCAAGGTGGACATAAAAAAATGAAATAGAAACTCGAGAGCGACAATGCATGTTAACTATGTACGAAGACATATAATACTAAATAAAATGTGCAAATGTTTAGCAAGATTTTTTGTAGTATTGGTATTTGTGTTATTTACGAAAGCGTCACTTATTTTACTTTAATATCTTGTCTGATGGATAGATTAAGTAGTAAAATATAACATTTACACCAGGAAGTTCATTAGTAAATTATACAGTGTGTTAAAAACAAATGTCACAAACTTTGAAGTCCAATAGTACGGCCCAAAATATGGCGAAAAGTCTTAATGGGTCCGCAAATGGACGATTTCGAAGATTCGTTTTTTTTATTTCCATTATATGCATGTGTGGGCCGACGAAAATGGCCATGCTATTATGGAAACCAGGTATCAGGTACGTTTTTCATTGAACATTTGGATGGGTATTTTGTTAAAAACTTGATAAAAATACTTTCAGGCTGATGATGCTTTTTATATTACTGTTTAATTAAACTACCTGTCCAAACATTTCCAAAGAAATCGTTTAATCTAGACATCATTTGACAAGAATTAAAAAGTAGGTTACAAGGTTTTTCCTAGTTTTTACAGTAAATACTGGGGTACATAAAATGACGGCATTCTTATCGCGATAGGTTTTATGTAATGTCATTTCTCATATTAATGTATATTGCTTGACAAGTTTCAAGATTTCCCGATATAAACTTTAATATTGTAATAGTATATTATTCAATGAGAGGTAATATGGGCAATAACTCACGGGATGATTGCAGCGCGAGCCGCAGGCGAGCGCTGTAATCATCCAAGTGAGTTAATGCCATTACCTCGAGTTGAATACTATACTTTATCCACGACTATTCTTCTGGCAAAAACGTTTACCTTTTTAGCCGAAAATTTTTTATACCGTTTGAGGAACTCGTAATTTCGTTTCGTAAAAGTTTCAATATTTTCTCTCTTATTTATACTGAGTGTACTTCTAATCATAGAGTAGCAAATGATGAAAATTTTAATTCATTGGCAATTCTTTAAAATATGCCAGAAGCACAGTTTCTGACAATGATTTTACGTTCTTACTTGTACTCCAATCCAAATGTTTTGGTAGGCCACATTATATTTTTTGTGCGATTTATCCGGCAGAAGATTGCGAGTTGCTATTTCGGCGATTTTTCTTATTCCAGGTGGTGTACAAATTTTTGAATCACTGTCTGAACACATTTTGTCAATTTGACATTTAATTGTTTGACATGATATTTAATATCGGCCAATTACATAACATTACTTTAGTAGTTACTATGGCGCCTAAGCGTGAGTTATTATTATAACTCACGCTTATAACTCCCGCTGGGTAGTTATAGATACCATTATTTGCAGAAAAGTAATTTGGTAACGTATGTATAACGCAATAGTCGTGGATAAAAGTGTTTTATTCGACGATTAACGGCCTTCTGAGGTTGGTGTACACGACAGACGTTTGCTGCGGTCAACCTCTTATATCTCTGAAAGATCCTTTGCAGTTACTATAAGTGTTTTACGATCTGATTATTATAACATCCGGGATTCCTCAGGAGTCTCACCGTGGCCCGCGCCGTTTCATTATCTACGTGAATGACATCAGTAACTGCTTTGAACACTATAAGTTTCTACTGTATGCAGATGATTTAAGAAATTACCATATTGCCGCTGATTATGTGTAAATAGGTTGCGAAAATACTTTACTGCCAATGACTTATTTTTAAACATTGGTAAATGTCTTCATATTTGTTTTACCCGGAACGGAACCGTTGTCAACTTCAAGTTTTGTATAAATAATGAAATTAAATTTTCGAACGAAAACTATATTTGCGTCCAATTGTGTACTGAGTACAACATGATGGCATTGGAGGCTGTAAAGGTGGCAGCTGACGTTTTGATACTTTTTAAGATTTTGAATGATGTTATTGCTTCGCTTTACCGATATCGTCATGTACTTTACACTGCCCCGACTTGTTTTTGCAAACGTTTAGCAGAACTGCCAGTGGTTTGAATTCTCAGATTTCCAGATGTGTTGTTACTCACAATCGATATTTCTCATATATACATATTAAGATTCACAAAATCTTTGCAGGTTGCAGTGCGGGACACGATTCACCCGTCCTTTTAAATTTATAGAAAGTTAATTTAGTCAATATAAAATATAAATTAAATGTTCTTGTTCAATCGTATATTAATATGTTGCTTTAGTTAGTTAGCTGTCGATGATATTAGGGGTTACTGTTTCAGGTTAGTTCTGTTTGTAACCCAAATAAACAAATAAACTAATTTCTTCGGAACTGTTTGAACAGATAGATTAATTAAACAATAATAACATTAGTAACGTTTTGCTTTTAATATAAACATCACCTTCAGACTAAAAGTGTTTTTAGCAACTTATATTATAAACATATAAGTAATGTCGTCAAAATACCAGGAAAACACCAATATAACATCATCTTGCTTGTCAGCAATTTGTTCAGGTATAACGCAATGCACATACAGAACAATAACAGAAGCTTACGCTTTCTGCAATTATCCGTATCGTACGAATAATAACCACATTTTTTTATAAACAGAATATTAAATAATTAATCAATACAAAAGATAATTAAACACACTGTAAATCATTTTAATATTATATTATGTATTTTTACAACAAGTAGCAATAAACTTATATATTGTAGTGAATAAAATAAAATTGTTTTTAAAAAGAAACTATTACTTATAAACTATATCAGTGGCGCAGTCGATTGGCAGGATAAAGCTGAACAGTTCTGTATAGAAGACCTGATCCATTTGAACGGTTCATCGGCAAACGAAAATACGATCCAGATGAGATGTTATTCTTCATGCTCTTGTAAGTACATTTCATGTCATTTAGGGGCTAGAATAATTTACAAAGCGATTCGGATACTTCTTCTGGAGAAGAAATTGATAATTTTGATAGAGATACTGAATTAAACATCCCAGTAAACAATTATACAAAATTTCAAATCAAACCTCGTTTAATTTGTGATTAAATTCAGCAAACATGGCAATTTCAAATCCATCGTTATCTGATATTAAGGACTACTTCGAGATAGAACCTGTTTTCAAAGGAGAAGTAGAATTGTTACCACAATTCATTCATCAATCAGAAAAAAAATCAATTATTTTTACGATGTAGAAAATGCTGCAAATCCGCGTAACGATCTTTTGACAAGCCGAATTAGAGCAAAAATTCAAGGCGACACCGTTCTTTATTTGGGAAACACGCAAATTAATGATTGGCAAACATTAAGAACATCTTTATTAAATGCTTATTCAGAAAAACGTGATGACGCTAGCCTCATAATCGAATTAGTAAAACAGGGTAGCAACACTCGAATTTTTCAAAAAAATTTAAAAAAACTTACAAATTTCATATGCAAATTTAAACTACGGTAATAACCAAGGCTTAAAACACTGTTAAACAGGTTAAAAGATCCTTTAGGTTCTTTAATGCGAACAAAAGAGCCACAAGATTTAGATACCGTATTAAATTTATTAACTAACACTTATCAAAAAGAAATTAACTCACAAAAATCTTTTCAAACAACAAACACACAATGCGCAAAAATCGAAACATGTTCTTTCACAAGGCCCGCTTGGAAAAGATCTCCCCATCGCGTACGCAAGTCAAACACATAACGAGCACGAAATTAACTATTGAACTATTTAAAAGAGTACTAAATATTTTAGACCATATCTATTTGGATGCAAATTTAGCATCATAACTGACCACCAACCGCTACAATGATTATTTTCCTTGCGCGAACCAAATTCTAAATTAGTACGTTGGCGACTCAAACTAGAAGAGTTCGATTACAACATCATTTACAAAATCAACCAACACTAAATAAAGTAGCAGATCCACTTTCATGGATAGAATGTCATATCAAAGAAACAAATCAACCAATTTTTGAATATGTGGAAGAATTTAACAAACTAATTGAAGATAAACCAGATAATCAATCTATGATAGTAGAACTACGGATACGGAACAACCATTTGATCGCAATGAAATCACGAATTCGAATCACGAACACCCTGTTATCAACATCCCTATTGTAGAAAAATGGGTGAATCATTTTAAAAACCAAATAACTGTCACCGAAGTAAATTACCTTCAATCGAAATTAAAAATAATGAAACTCTTCAATAACCAATATCAATTAATGATTTTACAAATATTAATGAATGATTTTACAAATTTCAAAAAAAAATTTCGAACGAGAAATCGTTCAGTTTACAAAAGAATATTTACCCCCGGAAACTAAATACTACATTTATTTTAAATCACCCGTGTACGAGAAACTCAGTACAACCCTGCAAAAACAATTTAAAAACTCAGGATTGCAATTAGTAAAATGTACTCAATTATTAATTTATTTACAAGATCCAATAGAACAAATAGACATGATAAAAAATTCATGAAGGAAAAACGAATCACCGTGGTATTGAGGAAAATACCAACAATTGATAAAAATTTTATTTTGACCAGGAATACAACAAAACATTCAAGAAGTTATTAACGAATGCGGTCCCTACAGACTATCAAAATACGATAGAAATTCATTAAATTTAAAGCTAAATATCACCCCAACAACTTCAAAACATTATAAAATAATTCACATTGATTGTATTACTTTAGAAAAACAAAAATTCCTAATAGTAATAGACTCATTCTCTAAATACAAGCGTATTATTACTATCATTGCAGAGAACAGAGATAGCAAATAAATTAATTACATATTTTATACATACACGGAATACCCTACAAATATTATTTCAGATAATGGATGTGAATTTAAAAATCACCTAGTTCGGGAACTCTTATAGTTGCATACCATTTATTTTACAAGCACACAACACCCTGCATCAAACGGTATGATAGAACGATTTCACTCCACCCTTATAGAGCATCGTAGTGTCAATAACAAAGAAAATTTCAAAAGCGATTCGATCGAAGAAAAAGCCAAATATGCCGTTCTAGCGTATAACAACACGAAACATTCCGTAACAAAATTTATACCTTTTGAGATAATCAATGGACACCTAGAAAATAAAAATCCATTCGATATTAATATTGAACAACAATTAACATGTCAACATAATCAAAAACATCGTGACAAAACTAAAATACTTTACGAACGAGTTAAAGATAATATAATTAAAATTAAACAAAAAACGATAGGAAAACAAAATGAAACGAAAGAAGATTTACCTCATATACCCGAACATATATTTGTCAAAAATAAACAAAAATACAAAAAGACGTCCAAAAATCCAAGTACAAAATAGAAACTTTGAAAGAAATAAATCCAGAATTAAAAACAGGCAAAATTATTCCACAAACCCGTTTAATTACTGCCCCGAATGAAGAGTAAGGGTGACCTACTGCCGTAAGCAATAGCACCCCATACCATCAACCCCACAGTTCGGTGAACATGCCTCGCAATCGAAAAATCAGAATTGCGCCTTTCTCCACGTCTTCGTCTAACAGTCATTCTACCATCATGCATTCCTAAACAAAATCGCGATTCGTCACTAAAGACAACTCGATGCCACTCCAAGTTCCATTGAAGTCTTTCCGTGCACCAGGCCAAATGTTCCTGGCGATGTTGAGCAGTGAGGGGTAGCACAAGAAGTGGCCGGCAAGATAGCAAGGCAAAGGTTCTTATTCGACGATAAACTGTTCGCAAGCCTATCGGACGACCTTGTTCACCTAACCATTGATCAGCTATTGATCTAGTTGTAGAGAATCGGCCTCTCAAGGCCATTAGTCTTATGCGGCGATCTTGACGTTCATTGGTTCGTCTTTGAGCCCCAGTGCGTCTTCTCCGACGTTCAACATTATTGTTGAGTGGTGCCGTCCCAAACGATATCTCTAAACGAAAAACCTGCTTCTCGTAAACTAACAATCCGCCCTCGGTCAAAGTCACTCAACTGCTGGTAAACTTGAGGTCTCCTTCCTCTAGGCATCATTAAACACTTGAAACACTTTAAACTAAAGAACGGGATCCGAAAAAGTGGAACAAATTCAAAAAATGACTCGCTTGTCTATCACCACCTCTAAAAAATGACACAAACGTCAAAAATCCCATGACTACTTGATGATTGGGTTTCAAATTTTAATCAACTATTTCTCTGGACTAGTCCACTATTCCTGCCAAATTTGGTCCAAAAATTCCCACCCCTTTTAGGTGGTGCAATTTATATGTCACTGAGTATATAATGAACTAGACGAACATTACGACAATCTATTGGAAAGTCTTCAACAAAATTCCACACATTACAGAGAAATAGGAAACTATGACAAACTTACTGTACACACAAGACAATTAATACAAGAAAAAATGATAAATATCAATCCGCAATTAATTAAGAGAAGTAAAAGAGGTTTAATAGATGGATTAGGAAAGGTAATTAAATTTGTAATACGCAATATGGACCCAAATGATAAATGTATTAGGATAAACAAAGTATTAAAGCACCTAGAGAACAATCAACATGATCTCCAAAATCAAATTTTAAATCAATACTCAATAAACAACAAATTAATTGAGCAATTTAATACAACGATTCAAAAAATTCAACACGATAAAATTCTGCTGAAATCACGTATACTACAACTACATCATTCAATAAAAAACTATATGCGAGTGTCAGAAAATCAAATGATTTTATTATATAACACTATTTTGCAAATTCTAATTGAAATTGTAAATTCAATAACATTTTGTAAAATAGGTGCAATGCACCCAAGCATCATAAAACCAACAAATTTACTTAATGAATTACAAAGGTGTCTTACAAAGGGTATCATCTTATTATGGAAATCGGTTACCATTTCAAATAATACCTGAAAACATCATAAATTATGAATCCCTAATAAAGGTGAGCTGTTATCGAAATAACAACCACGTCAACTATTTCCTATTTGTTCCTATAGAACGTAACATTCCATTTGAATTATACTACATAGAAGATTCGTCTACCATAATAAAACGAAAATATTTCATAATAATCCCTAATTCAAGATTTCTATTAAAATCGGAGAAATCAATAAGACATGATAGATGTATTCACTATTATTGAAATTTAACACTGTCCATGGAACTTATTAATGAATATCAACACATGTGATGCCAAAATATTACAAGAAAACAAGCCTTCAAGTTGTCTCTACACCGAGATCCTTACAAAACAAAAACAAACTTTAACGTTGGACTGCCCGAATGAAAAACTAACAATAAACCCACATGGAATACTTCTGATTGATCCAGAAGAAACGTGCAAAATAATCTTCGATCAACAAGAGTTGATGCCCATAGAAAAATCATATGGCACGCCTATGTTGACAGAATTCGATTTTTCTCTCAAACAAGGTCCTACCAAGATTACCAACATGTCGATCCAATTGCAAACGCTCAACTTAGGACAACTAAGGACCAACCCGATTACACCAATACACATGGCAGAAGACAACGATCTTTACACCCCCAGCATTTGAAAAATATTATTATACACCACTATAATAATTGGTTGTGGCTTCCTCAGCATCAAGTGGTACATCCGAAAATTCAAAAAGAAGGAACAGCCAAGTGAAAACTTGGAAATGAAATCCACTCAACTACCCTAGCAGGCTTCCTTCTAAGAAGGGAGGAGTAATGTCGTCAAAATACCAGGGAAACACCAATATGACATCTTGCTTGTTTGATATAACGCAATGCACGGGCAAAACAATAACAGAAGCTTACGCTTTCTGCAATTATCCGTATCGTGCGAATAATAACGTGGGTCCGAGCATCGCGCTAACCACAATTTGTTATAAACAGAATATTAAATAATTAATCATAATTCATAATACAAAAGATAATTAAACAAACTGTAAATCATTTTAAGATTATATTGTGTGTTTTTACAACACGTAGCAATAAATTTATATATTGTAGTGAATAAAATAAAATTGTTTTTAAAAAGAAACTATTATTTATAAACAATATAGATATATATATATGATGAGATTTCCTTTCGGGATTTAGTCCGCGTAGTTTTTGCGCCCTTATGAAGACTATGAAGACGACAAGTTTCACGAGCTTTTTCATCATACCACGGTCATGTACGAAAATTGCAACAAACAATAAACAAGTTGAATTTGTGAAATGATCTTAGCTGGTAATTGTTGTATAGCCATTTCGAGCTTTTTAAGGATCCTCACCAATAAAGTAACAAGCGATGCAAATTGAACGACACTTCAAAATAGAATATATTTTAGCCGGCTACTTACCGCAGCCTGCATTCACGTTACAATAATAATTGAAAATATAATATTCCATTCTACGGCGTAAATTAAAAACGAGGATTAACTTAAATTCCTTTGTTCATTATGCGTTGCAAGAGATTTATATGCTTCATTAAAACTATCTCCGGTGGAAAGGAAACAAGTCGATTACGAAAATCATGTAGTGTAAGCCAGTTTTATGTTTCCTTTACGAGTTCTGATGTGTTCGGGTCCCCAGTAGGACACACGTATTGACCGTTTATACACATCAATTTGCAATAACCCTGGGACGTGCGCTCCTTCATTCGCTCTAAATTGAAATTGGGGATCTTTGGGGAGTTTTCAGCTCATCGAAATTCGCCATCGTATTACTGGATTCTAAAGTGTAATCCCCGTGCGTATACATGCAAGGTCTACGATGTAAATGTTAATGTTATAGATTGTCCATGACTTGGTCATCATTTCAGCTCCCGTCGCGAATATTTGTATAAAATACTTGCGAAAGTGAATTTGATGTGCGAAATTTAACTTGCAATTTTTAAAATTTGTCGTATTTAGTCCATGACTTTTAATTCAATATGTGGTTTTCATTCTTTTTAAATTACTTTAGTTTGAATTTTAATTTATTATTAGACATTGTTTTTCATATAATATTCATGTAAGTAATAATTTGTTAGGATTGCTGAAAAATATTTTCACGTTATTGATAATTTTAGGCTTCGAAAATGCTTCAATAAAGAAGTGAAATGAAGTTGAGGTAATTTTTCCTAATATTTTAAAACCCCAACTATGGTACTTACAGTAATTAATACTGATTTAATATTTAACTATAACGATTGTTATATGCAGAAATTTTCACCCATAGTTAATATGGTATATTTTAACATCATACAACGTCTATATGGTTTCAATGCCATGGAAGTTATCAAACGTTCGTGCCATTCCGAAATAGGTTATTCCTAATGGAAGGAATATAGAAAGAAGTCCCTCATACCAGCTCATATGGCACATATGATTAAGAGTATTAATGGACTTCTGAGCGGATTGGATAGAAAAATGACGAAGAATATCAACAACTCAGAATCTTTGGAGCAGATTAATCAAAAACAAACGTAACGTTTTAATTGTGAAAGCTAATAAAGGCAATGTTATCGTCGCCATCAATAAAGACGAACATGTGAACAAGATGAAGGTGTTGCTCCAGGATCTGCTCACTTACAGACTGATCGCAAATGATCCCACTTTGTCATTTGAAAAGAGTAATAACTACTGAATTGCTTCATTAGCAAATAGGTGACCATACCTATAGTAGGTTAGTCATTTACAAATCTGTAGCTCGAAAGCTATGCATTTCCCTCATCATCCTTCTCATGTTTTCCTTAAATTCCTTCAGCTTTGCTAATAATCTCACCCCTCTTCGTTCTCCTCCATGCTTCTTCTCCAATTTCCTCAATTCCACTTCTCATCTTCCTCCATCTTCACTTCTTTACACCCTCTCATCCAGTGCTCGCATGTATCTTCGCCTTCCCCACAGAATTCTCATTCCCTGTACTCCTCATTCATCCAGTACTTGTTTGTCTTTTCCCATGCTATGTGTCCCTAGTTACTATTGTTGTCCCTCATTATGTGTCCTAGGTACATGTACTCTTCCACTTGTTCTATTTTCTCCCATTTCCATTTCATCTGTATCTCCCACCTCCATTCGCAAAACTCATTATCTTTGTTTTCCTAGTATTGACTTCCTTCTCCCTTCTATCCATACAGTTCTTCTAATCTCGTCATTTACTTCAATGCCTTCTCCGTTCCTGATATAATTAATATATCGTCTGCGTACGCCAACGACCATATTTTCCTGTTTCCAATTTCAATCCACCGTCTTGGCCCTTCCTCAATATCTCCTCTAACTTTGCTATGTAAATGTTAAATAGTTGTGAAGCGGACACCCCTGCACCCCTTTCTATGTCCTCAATTTTACAAGCTGCCCCCCCCCCTCACCCTGCCTCTCCGTCATGTTTCTTCGCATATTTCCTCCACATTTCTCCTTATCTCCTCTGATATCCCTGCCTTCTCCGTTTTTAGCAGTATCCTTCTATTTACTGTGTCGAAAGCCGCTTTCAAATCAACAAACATAGCATGTACTTTCCCTCCTATCTTCGTTAGATCCCTTTCAAGAAGGTAGTTTACTGCATAAAGATTGACTCCGTTCCTCTGCCTTTCCTGAAACCTGCTTGTCCTTCCGGCATCACCCTTTCCTCCTCCACCTCCTCTTCTAGTCTCCCCCCTATCATTCCTGAATACAATTTTTACAATAGATTGAGTAGCGCTACCACTCTATAATTTTTTAACTTTTCCTTGTCTCACTTCTTCCAAATTAGCGCTATTATCGCCGTCCTCCAGCTTTATGGTATCTCCCTTCTTCCTTGCAATCTACAACGTGTTCCACTTAACACCCTCATATCTTTTTTATTTTTAGTCCAATTTTAGTAATTTCTTTTTCCAAAAGTAGAATACTTATTGCTCTATTTACTGCAGCCAAATAGTATTCTTTAAATGCAAAGCAACCAACGATGGCAACATATATGGCAAAACTCAAGAAATCATTTTCTTTTTTTTTAATAATTGTTCAGAATTGCTCAAAAACTCTAAATCGTAAATTTCATGAAATTAAAAAAAAAATAAATCCAATTCCGTAAAATTTATTTTCACATGCGGCTGCGCTTAAACAACAACTTTAAACAACGTTATAACGTTAATGTCATAACGTTAATGTAATATTTACTGTTGTAAATAATTATAATGGCGTCATATAAAAAACACCATTCGCGTATTTGTTGATTTACTGTTTCCATTTTTAGCTACAGTGTATGAATTAACGAATACTGTCAAAATCAGCATATTCATAATGTAATTTTAAATGGAATACTATTATTTCGATATAAAATCTCGGTATAAAATCTCAGACCGTAGTTTCGATTGGTTCTGGGCCTAAAATAAGATTAGCATTGTCTGTAAACCTTTGAATGGTGTTGAATATGTTACCTAGATATTGAACAGGGTTGGTTATGTACTGTTACTTGGCTCGTCCGATAATGCATTATCATCGTCATCTTCTTCTAAGTTAAGTTAACAATAAACGTTTTTTTTCGATTTTCTTGCAATGCCCAAAGCAATTTTCAATATCTCCGTTGAAACAGTGTTCAAACATTCCTGACATGCATTAAATACATCGTTAATTGTGAAAGTATTATCGTTTGTTGCAACTTAATTTTTCACCTTGGCCTAAATTAATTCAATAATATTAAACTCGCATTTTCTTTCTTTGCCTATAAAGCATTTACGGCATCCTTCCAAAAATCCACCCCCGCTACCAATATGTAAAATAATTACACTTTTTCCTGCACCGGGTGGCTTCTTTATACAGCTCTATAACCATTTACTTGTTGAAGTCCACTACGATAATAGTCAAATATATTCCTATTTTCGGGATTTACCTTTTCGACCCATTCAAACTGCTGAGCATGATTTGCACCAGACCCGGTTTGGTGTGCGTAGCAGGTTTTCCATCCGCCATTTCTGTATCTTTGAAGAGATATCAAGAAATTAAATCGTTGAGCAGCATCATGAGCGTGTTCCATTACGACTGGATTATTATTTAATTTCCTGAATGAAATTTTCATGTTTTAACCATCTGTACAATGTTCTATTTTCTTTCTTTACTTGAATAGTTGGCCCATCGTTTTCTTTTTCTTCTTGAAAGAATTATCTATAATAATAATAATAATAATACTAATAATAATAATAATAATAATACTAATAATAATAATACCAATAATAATTTTTTTAAAATACTTTTATTATGCCCCATCTTCCTCCTTCACTCCTTATCCCCACTCCACATTCTTGCCGTACAGCAAGGATGCAGAGCCTCAGAAGGTGGGACTTTTCTCTTATTTGAATTATTATTATTTCATCATAATTACATTTCAATATAACCAAAAACTTAAAAATAATTACTAAAATCTAAAACTAAACTCGAAGAAACCTCAGGCTATTCATCTTCTTCTCCTCGTGCGCCACTAAGTCAAAGACTTATCAGTGGCTGATTTCGATTTGTTGCCATTTTTGTCATTTATTTTTTTCTTGGTAATCTATTTTTTTTCTTCCTATTTTAACAACCAGTCTTTCAGTTCTAGTTTTACTTTTCTGATACTCCAAGCTTCTAATTTCTTCTGGGATCTGATTGAATAAACTTGGTATTACTACATTCATAGCTCTTGCACCGTATTTGTTGCTGCTTCCCGGGATCTTGTAATGACCTGCTTCTTTAGCCCTTGTCTGTTTCAGGTGATCCACCTTTTTCTTGTAAGTATTGTCGAAGAAGTTATTTATAATTACTTGGATGTACTGCAGCCTGTCTAAGTGATAGTTCGATGCATTACCCCATACCGAAATACCCAATTACTGCTTCCACTAATGCGTGGTAAATCTTTTTCATGGTGTGTCCTGGGATCAGGTCTTTTAGGTAATAGAAACTTCCTGTGAAGTGGCTCAGTCTTTTAACTACACTGTCAATGTGACATTTCCACTGAAAGTTATTATCCAATATCACCCCCAAATATTTGTACGTTTGCACCTCCTCTATCATCTTTTGACAGTTGCAGTTTCCCTCCTGTTCTTTATTGTGCAAGCATTTTTGTGAATGAAATATTATTCTAACTGGTCTTCGATCCCTCAATTTTGGTGGCATCACGTGGAGGCATTTCGTTTTCTTACAATTAATAACCAGTTCTTTATCGTGGGCCCAACGCTGAAAGCGATCGAAATCTTAATAGGGGTCCTATGCGGTATAAGACCTAACTTCGTTTAGCACCTCAACAAAATAAAGATCCATCCAAAGAAAATCGAAATCATTACGTCACAAATGCAAAAATATGTCATTCTTGGGTCAGTACATATCCTTCGGGCGCACGAACCCAATAGCCAAGGGCTAGCACGCTCTGTCCGCCTATCCTCGTGAGGGGACGCGAACAAAGCTGTTATATGGATGTCAAGTAAACGCGAGCTGCTTGGCGTCATTAAAAAAAAAATATATATATATATAATAATCACAGGTCACATTACACTGATACACTAATCCACATAAAATTATAATAGTTGTAATTACTTGCTTGGCTCCTATAGTAATATGGTTGGGTATTTTTATACAAATACAAATAATTACTTTCAATGAACGAAGTTGTGACTAGCAAATAAATAAAACGACGTGCTTTTATGTGGTTTTATTATTATTATCTACATCGATAGATAGTTATTATCGTCTATGCGGGTGTGCGATTGAAATGTATCTGATTGTGTATTGTTTTTCATTTTCCATAATTCGATAATATAAGATTTATTTATTAGTTAAAAACAACAGCAGATTGTCTATAGACCGCAGGCAGGCATCCTAAGTACGCGGGGTTATCGAGACAGACGGGATTTAACCTGCGCAATCGCCGTAAATTATTCAAAGATTTAACTTACCATAATTAATTTAATAATTGTTGAAATACAATTCTAATATATTTGTCGATATAAACATAATTTGGGAATTCTGTTGAACTGTATTTCGCTTTTGTCCATTGTCAAATTACTGAGATAGCAGAGTATACAAAAACTAAAGATTTCAAAAATAGTAGTTTAAACGACCATCGGATAGAAATCGCTAAAATCGCGTACTTTTTTTGCACTTCTTTAAGGGTTGCTTTTATACGTAGGCACAGAAAAAATGAACTTAACAACAATGTTTACTTTATTCATTTTTTTTCATCAAGCCATTTCTTTAATATTGGCCCTCGAACACAGCCGCCTATTACTTTGGCACCGATACTAAGACCAATGAATACTATCACATAGGAACGTATACCAGTGTTGTGCAGGGTTTATCATGTGGTCTTTGTTAATCCTAGAAGTGAACTTGTAAATAAAGTGTACAAAAACTAGTCTTCCTTTGTGCATTTAATTGCAAAACATGGACATCAATTCAATCAATTAAAATTCTTACACGACGCGCCATGAAAGTCGGACAAGATCTCAAAAGTGTTCCACAAATCACCAACATTTAAAGAGCAATAATGTAAGCTTAAGTTAAATTTTCTCGTGATATTACTTTAACATCAAAATTTAACGCAGCTACAGTCTCACTCCTAATATTCTTGAAAATTTTCAATTTGGCGCATTGGCGTTATAAATTCCGTCGTCAAATGACCTGATTCAGTCGAGCAAAATAGGTTCAAATGTGTGCGAGTGTCAGATCCGCGTAACGAATACTTTCGAAATAACCAATTCATCGAACGATAGCGTTAAGTTAGAAGCTTTTCACGAGCTCCCGTCGTTTTATCAATATATTTTATCAAGTTATTCCTTCAATAATATCGGCGAAATTTCGCAATATCGCCTTTCGGCTTTTAACGTTCCGCGTCCCTTGAGAAGTTTCCCTGTCCCAGGGAGTCGTAAAAAGTGATATTACAATTTTTGCGGTTTCCTCTCGGAACACGTATGTGTCGTTTCGGGCTGTGAAAGCCTTCTGATATGTCTCGATAAGTTTCTTTGGTGGACAAGTTCTTGATGAACACATTGAAAATGGCTGTGCTATAAAATTTATTTCCGTCGATTCTGTACTGAAAATTTCGAGCATTACATACATCCAATTTGCAGTAAGTTTTTGAAGAATTGAAGCATATTTCTACATCTTGATCTGATTAATCAAGATGTAGAAATATGCAATAATGGAATATTACTTTGCAAAGATGGCCTATGCAAGAGTTTATATAAAATTTGTTGTGGTTCCACATATATTAAAAATATATATTTTATACTGTTTCTACTCGTCTATTAAAAGTGAATATAGTCTGCACACTTACTTTCGCAAGTTAACTAAAACATGGGTTCTTGATAATCAAGCAATATGCACGAATTACACACATTTGCTCCAATTATGAACGAGATGAAACCTCGTAAAGTATTTTTGTTTGAAATTTTCAGGGATGAATTAACTGGCTAAACTGTCTAAATTAGCAGTCTTCATGTATCGTCGGAATTTGTAGAAAGTATTACGTGAAACCCTGGGTTCCAGCAAAAGCTTTATGCGGTATGTGAGAAATCTGAAAAATATATAAATTTATTGAAAAATAATACGCTTATTTATTCCCTTGGCGAACAAGCAGTAAACCACGCAGTATATATTATTATTTAAAATTCGGTATGAGAAATCAGGAATCTGTAATTGTCGGTAAAAATATAATGCAAATAGATCCAGGAAGGAATGTTATAAAAGAAACGATAGAAAACGATGAGAGTAGTCTGACCAGCATACTGAAATAAAACGGCACCGTCCAGCATTAGGTCTCCACGTATCCATGTGCATGACATACACAAGTTCTTCGCAACAGTGGAGCCATAAAAAAGTGACATGTGTTATCTAATCTATAACACTTTTCACCATCTATACGCCTTATTCTAAATATTTGCATTATGTCGTCGCCATTTTATTGTTCATCTATAATTTTTTTCCATATTTTTCTGTCTTTTGCGAGTAATTTTGCTTCGTTCCAGGTCTTCCCTCTTTCTTTAATAGCGTTTCCAATCATGTTGTCCCATGTCTGTTGTGGTCTTCCCCTTTTCCTTTTTGTTTGTGTTTTTGCTTTCCACACTTGCGTAACGGGTCTATTACTAGTCATTCTCTGTAGGTGTCCCGCCTAATTGTCTTCGCACTATAAAATCCAGTATTGATTCTATTACTAATTCTTCTCTTATTTGTGAGTTCCTAATTTTATCCTTTCTTGTAATACCTTTTACTCGCCTAAGATATTTCATTTCTGTGGCTTGTATTTTACTTTTTTTGTTTTGTCGTTAATACCCAGGATTCGCAGCCATATGTCAGTACTGGTCTGTAGATTGTTTTAAATATTTTCATTTTTGTTTGTTTTGACACCTCTTTCTTATTTAAGAAATTGTTGTTTATCGAGTAATACAGTCTTATTGCTTTCTCTACTCTTTCGTTTATTTCGATTTCCCGTTTTCTCGTATTTTCTAGAGTCACTTCATTCTTTCATCTGTTCTATCGTTATTCCTTCGATCTTGATGTTTATCTGTTCGTCTCTATAGCCATTACTTTTGTTTTATGTTTATTTATCTGCATTCCATTTTCTTTTAGTATTTCATTCCATATATCTATATTGTCGTGTAATGCCTTTTCACTTGTTCCATTAAAACTATATCGTCTGCGAATGCTCCTTCTGATATTTCTATTCTTTGTAGGTTTTTGTTGCCAATATGTAGTTTCTTACTCCTTTCTGAGCATTGCTTTATGATATCCATATATATTAAATAAAGTAGGGCTCAGTCCTCCTCCTTGTCTCAGTCCGTCATACGTTGTAAATCCTTCCGATTTTATGTTCTTTTATATTACATAATTTATATTATTTTTATATAGCCATTGTACTACTCTAATTATTTTGCTATTTATTCCTCTTTTCTGCAGATTTTTCCATACTTTTGTTCGTGGTACCATATCGAATGCTTTTTCCAAGTCGATGAATGCCAAGTAAACCTTTTTCCTCTGTACTCTCATTTTCATATATATTTGCTTTAAAGTAAATATATGCGTACTTCTCCCTGGTCTAAATCTAATTGTGACTCCTCCAGCATAGGCTCTACTACTGGTTTAAGTTTGTTGTTTATGATTTGTTCATAAATTTTTGGCACAGTATTCAATAACGTTATACCTCGATAATTGTTACATTCTTTCTGACTGATTGCCAGTAGTATTTCTGTTTTTCATCTATTGTTTTCATCTCTTTCCAATTTTTCTCCGAATTCTTTCCATCTGTTTTCTTTTGCCTCTCTCACTAGTTCTTTTACTATTTTCCTTTGTTGTTTATATGCTCCGTAGTTTTCTGTATGTCTTTGTGTTAAGTACATTTTCCATATCTTTTTCTTTGATTTTATTTCTTCATGTATTTCATTTGTCCACCATGCTGTTTCCATTTTCGTATTTTTTATTTTAGCGATGCCACATATTTTTATAGCCGATTCTATTATTATATTCTTGAAAATATTCCAGCTTTGGTCTTTATTAGCACTTTTAATAATTTTGGCCTTATCTTCTAGCTTTTCTGTTATCTCTTGCTCATATTTAGTGGCTATATCTGTATTGTTTAATTTATACGCTCGTACAGATTTAAATTCTATTTTGCTTGTCTGTATTCTGTTTTCAAAACGATCTTCTAATTCTTTTTTAATTTTTGCTACAACTAAATAGTGGTCGCTATATATTTCGGCTCCTCTTCTTATTTTAACATCCATTACACTTTTTCTATTAATTCTTTCCATTAAAATGTAGTCGATAATCGATTTTTCTCGTCTGTTCGGTTGTTCTCTGGTATATTTATGAATATCTTTGTGTTGGAAAAATGTGTTACTTACTATTCAGTCGTGTGATTGGCAGTATTGTAGCATTATCTTGCCGTTGTTGTTTCTTGTCTCTTCTCCGTGAATTCCTATTGCTACTTTATTATTATTGTCTCTTTTCCCCACTCTGCAATTAAAATCGCATGCTATGTATATGTTTCCTTTTGCTTCTTCTGTTACTGCTGATAAATTTTCCCAAAATGTATCTTTCTCTTGTGCTTTATGGTCTTCATTGGGTCCGTATACTATTATAATTGTTAGCTGCTTTCCGGTTTTATCCTTTATGTGTACAGTAAGTATTCTTTCTGGTACAGGTTCCCATTTTTGGATGTTATTTGCCCAGCTTTGGTCAATTATACAGCCAACATCAGCCACTGCTCCACTGTTCTCTTGGACTCCACTATATATCAAAGTATGCCCATTTTTTAATATTAAAATTCCATGTCATCTTTTCTTTGTTTCACTCAATGCTAGTATTTCTATTTCTGTTCCTTCTAATTCCTTAATTAGTTTTTCTTCTTTGCCGAGAATACTCCTTATGTTCCAAGTTCCTAATTTCCACTTGTTTTTGCTTTTTGTAAGTCTTTTTATTTCTCCGTTTATCATTTCCTTTGTTTTGGCTTTGTCCGTTTTCTCGATATACGTCCTATTGGTCTCATTTAGTTTTTTGATATAATCTCCATTTTCTCGTTTATTTTGATCAATTTCCATTCTACTCCCTCTACTATTATTTTATTGTATCCCTTTTTAACTTCCTTTCCTTTATCTTTTTCTTCATTTGCCATTTTTCTCATGTGCTTTTGTATATGTCTTTCCTGTTTCGCTAAATCGTTATTAAAGTAAATCATTGTATTTTTTATATTCTTTGCCTTATATTTCTTTTGCCTTATCTGTTCTTTGTCTTGGTTCGTTTTCCAAACTAATTATATATAGCTTCTCTCCTATATTCCGTGCTTCTTTAATCTCTACCGTCACTCCCAAATGTTGCGATATTTAATTTCCCATCGCGTTTTTCAATGTTATTTCTTCTCCTGCATCCATTTTTAGTCCATTAATAACTACGTTGTTCTTCCTGTTTTGTTTCTCTAGTCATTCTACTGTACTTTCAATTTCCGTTAATACCTTTCTGATTACTTTGTTTACACTTTTCAGATTTCCATTTCCCATTCTTAATTTATTCATCTCTTCCGCATATTTCCTCTGTTCATCTCTAACCTGGTGGGTCTCTTCGGTTAGGTCTGTTTTCATATCTTTTATCATTTTTAATATTATGTCTGGCTTGTCCTAGTTTTTATCTTGTGGTTTTATGGGAGTTCTTACTATTCTTTTACTTCTTACAAACCCTTCTTCATTTTCTTTTCCCTCCATCCTTCTTTTCTTCGTCTTATCACCCGTGGAGTATTCGTCACTTTTATTTTATTTTATATTATATCTACTTTTTATGTATTCTTATCTAAAACTTGTATGTATTTAACCTGGCTCCTAGGTACGGGTCTGTATATGTTATGAATTCTTTAGTTCGTTAAATGTGTTGCCTATTTTTATTTGCGCTCGGCGCAAGTCGTCCGCCACAGATCAGCTCTTTGAATGTGGAACGACTATCCTTTGCGTTTCACTGTTATACGTGTTGCCCATACTACCACGTTCTATTTATAGTTTATAGTTTATATATATATGTAGATTATGTACCTTTTCCGATTTCTCTATATTTCCAGTTTTCACAATTTCGGTTTTCTAAATTTTCCTGCTCGTAATGTCCCTTTAAGTAGGGTTGTTATTGCGGAGCAAATTTACACGTGTCAAACCAAATCACAAAAAACACAATCACTATTTATAACTATTTATAACTGTTAAATACTTAATGTAAATATGATTAGCACAGCGACAGAGTGTTATATATATACATGTTTTAAAGATTAATATTTAAGTCTACTTCATAACTAATTATTATAATTGTTGAATTATCGGCATCTAATATTCAACGTTACTAATTTCCTCGAAGTTAAATGTGTCTAGCACGATGAAAAATGTAGACGTTTTTCTTTAAAACTCCTTTTATCTAAGTCATCCTTCCAAATTAGCAAGTCGTTCCCCATAAATTTGCGTTATTAACTTTTATGGTGCTTTCGTTAGTTTTTCGCCGAAATCGGTTTTTCCAGACAACCGCATTCTACAAACTTCGCAAAACTACGTCAGTGTGTCGCATTTCGTAAAGTTTGAGCAAATCATTAATCACGCATCCTGCGCAGGAAATCCAAAGGCTCTATCCGATGCCGTGCGGGAAGTGGTTGGAACGTTAAACCTATGCACACATATATGCGCTGGAAATAATTATATTTGATTGGAATTAATTGCTTTATAATCTAAGTGTAATTAATGCACGTCATCGAATTTTGAAATCCGATTCAATAGCAATTAATTAACGTTTCACATTTACAACGTAATATTCGGTATGGAACACATATTTTGCTTTTGTAATGAAGTTACAAATAATGTACACTGAAACTTTTAATTAACGATGTTGAGTGCCATGGTTCAAGTTAATTAAATTTTTGGATTGCTGGTTTTGGAAAACAGGGTTCGTAGAATGTGACATAAAGCAACTGCTTCGTTTTTAGCGATACACTTATCATTCTTATTATAGCTGGAAGTGGACTATATCACTGTATTATAGGTATTGCTATCTGCAACGTAGGTAGAAGCTGGAATATCAAAGTTTTCATTATTAATCATTACATAATATATATAATAAATATGGCAAAGTATACACCGAAACATTGTGCAAAGGACACGTTGAGAAAATAAGTCTGAAGAGTTCACGAGCATCAAAGGGACCCGAAACTAATATTCAATAAATGGCCAATTATTTGTTATTTCCTAATGTGTATGTCTAAATTAACCTAATATTTTGTCACACAGAAATGCAAAGAAATATAGAAAGGCTAGTTCAGTATCATGCTTCACTCTTTTTGTTCAGTTTTGTTAACCAGCAACACGGTTTATCGTGCAAACTAAACTAGAGTTGAAATCAATTAATCGACACGATTAGCATTCACTTAAAATACAATACAGGACATCCTACACTTAAACGCAATAAAGCCTTACAACTATTTTAATAGACTTAGCATGCTGTGCAATAAATTTCTCATAGCGGGGTAATAAACCCCGCATATAAAAAATAAACAAATAATATAGATGGGGTACATGTGTATATTTATCCCGATAAAATATCAAATGACTGAAATAACTAAAAATTAAATTTAATAATCGACACTAACAAAAAGGTACTCTGGCTCCGACTGGAGCTCATATTTATATACACTGCCTTTCACATAAAATAGACCACCCCGAACCACCGAACGTAAAATGATGAAACTTAGTGAAAATATCTAGTGCACGTAGAAAAACAAATGATTAAGTTTTGAAGCCAATCTGTCACTTCTGACAGAAATTATCTCGTTAGCAACAGTTGCCTGTGCCTTTAGTTTGACCATAGTTTCGTTGACTTGTTCCATTTGTTAGGAGTTTTTTCTTGCTTGTTGTGACAGTTAGTACCTTTACAATGCCACGTGTTCGAAGACTTGTCGCACTGACTTGTAGAGGCTGGCAGGAAGAACACCTAGAAGTTCGCGGTAGAGGTAGTGGACGACGAATAGTTACTCAAGAGCTCTAATGCGAAATAATGTTATCGTCATCATTTTCATAACAAGAGAACATAAAGCCAACAGATTTCACTTGCTCCAGGACAGACAATATTGGGTTCTTGAATGGAATGAGATCCTCTTCAACGACGAATTAAGATTTTGCTTATGGCACACTGATGGACGTTCGAGGAATAGGCGACCTAGAGGTCAGAGGTAAAATTTACAATTTGTTCAACGTCGCCATATGGCATATGGGTTATGGTATGGGGGTGCAATATACTATGGAAGAAGATCTCGTCTGTTATTCATTCCTGGCACACTGAACGCCAGACGTTACATTGATTCAGTGCTGGAACCAGTTGTTGTGCCATTACTACACAAAACCTTCCAGGAGCAGCCTTTCAACAAGATAATGCGCCGTCTCATACTGCTCATGTAACTTCAGCCTTCCAAAAAGAAAACAACATCAATATGTTGCCCTGGCCTCCAAGATCACCAGACTTATTGAACATGTCTGGAATATGTTGGAAAGAAGATTGGGGCGTTTACTCCATCCTCCCAATGCCTTAGAGGACTTGTGTCAACAGTTAAAATAGCATGGGATGAGGTAGTTCAATAATCTAATTTTCAGTATGCCCAGAAGGGTTGCTAGGTACCTAAGAGTACGTGGTGATGTAACTCATTATTAACTTTTTAATCATTAAATGTTGTCACTTTTTCTTAAAAATGTAATCATTTGTTTTTCTACGTGCACTAGATATTTTCACCAAGTTTCATTATTCTACGTTCAGTGGTTCGGGGTGGTCTATTTTATTTCAAAAGCAGTGTATATTATTAAACTGCGCAAATAATCTTCCATAATGTTGATACATCGCTCTAAAGAATTCCTCCTAAAACGATAAGTTCTGTATGGGGTTCTAGCGAAATACACCATTATGACGTTCTCTCGAACAAAATGTATGCGCTACGCATAGTTCACAGGGCCGACTATCTGGTAAATAGAATCAAAACCTTGATTCTGCAATGAACGCAACATCCTTCCACTGCTGTGTACATGCCGAACCATCACGATCAAATTTTACCCTCGCTCTTCATTGAAGTACAAGATGGTCAGCAAATAGTAAAAATCTACATCATCTGCGAACCATCCACTTATTGCATATGCACCACGAACATTACATATAACCTGCCAAGCTTGCTTAAGCGTGGCGATTACAAATAAAGCAAAAACGATCCCAAACAGTACAAAGTCCTTTTGGTGATACTTGTTGTACTGATATGTGGCTGATATTTTGGCAGCAATTTTACCCCAAAATAAATAAACAAATAAACATAAAGATACCCTCAGCCGCTATCCATATTAGCTAATGCGGAGAGCTTCTATTGGAAGGCTGAGTGATGCCACTAAAAGTTGCGACCCCAAGCAATACAAAATGCCTCACAATGGTCACATTCTACCAAACTTTAATTTGATCGGGATTTCCCAAATATACTCACAAAATTCGTTTGATAAAATTTGTTCAAAACGGTTGCGCTTATATTTGGTTGAATATGCCTGGGCTGATTCAATTGGGAAGTGTTCTAATTTTAATGTAACTACCAACATTTATTTAAAAAATGAAATGACAATTACCTTAACACTTAGGGACTCGCTAATGGGTCTAACGGGCCCACTCCAGTTTCATAAAAGTGTGGTAAAATTAATTTTCTTTTTGTAGTGACTTCTTGATTAAGTAAAAACAATAAATATTAGTATTTGATTGAATATTGTCTTTCTTTATTCAGATACCCGTATTATTCGTATAAGAAAGTAAACATTCACTTTTATTGAGCAGTTTTTGAATAAACATTATACTGGGCCCAGCGCACCCGGTAGCGAGTACTTGTGTTACAAATTAAGGCGCGAGTCCCTAAGTGTTAAATTTGCAGTCGGACACAACTAGTTCTTCTCAAAACGAATGTTATTATTACACAAACTATACACATGAATGATATGTGAAATCGGACAACCAGGTCCGCGTCTGGCATTTTGTTACACAAACTATACACATGACTTGTGACAACCTGTTGTCTGTAGCACGCGAATGAACCGGCATTCTACCCCAAAATAAAATAGTGAACAAAATAACCCTCACATTCGCTTCCGGTGTCCGAATTAGCTAATACGGAGAGCCAGCTGAAACAAGGATACAATAAATAAAGTACATGTAACATTATTTCCAGGAAATGGGCGAACGCATTCCGGCAAATTAAACAATTATTCCTAACTGGATATTCAAGGGCCATTCTCGATTGAACAAAAATACACAGATAAAAACTACGGCACCAAACATTCATCTGGAGTAGGATTATTAAATATACTAATTAAGCATTGATTTAAAAACAAAAGTTTAAATTAATTTTTTTTTTGAAGACAGAGTAAATTAACGCTCAACTGATTTGAAAATGATTCAGTGGTCCATAAACAGACGTCAGTTTGGACACAGTTAAATATTCAGTAAACAAATATATATATACGTTGAATAGCCGAAGAACTAGGATAAAAAAATTTCTTAGGCCAAAAATCCCCTCTAAGTTACTGCGTCCCTTCTACTAAAGGTCACGACAAACAACTTTTCACAACACCACCCAGACAAGAGATCGCTTCCGTAACACGAGATCCCCCGCTCCACCTTTGATTTGAGAACGAATATTAATTCACTAATGCCCGGTTTCTGAAAGCGAATTTAATGAGCCAGTTAGTTTAACTGTTCGATAAAACAGGAAACGGGTTTCCGAAACGCTGAATATGTGTTTAACTACGCGATGTCGTTCAGTTAAGTTAACGCAGCATTATGGACAGTTAATTTAAATGACGCATGCGCAGTTGTGTTTACAAATGCAAACGTATGACATGTGATATCGTTCTGTCACGTTTCGATAAATTGTTAGGTTAGTGTCACCGTATTTGTATGTTGATTATCTTGCGTGAAGAGTAAATTCTGTGTGACAAATTAATAATATAATCAGTTCTTTTCAGAACTCTTAATCCGTATATTCGAAGAAAGAAGGTAAGAATTTACAAATTTACCGGTATTTTGACAACGACGATTGCAGCGCCATCTATTACATTCAATATTATTTAATAGTTTAGACTGCAACCTGGCGTTAGCTAGCGGATTCATTAGTTAACTAGACATCGCTTTCAGAAACCCAATGTAATTTAATGGACTCGTTAAACTAATGAACCAGTTAGTTAACGCTCACTTAAAAATTTCTTTCAGAAACCGGGCATCAATATATTTGAATTTGAAAACCGTGCCCATTAGGATGCGTTCGTTCAAAATTAGGTCCGTTCGGTGTCGAAATCGGTTACCACCACTATCAGATTTCGGGGCGCGAGATGGACACCAGTGAGACTCCAAACGATAAATTCCGTAAAGGGGGTCCGCACAAAACCTTAATTCAACGACGATATATACTGAAAAGGCTGCTGGGTAGATTAGCCTAGGTAGTGCAAAGTCGTATTGTATCCC
This sequence comes from Geotrupes spiniger, assembly GCA_959613385.1. NCBI lineage: Eukaryota > Metazoa > Arthropoda > Insecta > Coleoptera > Geotrupidae > Geotrupes > Geotrupes spiniger. The sequence goes on from OY390735.1 coordinate 36,286,097, forward strand.
TAATGGGCTTTGGTTCTCCACACTAGAAATGGACGCACAAATATAACAAAACTTCTCAATAATTTCACCGTTCACCACGGCACGACCTTTCGCTTCTACTACTCGACGGTTACGAAAAAAGAGGCCGGAATGACCTCGATAACACATGTGTGACACCAACCCGATATCGGACAACGGATGATACCCGAGCGTGTCGCTGGACGGTTAAAACGAAGCTTCTGCTAACGCTGATGCAGTGCATTGATTTCCAGAGTTCGCAGGAGTTCGCGGTTTTATAATGTATGTAAGGTATCCAAACGAACATCAACAGCTGATATTTTCCCTTTCTTACCAGACCCTCTGGTCTCTCAAAAGATCGAAATTCATCCTCTATAACTCGCTTCATTTTCGGTGCAAGGGAACACCATTAGGGTGATTTGTACACGTTTGTTTGTCTTAATTGACAATATCATTATCATTAAATTATTGTCAAATAATTTGAACAACTCGAAAGCCGAAACGCGGGGGATATTCTTGAAAGAATTGAAGTTCGACTTAAACTTAAGAAAGACCACATATTGAGAATAGTGATGAAGGAAGAAAAATTGTAGTTTTGACTCTCCAGCAAATCATACCACAAAATTACTATAAAAGATGTTCACACTACAATAATCAAGTGCACAAATTGTTTTACCATTGGTTTTACAAAGTAAACTTTCTTTCATTCTATAACGACCGATATTCTGAAATTTAATAATGATAGATACGCTCTATGGTGTCATGTTATGCAAAGAAAACTAAATTTGTTATTTATATATGATTCTGAAGTCACATGCTTCCCTAGTTTAAATGAAGGCCTCCATGAATATAAGATAAAATTCTGGATTCCAATCTACTCCTTTGGGCCTCTGCTAAAATGTCTTTTAAAATTGAAAACCAACTTTTAATTAGCCCAGATCGTGTTCGCTTTTATGAACTTGCCATTTCTCTGCTTTAAAAGTTGACCTTCTTTAGATTCTAATTAGCTTTAAATGTTGTTACAATAAGTACATCCTTTTTGTTGCTGAACATAATGGGTTGTAACGTTACTCGTCCCGAGCGCTGCTATAATTATGACTAAATTAAATTTTATATTTTCGCCTGCGTCTACTCAATCAAATCGATTTGTTATTACAGAAAATAGTGTTAGATTATTATGTTAAATATTTTGTAAAATACTATTGCCAACAAATGTGTTTATTACACAGACACACACAGACAAAGACTATCCTCAATGCTTGTGTACTTGCCTTAAATCTGACTAAAGCTTATTCAGTTAATGCAATCGTAATTCTTGTGTATAAAAAGTACAATACAACTCTGTGCAGCATTTCAATTTTAATAAATAATAATAAAAATGTCTTGATATGCCGGAAACAAAGACCTTAAGCATAGGTAATACATTAATTCCCAAAATAAGTTTTCAATAGAAAGATAACTAGTAATCAGTAAATTAATCATTACCCAAAACTTGTTGGTACGTTATATATCAGAGTAGAGACAACAAATAGTGACTTTGCAACAACAAACTCTCTGGGGTAATGTAAATGAATATGAGTTTACCAGAGGGGGCCATACGGGGACCGCTGCGATGATAAATGATCTATACAAATCCCAGCACCAGCGAAAAATATATATGTGGGCGATAAGTGATCATTTTACAACAGAATACAGACGAAACATGGTTCATAAGGTAATTATTGAATGCTAGTATAGACGCAATATAATAATGGAAGATGTAGAAACTTAGTGAGAACCATTAGTCTACGACATCGCAACTAAGTACTTATTGCATGCCTACTAAATGGGCGAATAATTTGTCATAATATGTATCGATCAGCCAGAAAGTAAACATTACTATATGAGGACCCACAAAAATGTGTTAAAATAAGACGTCAAAAATAAAATTTTGCCAGATTAATAATAACAATTTAAGATAGCGTAAAGAAAAAATAACATGTGTAAAAATTTAATGAAAAGAAATTTTTTCTTTCAATTCAGAACTGCAGGCGGCATACCGGGTGATCTCAAGGAAATAAAGATGCCGTGGTGAAGCAGCAGAGATATATTTACTCTCACTTTCTACATGTGGCAAAATGATCGATCGATCTCGCCCAGCGTTGGCCAGCCGAAAGCTTCCACGAAGATATTACCATGCGGCATACCAGCCGCACTGACTGGACTATGGATTAAGGAGCATCCATTGCATTTGCTCCATCCCATTTTTACCTGTTTTGGTTGTTACAAATTCATCTTAAGGGTACAAAAAATGCTAGATTGGAAAAGCAAAAAGGGAAGTGGGTGATTTCTTTGCCTCGAAACATACATCTTACGCCGACAAAGTATTGGAAAGCTAATAAAGGTCCTGGATCATTGCCAAGTTGTTTTAAATAAAGTGTTCTATTTATATCATTACTTCCGGCAACGACTTTCGGATTGCCCTCATATTAAGCAACTTTTCATTCATATTTTATATAATTGATTATTTAATATATAATCAGAGAGGACATTAACTTCAGATTTTCAAACATTGATTCCTTTATTTGATTTCGTTTTTAATATTTTTACATAAATACTAGAATAGTTTTTAACTTTATCCTTTAGCCTTATTAAAAATAACTTTCACCAACTGTAAGTGGAGTTAATAAAACGGTAATAATTCCAGAATACAGAATGTTACATTTAAATCGTAACAATTACCTCAGATCGACAAAGACTGCACAATTACTTATTTCACAAACGTAGTTCACGCCAATAAAACGCAGCTTTACATGGAAAAGACTTTTAAAACTTTCGTTAGTAATTGAAATGAAAATTAATTTACATCGTTGAATGTTACCATCTGCATTCGAAATCGTAACGACCATCACCATTTCGTTTCCCATTTAAAGCAATTTGTTCTATTTAATTACTTGCTTATTTTAATAACTTTATTTCTTATTTCGAAATTCAAAAATATCGTATGTATCCAATGGAATTCTCAGTTACATACTAATAGAATTTAAATTTCGTTTGGCTCACATTGAATGTTTGTAATCACATGGTTTTTATGTTGCATATAATAAAAATATTAGTTGCATACAGAAATTCTTTTACGGTTGAAACACTGTCAAAATGTTTGTGGCCGGTATGAAACGTTTATAGATCTCTTCGTCGAAGACTACCGGAGCAAATTTCGCCAATGCTGCAAAGTTAAAATTGTGAAATATCTGAAAGCAGATGTATGCTGTAATGTAAAACATACGTAGTAAATTAATTAATTTCTGCTACTTGCTGGAAGCCCTAAAGTATTTTCTTTTTATAAATATTAATTCATTTCAAATGTAGTATATATGGAGTTTCCAAACAGCTAATAATTTAATTTGATAATAAATATTTTCCTCGTTTATGGTATCCCCGCCAGCGTGTCTTGCCCAAAAGCAGGCAGATGAACACAGTTTGGTGTTTAAAGTTATATCAACCAAAAGACGTAGAACAACGGAGAATTAATCAAACAGAACATTTACGACCAGATTATGAAAGTTGCACAAGAATTACAATACGTAGCCTATATGTAGGAGTCAGTGATTTACAACGGTATGGCGGCATAAGAACGGAATTTACGGAAAATTGATCGTGGTAAAATTCATCGCGGAAAGTTCATCATGGGAAAATATACTGTTTGGAATGTTCATCGTGGGAAAATTTATTGCGGGAAATTCATCGTGAAAAATTCTTCATTTTGTAGACTACTTCTCTTTCCTATCTTGTTTTTAATAAGAAATCGTTACTATTCATGAATATTGCCCAAGTTATATTTTCTTCAATTGGGACATCGTATATGTACCAACATTATTTTCCGGAGACACATCTGTTGGGTTGGGCTGGATTGGTTATCGTCACACACGTCGGTAGATATTAATTTAATTTCAAAGCCAAACTCAACAATTATTAATATTTTAAAATATTAACCTACTGCTGACGAAAATACTTTATTAAATTTTCTCACTGTGAATTTTCCCACGATTAACTTTAAAGACGATGCATTTTTCACGATTATTTTTCCCATTATGAATTTTACTAATACATTATATAAAGCAACAATGTCGATATTCAGGTTTAAAACATAAGAAGCTACCTGAGTTTTAACGACAAACACCCAAAAGGGCGCAGAATGCTTGTTATGATATCATGCTTGATATAGTTTCGTAGGTCTAGATCCCGAAAACATGCAACAATAGATGAGTAAATTTTACCCTAAAGAGGAAGATACAAATTTATCCAATGCATTTCAAGTATGCCAACAAAACATGGCTTTAATTATTTACCAGGCGAACACACCAGACTTTATGATTTGATATTGTGGGAAGTTAGTAGAAAATATTCATAACACTGGAATAATCTTACTGTTCATAAACGAGGCAATAGACTTGCATGTATTTAAAATTTAATATATGAATTCCTCCATATTTTGATTCAGATCTTACTATAGTTAGCTTGCAAAAAATACACTTTACTCAGCACTATGCATAATAATAAAATAACACAAGACGGTGGCAAAAGCAATCCAGAGTTAATATTATAATGCGACAAAACAAACGATTGCGTCAATTTAATTGATGAAAATATAGGTTTTTTGAGTCTTATCGGGAGAATTAATACACGAAGAAGAGAATAGAGCACACTGCAATTTATATTCTTATTACAAATATTAATATCGTGTTTGTTTTACTTATCATTACCAATTATTTTATAATTTATTATGTAATAAAATTGTGTGTTATTATTTAAACATTAAAAATAATGATCATAAATTACTAGCTGTTCGTAAAATTATGTATATTATAATAGCGCCTTAGAACCGGAATATATAAATTCGTAAATATTTCGGACAATGCATTCCAAGCAAAAGGCATTTTCTCCGATAACTAATTTTATATGAATAATATTATAACAAACGAATTGACGATGCATCATTTTATAAGACTGCTCGCAATTCTGTATCGTTTTCCTATCCTGAAGGTCGTGGAATTTTTTAATTATATAACATACATTTTGTATATTAGAACAATAAAGAATTGTATTGTGTACATATAACAATTGGGTGGGAATATATTTAGTAGAACACGCAAATTAAAGATAAATTGCACTATTTTATATTAAGAAAACGAGAGGAATATTTTACACACACATTGTCACACAATACATGTATTAGATTGTGTTATTTAAACATTCATTTATATATAACATTTACTATTTACTATCTGCCTACCTGTTTATTGTATGATTTCAGATTGAATTTTTTTTCAATCAATTTTATTTCTAAAATTTAGATGCGCGCTTTATTAATCCGCCGAAATATTATATTATCAGTACACAATAATTGTAGAAGCCAAGTAAATATTTGTTTTTATTATTATTAGACTTTTTGGATTTAGTTTTTCCTGTATTTATTGTAGTGATAATCTTCAAGAAAATGAAATTACTAGGTAATGAATGCAGCAAATTGACGAGTTTAATAAAGATAATGAATTTCTGTCAAAAGTTAAAAAAAATTAATATAAATAATGACAGTTTAAAATTGAGTCCCATTTAATTAGTTTTCAAAGAAACATTTTGAAAATTGGGAAAAGCTCTTCGGTAAATGAGTAGTCGAAAGTATGGAAACGTTTACGGTGACGATAGACCGTCTGAGTGTGCAATTAGAAAACTCGAAAAGCGCTCCGACCGACCAAGAATAACGTCGAACTTGTGCTCAAAATCAAGGATGCTCGGATTAAGCAATAGGAGCATCGGTTATACTTTGTCGACGCTTGCGATGCATTTACAAGTACAAAAAAGGAAAATTTGTAGGTTATGTAAATCTACACCCACACCTACACATAAAGTTGCAAAAAATGTAAAAATATTAAATATTAATAATAGCGTTTTTAATGACGCTTCATAGTTCTTAGATCTACACTTTCCAAGGACCATTTTTGGTAATCTATTCCTGGCCATTCTTTTTATACGCCCTATCCACCTTAGTCGTTGGACTTTTATTACGGATATTATCGTTGCTTTTTTGTACATAATATCTAGTTCCTTATTTTTTCTTCTTCGCCAACCGTCTTTATGATTTGATATTGTATATATATATACATGATAGATGGTCGAATCTTACACCTCAATGGTGCAGTAAACATTGATTAAAACAGGTCCATGAAGACTAACTAGTGGATCGCTAGACATTATTGTTTCTGGGTTATTACCCTTCGTCAGTAGCGATTACCAAGAACCTTAGTTGTTGAAATACCTTTACATGTAATGGCCATCCAAACTTCTTGGCGCGAGCCAATCACTCAAAGGTATTTCAACAACTAAGGTTCTTGGTAATCGCTACTGACGAAGGGTAATAACCCAGAAACAATATTGTCTAGCGATCCACCAGTTAGTCGTCATGGACCTGTTTTAATTAATCATTAATTCACTACACCATTGAGGTGTAAGATTAGACCATCTTTCGTTTAAATTTTACATTTTGCTGTCAGATTTGACAAGATACATTTTTAATATATATATATATATATATATATATATATATATATATATATATATATATATATATATATTAAAAATGTATCTTGTCAAATCTGACAGCAAAATGTAAAATTTAAACGAAAGATGGTCTAATCTTACACCTCAATGGTGTAGTGAATTAATGATTAATTAAAACAGGTCCATGACGACTAACTGGTGGATCGCTAGACAATATTGTTTCTGGGTTATTACCCTTCGTCAGTAGCGATTACCAAGAACCTTAGTTGTTGAAATACCTTTGAGTGATTGGCTCGCGCCAAGAAGTTTTGATGGCCACTACATGTAAAGGTATTTCAACAACTAAGGTTCTTGGTAATCGCTACTGACGAAGGGTAATAACCCAGAAACAATATTGTCTAGCGATCCACCAGTTAGTCTTCATGGACCTGTTTTAATTAATGTTCACTACACCATTGAGGTGTAAGATTAGACCATCTTTCGTGTATATATATATATATATATATATATATATATATATATATATAAATTCAAACGTCAGTTCTTCTAGATCGCTTAGACCGAGAAGACCAACCTAAAGATGGCAATTGTGACATTGCCGAAACGTCGGAACAACCCTTACAGGGATAATTCTACAACGCGGTTCATTACCCGAGAAAAAAGCAGAACATATATATATATATATATATATATATATATATATGGACCTGTTTTAATTAATGTTCACTACACCATTGAGGTGTAAGATTTGACCATCTTTCGTGTAAATTTTACATTTTTCTGTCATATTTGACAAGACACATTTTCAATTTGAATTGTTTTTGAATTTAATTGCAGCAATCCTTTTATATGTTGACACTGGACATTTGACAGTCGTCTTGTTTACTCGCCGCGAGGTGTTAGACAAGGTATCGTCTTGTCAGTGTTCTGTTGTCAGTGGTTCATTAGGAGTGATTGGCTCGCGCCAAGAAGTTTTGATGGCCACTACATGTAAAGGTATTTCAACAACTAAGGTTCTTGGTAATCGCTACTGACGAAGGGTAATAACCCAGAAACAATATTGTCTAGCGATCCACCAGTTAGTCTTCATGGACCTGTTTTAATTAATGTTCACTACACCATTGAGGTGTAAGATTAGACCATCTTTCGTGTAAATTTTACATTTTTCTGTCATATTTGACAAGACACATTTTCAAATATATATATATATATATATATATATATATATATATATACACACAAAAGGAAGACTTTATTGGGCAAAGCCCGCGCGGAAACACGCAACCGCCGACACGTGTTTCTGACTATTAGTCGTCATCAGGACGGTATAGCCAAATTAAAAGATGGACAAAATTTGGAGATACAAAACAGTCGGAGTCAACACAAGCAACCGACCTCCACATTATGACAACAGTCAAAATACCCACAATATTGTGGGAACATTCAACATAGCCACGCGGGAGGACATAGCCACCTGCGTGAACAACCGAGCCCAGGATATAATAAAGTCAGAAACACGTGTCGGCGGTTGCGTGTTTCCGCGCGGGCTTTGCCCAATAAAGTCTTCCTTTTGTATATCTTTGTTCCCGCATCAACAACCTTTTTTCATTTATATATATATATATATATATATATATATTTATATATATATATTGAAAATGTGTCTTGTCAAATGACAGCAAAATATTTTTAATTCCGCTGTCGTCTTTGCTATGAGTATACGGTCGTCCACATATGGTAGGCACTGATGCTGGTTGTTTCATATTATCCCTTCCATTTTAAATTTACTGCTTCTAATAATGCCATTTACAACCACAAATTCTGTTGATTTGTGGATACTCCAGAGCACATATATGTACTTGTGAGCCTTACAAGTTTTTTGGGTATTTCTAGTCTTCTCACTGCATTGCACATTTGTTCTCTATTTACTCTATTATAGGCTTGTTTGAAATCAAGGAATAGCACCTGCAGAGCTAATTTGTATTCGTAGCAGGTTGTTTGGATTTCTTTGTGAGTACAAATGTGGTTATCTGCCGATCTGCTTGTCCCGAAACCTGATATTCCTCCAGGACGCCTCCTGTGGCATTGCTTAATCATTCGTTAATACATTTTCCCAGTACTTTATAAGTTGTGTCCAGTAATACAATAACTCTGTAGTTTTCATGTAAAGATGTGTCACATTTTTTATGCAGCAGCCCGGTTGTCCATTTTCCGGCGTTTGTTCTTGATCTGCTGATACTTCGTTTTCCCTGGACTTTGATTATTTTTGTGTCCCTTTCCTTGGTACCATATTTCCCTCTTCCCTTCTGGCATTGTCACCTGTTTCTTCTTGGTCTTCCCTAATTGCTATATTTAGGAGTTCATCAAAGTGTTTCTTCCATATTTCTATTATTTGCGTCGATTCACCCAGTAATACTCATTCCAGGTTTTTCAAATAAGGTATTTCTACTATGGTAGAAATACCATGGGAAAAATGCTCGAATTTCTTTATACTGATTCCCTATTGTGTTTTTAATCACTAATTCTTGTCTTATAAACTTATTCTCCTCTGCTGTCTATACATGCGCCTCATCGAATCAATCTTTCCTGCTTGTCTGTTTCCTTTTCTCATACCTCCTCACCTTTGCGTTTTGTCAGCATTTTTCCAGTTGTTTTGCAATCTCCTCCTCATATTTTGTTTTAACATCGTCATTCTGCAATCCTATCATATAGTTTATTTTTATTTTTTGTATGTTTTTTGCTCCACGTGTTTTTGTCTCTCTCTCCTCACGTTGTTTGGTAATCACGTTCGTAAGTCTTCTTTCTACCAGTACATGATCAATTTGATTGCACACTCTGCCGTCTGGTGTTGTTCATGTCCCTTTCTTTCTTTCCGTTCCAGTTGCATACTCCTCACCACCATGTTTTTTTCTATTAATTATTAATTAATTAATTACTCATTGTGCGTTATCATTAGATATTTCGTGTGCACCTATTATTGACAGGTACATTTCTACTTTCCCAATCTTTGCGTTTTAATCTCCAATCACTATTTTCATGTCATGTTTCTATAATTTTTCTTTTTTTTCCGAGGCGCCGCGGCCGTGAACATTGACTACATTGATATTTCTTATTTGTTTGTCTCTCCACAATGGTTATACTTATAACAGCTAACGTTTGTGATATTGGTTTCAAAAACACCCCCTGATCATGTTTTACTAAATTAAAAATACAAAAAAAACTCAAATATGGAAGAGAGGATTAACATATCAGCTGAATAAAATAACGTTGGCATATATGGTAATAATTTACCGTTTTAAAAACTACATACAAAATACATTTTAATAATGTGATTTAATGTATTTTCTATGTATTTTTTAAAACAGTAAATTGTTACCATATATGCCAACGTTATTTTATTCAGCTCATATATTAATCCTCTCTTCCATATTTGAGTATATATATATATGAACATAAAATTCATTTGCAATAAAATTTAAACCACAATTATCAATTATTAATAAACCATCTGCGACTGTGCAGACTCACGGACTTACGTTACAACTCTCTTGAATAAGGTTGGGTATATTTGGGAGAGGTCGAATTGGATTGTATGCCTTCGCACACTAGGGTCTTACCCGCTCGGATTTTTACGAGAACAAAATTGGTGTAGTATAAAAGTTGGGTTAGGTTTGGTATGGTGCGGTTAACCCTCTTTTTTTTGAACGTACGCAGATTTGCGGACTGGTGGGTTGGGTTGTGCGTCTGTACGAACTTACAGATTAATTTTATAACTAATGATGTAGATTATAGTCCCTGTGCAGGCTTACGGGCTACAGGCTTATCTGATCGGATTTTCGAGTTTTCTGTTATAATGTAAATATGTTCCCTTACCGATGGTGAATGATAATTTTGTTATTTTCTGTTTTGATTATTATTTAAGCTATTTGGAAATTTATATTTCACACATTTTATTTATCTTTCAAACATATTAGTTTTTAACTACTAAGAAATTTCACAAATAAAATAACGGATAACTAATTTTTGAATGATATATTAAATCAATAATTTAAACAAGATGGTTGGGTTGAGTTGGGTATGGTACTGATGATTAGTGAGTCTATGGAGATTTATGGGCTTACGTTACGACTTCTTTGGGTTGGGTTGTGTGTCTGTGTAGACTTGCGGGCTCACCTGCCCGATTTTTTGCAGAGAATTCCATACGTTTCTAGAACATTCCCTGGGTGAGGTAAGAACGGTTGCCTTGAGTTTGGGTTTTATGTCTTACGCCGCATCGTCTCGTTGGCCGGTTACATATAATGTAACTTCGGTACGAACTCATCCTACAATAAAAATTATAAACTGCAAACCGCTGAATCTAGAAAGGTGAGCGGGAAAGAAATAGAACGATGCAACTTTATCGCCAGTCAAAACGGTTTCATTTGTGGCGTGCATGCAGTCCTTGGCCACTGGAAAATCAGTTCGTTTATTTATAACAATTTTATAATAAATCCTTGGCATTACATTATAACATTTTATTTGACTGTTTTTTATAATTTGGTACGGAATTGTAAATTCATTATAAATATTTCTTCGCATTTGCTTTTATTTTGTTTTACATAAATCATAAATTTTGTCTACGTTTTAAGTTCGAATTTCTAAAATCACACATTTTCAACATTACCACTAAAAGCTTTAATAAGCAAAACATAGTTTACTATTTACAATTGTGGTAAAATATATTCGACTCATTCACCACAAATCATCGATGCAAATGAAAGTAAACTTCACTACGGTCACCGGCAACAAATTAGTAAAAAACTGTGCTGCACCCAAATGTGAAACTACTATGGGACACTTCTATATTTATATTCCTGAAATGATGGAAGTAATATGTTTGTTCGCAAAATTAATTCCACGGCGAGAAAACAAAAGCAAAATGATGTTTATTTAACTTTTTGGTGTGTATGGTTAATACGACCAGGTAGACTTTAATATACTATATATACTTTCTCTAGAAAAAAATATCATGCATTCAAATAAAATTTTTGTCAAGGTAGATACAACCGACAATTAAATCATTCTATATACTATATACAATAAGTTCTTTAAAATTCAGGCTGCAATGGTACTCATATATTCAGGAGTAGTGTGTAAAAATTGTGAAATACGGCATGTGTCACTTCATGACGCTAAATTAACCAAAGCAAGCGTAAAATTTGAATTCATGTGCTAATTATTCTATTTTGGACTCCGTGTAATCGCATAAAGTACACCTCATATAATTCAGTTAACCCATTGTGTTAAAAACGGCACCCAGATAAAACCTTAAAAATACGGGCGTTTATTTTTAAATAATGGCATTCGTAGTCAGAAGTTTGTTGCATAGCGACGCAGGCGTCGCAGTCGGCGGCACCCCGCTTAAATGCTAACCCCTATATCGGCGAATTTTTATCTCCGCATCACACCATACTTTCTCACCAGTGTACACACATTAAACTTCACAAATGAGCGGGAAACTTTTTTGCCCGCGATATTAGTGTTTCGCCTTGCTGAGTGTTTCCGATAAGCGGGAATATAGCACGACGGGCGTTTTAATGCTAATAAAAGCTCTTTTTTCACTCATTGCGTGTTCTACTTTTGGTTGATTTAGTAAGTATAGTACTATTTACTCGGTAGCTCTAATCAATGGAACGTCTGGGGGAAAATGTATCCGTTTGTAGCAAATGTTATGAGATATTACATTATATAATGTCTTTAGCCAAAAGTCGTATAAATAATATGTAAAATTGATATTTCCTACGCTCCGAGGCATATTTATAATATCTTTAACTTAAATAAACCTCAAAAAATGTATTAAATGTTTCTAAGGGCTAATATAGAAAATATATTTCTCATTATTTCCTTTATGTATAGTTAAATATATTATAATTACAAAAAATCAACTTTAGCAAGTTTTCTATATACACGGAAATTATATTAGTGATAATTCTCAAGAATGATAAACAAAGTGAGCTACCTTATTGGAAACTAGTTTCGATTATCTATATATTACCATTTTAAGAGGAATTATATGTTTACGTAAAAATGTTTCTCGTCCCCAATTGTGGGTTTTGGAGGAAAATAAATCCAATTTCAAGATAATATAATATAATTACAATAGATACAATATCTATATCTGTGTAAGAAATATTTATATAGTGCAACGGTTCTCTAGGTAAGAGCCAATGAGTTTTACACGTTATATCCATAATGGAGCTAAAAATACATGGTGCCAGTTAGAGTGAGCTAATACTGAAAATATTAAAGTCCCAAATAATAAGATGCAATCGACACATACGCATACAGGAAAATGTGGCAACGATCAAAATGATTTCAGAGTGGAAGTTTGCACAAAAATAACAAATAGAAGTAGAAAATTACATAGCTAAGAGTTTACGAAGCTGAAAAAGATAAACACAACCTAGGAAAGATAGACCTCATTAACGCACTGAAAGAAAGGGCCCATCTAAGATATTTTTTTTATATTTTGTATATATAAGTTATCTTGCGACAACGTTATCCGAGCGGAAAAAGATGCATACGCCGACATATACAGATTTATTAGAAATCATCGCACATCTGCGTGTAAATGCATTCCATTATTATTATTGTTAGTCAGTCTAAAGATAGATTCCGATTGTACACAAATAATTATGAACTTAAATAAAAAGTTTTAAAAACAAATTTTGTATATCCGATGAGATTTTTGGCGCACAATAAACAGCTGCGGCTAGCGCAACCCCAGCTATACAAGTTTTAAAACCTGAATATCTTGCAAATATTCCTGAATATTCAAGGTAAAACTAAATTACTACCAAGGTTCATTTCAATTTGTTAAAAATTGGTAACAAAATTTTACAATGCAATTGATGTTACAGACTTCCAGAACGAATATCTGATGCCTGATGTCTGATACAAATTTCATACATACATAATATTTACAAACAATACTACATATAACACACAAATACAACAACTTACACCTACGAAAACGACGCTTATAAGTACATTTCACTTACAACTAACATTTAAAAACATACATGGTGCTTCCCTCGACGAGGTCGAAGGTTTCGTTTTCGGTCCATCCGTTGCGTCTAATATAGTCTAGTCGACGGGAAACTTTCAAAAACCCGCCCTGTATGTCCTGTTTTTTGGTCTGGTTGCGTGGTTGTTCGTGCGTTAGTGAGTCCTGTCCTCGTTGTACAAATCCAACGTTTCGTATGGTAGTTTGTGCGTGTGACTTGGTAAATGTCTTTGTTGTGTAATTGTCCGTATTAGTACATTGTGGTGAACGGCGGTCCGCCCGTAAAAGCGGCCCGCCAACTTCGTCATGTACGGTACGATCATGTCCACGTCCGATTGGTCGTGTAAGTCACGTATACGTATATATCGGTCAGTGCCCAGGGCGAACCTAAGACACTTATTCTGTGTCACCTGCAATTTTTTTAGGTTCGTTACTGATGCTCCGAAAAATACAGGAGACGCGTATGTCATCGTCGGTCTTATAATTGTTTTGTAAAGTAGAAGTTTGTTTTCAGTTGTGAGTTTGCTGCCCTTGAAGACCAATGTGTAGATGGTCTTTAGGGCGGCGTGTCCGAGTCGGTTCGCTTCTATAATATGTGCACCAAATGTCGTTTTGCTGTCTAGTATTACTCCTAGATATTTCACTGTCGTTTTGATCGGTATCGCAATACCGTTAATCCTTGTCGGATTCGGTATAGTATACCGCCAGTATCGTCGCGTGAATGTGATCGTCTCACATTTAGTTGAGTTTATAGTCAGTCAACGGTGAACTCGCAAGTGACTGGACGTGCAGTTGTGCTCAGTTGGATAACTTGTGCTTTTAGTGCGAAAAAGGCGTGAAAATTAATAAATGCGGTTTCATTGAACGCAGAATAGAGAGGTGCAAGGAGACCGTATGGTAAATGAAAGGTTGGTGGTGCAATTAATTACATGGGAGGGGGGGTAAGGAAAACGGCCACGATACGGCACGGCAAAAGAGTTTAATTGTCGAGCGTTTTTGCCTAGCCGACGGGTCAAGGCAGCAAAAACACCCGTAGCATTAATAAAATGGCATGGTCTGAGAGCGTTAACCTCCGAGGGGTTAGCCCGGGTGATTCGCCTCAATCGCGTTCTAATTGTTACCGGGTTAACAGGGCCGGCATAGGGCCAATTTATTAAGTGCGCACGAGCTGGAAAGGGACGGGAGAGGATAGACGGGCCAGGTTAAATAGAAGGAGAAGGAAATAAATGGCGAGCGTAGGCAGGGACAGATCGGGAAGTGCAGGAAAGAAAGTCCCAGTGATGTTCACAGGAGTAGGACAATAGATAGATCGGCAGAGAGAGAGAGAGAGAGAGAGAGAGAGAGAGAGAGAGAGAGAGAGAAGGAGCGTGAGAGGAAAGGTGAGTTAATAGAGGAGGATATGGAGAGCAAAAGTGTGTTAGAGATACTAAGAGGGATAAAGAAAGAAATGAAAGAAATGAGGAGAGAAAATGAGGAATTGAGAAAGGAATTGCAAGAGGATAGAGAGAGGAGAGAGAAAATGGAGACGAATTGGGAAAAAGAAAAGGAGGGGCTAGAAGAGAGAGTAAGGGCAATAGAAAAAAGGTTGGAACAGGTGGAAAGGAAGGAAAGAAGAAACAATATAGTAATAAGAGGGATACAGATAGAAAAAGGCCAAGAGAAAAAGCAGGTGGGGAAATGGTTGGAAGAGGAAATACAGGTGGAGGCCGAAATAGAGGAAGGGATTAGCAAGGGGGGGGGAGGGAAAGAAGTTGTGCTGGTGAAAATGAAACCAGGGGAGGAAAAAGAAAAGTAATGAGAAATAAGGCAAGAATGGGAGGAAAAATGGTATTTATAGACCAGGATTTGATGGAGAGGGAGAGAGGGAAATCTGGAAGCATGCAGTGAATGAAAGAGGGCAAGGGCGAAGGGTAAAAATGGGGTATAGAAAGCTGAAAATTGACAACGATTGGGGGATATGGGACGGTGCGAAGGAAGGTCTGGTGCAAAAAAAAACTAATGCAAGAAAGAGGGTGGAGAGAGGGGAGTGGAGAGGGGGAGACGAGGAGGAAACAGGGGAGGAGAGGGGACGGGATTTAGGAGAGGGAATGGTGAGGAGCGAGGAAGGAAGGCGGAGGGAGGGAGGGAAACATAAGGAAGGGGTAAAGAGAGAGGAGGGAAAAGGGTTTACAATATGCTATGGAAAGAAATTGGGAGATTCTCAATGGTTTTGAGAAGGGGGAATTCACCTACGTAGGGGCCAGTGGTAGGTCAACGATAGATCTGGCACTAACAAGTGAGGAGATGAGACGGGAGGTTAAGAATTTCAGAGTGGGAAACAGACCAGAATCGGACCATTTGCCGATAGAGTTGGAAATGTGGACGGAAGGAAGGGAGAAGGAAAAGGAAGAGGAGGGCGAGAGGGGGGTTGTAAATGTATGGAACGAAGAGATAAGAAGGGAATATTAGCTAAACTAAGGGAGGTAGTATGGGGAGAAGTAAGGAGTATAGTAGAGGCAACAAGGAAGATGGACAAGGCCATAGTAAGAAGGAGAAGGGGCGAGGGAGAAGGAAAGGGATCATGGTTTGACGAAGAATGCACGAGAGGGAAACGGAATCTGAGGGAAATTCTGCAGGAGGTGAGGAGGGGCGAGAGGGCTTGGGAAGAGTATACAGAAGAAAGGGGCAGGCAGAAGGAGATGTGGGAGAGGAAAAAGGGGGAAATGGGACAAAGAGAGGAAGAAGGAGTACAAGGATTAAGAGGAGAAAAGGGGATATGGACATACCTGAGAAAGGGAAAGAGAAGGTGGGGCGGTAGGTGTAATATCGAGGGCGAGGACTTGAAGCGACATTTCGTGAAGCTGTTATGAGGGGGGGGGGGAGAAGAGAAGAGGAGAGGAGAGAGGGAGGAGGGGTTGGAGGAATTCACATGGGGGGAGATAATGAGGATAAAGGGTAGGATGAAGAAGGGAAATGCAGCGGGAGAAGACAGGGTAGACACGGAGGCATGGATATACGCACCGGAGGAGGTATGGAGACTCTTGGATGGTTAAATGACATATGAGCGGGAAGGAGGGAAGTGCCAGGAGGGTGGAGGACTGCGATCATGGTACCGATATCGAAGAAAGGAGGAAGTGAGAGAGTAGAGAATTACAGAGGAATGTCGTTAATGGCTGTGGGGTACAAAATTTACACAGGGTTGATAGGGGCGAGACTAGAGGAGGAGGTGGAAGATAAGGGTATACTGCCGGAAGGGCAGGCAGGTTTCAGAAAGGGAAGGGGGACAAGGGACAATCTGTACGCGCTGAATTATATAGTCTAGGGAAGAAAGTGTTGAAGAAGTGGGAAGCGGCGAGAAGAAAGTTGTTCGAGAAGGCAGGGATGTCGATGAGGGAGGAGAAAAGGAGGAGGTGGAAGGGAAGCAGGTAGAGAAGGAGTTGGTGGAGAGGTGGTCACAGGTGGAAGCGCAGGAAAAAGAAGGGAAAATAGGAGGAGCGAGATATAATGAGAAGTATAAGGAGCTGCAGGTGTTCAGGCGAAGAGCGAGATACCTAGGTGGGGGCAAGATGGCAGAAGAGGAGAAGCTAGTGGCGAGGTTCAGGTGCGCAAATGAGGAGAGGTGGAACAAGTATTGGATGGGAGAGGAATAAAAGAAATGCTTACCGTGTGAAAGAGGTTTAGACGAATGGAGGCACAGGTGGGAGGAGTGCGCTGAAATGGGATGGAGCAGGGAGGAGGTGGAGAGGGGTAGAAATTGGAGGTAGCTGCTAGGGGAGTTAAAAATATTTTAGACCATGTCTCTTAAGTTAGAGGAATATGATCATGAAATTGCCTATAAGAAGGGTCATCTTAACAAGCATGCAGACATATTTTTTCGTATAGATATAAACTAAAAATCAGAAGTAGGAAATGATCGCGATTCAGATCACCAAAATTTAGAATATAATTTAGAAAATGAACAAACTGTTCACACCAATCGAGAAGAACATCCTATACCAGTCATACCCATATCAGAAAATCCTGTAAATTTAGGTAAAAATCTGATTATAATTTTTCAAATAAATTACAATCCCGCCAAACCTAAGGTCACAAAATTATTTACATCCACTCAAAGAATATTAGCGCAATTTTCTAAAGATAATCCTGAAACGTAAATACACCAAGTTAGAAGTTCCGCACAGCTATACCTTCCGGATACCTGAAATTGATCAATATATTGGCGTGTTCCCTGAAGAGAAAATGGTTGAAGTTGTATGTCCTGATAGAAGAGAAAAATTATCACTAATTGGAGATTTCCTAATAAAATTAACCAAATGTAATGTAACCATAAATGACTACAACTTGTTTGGAAAACACGAATCGGTTGATACACCATTAATAAGTACGTACTGGCATCCTATATTAACCAGACGAAATTTCAACAACTTTACAATCAAGCCGAAACCGCTACATTTTGGTAACATCGAATTGGGATCGATTACAGAAATCAGTGAAAATCAATTACTGGCCCAGCATATTCGTCAAGATAAAATTCTGGAAATCGAAAAATTACCCAGTAGAACCAGCAACCGACACCCCTGGTCCAATTCATCCGGGCGGTGCAAGCTCCTACGGATGGAGGAATTATCTTGCGACAAGGTTATTTGAGCGTAAAAAAATGCAAACGCCGACATAAACAGATTTATTGGAAATCATCGCACATCTGCGTGCAAATACATTCCATTATTCTTTTGTTAGTCAGTCTAGAGCTAGATTTCAAATTGTACCCACATAATTGTGAACTTAAAGTTTTGTATCTCCAATAAGATTTTTATATTTATGTATGAGTAGACTGGTGGAAATGTTTGCACACGCTTTTGTTCCCTTTACTTCAATTTTGCAAATGTACCGTTATTTAGGTGACTTGTAGGTTCCAATATAGGATATCTGGTCACTCTCGCTCATGCATTGGCATTTCTTATATTAAACGCCAATCAAAAATGATGTTCCTAAAATATCATGCATCAATTTATATAAAATTGAAAAAAGTACAAACACCAACTTCTAAAGTAATTTCACATGATATGTTCCTGTGCTTTAGTTGGGATATTACTAAATTAAAAGTTACTATTTAGACATTAAAGAACTTCGAACAACTTCTACTAGCGATCAATCCTCTCATTAAAACTAGGGAATTCTTGAAGGTATAATTGGACGCGACTGGCGTAAAAAATCGATATTTATCAAACGATGCACCGATGTTACTCTGTGCGATTTAAAACCTAACGTAGGTAACTGCGAGAACAGAAAGGTTAATATGAGCGCATAATAAAGGTTTGGACGTCATCTTTTAATATTATTTAGGGTGTGATAAATAAATTATTAAAAAAGCATTGAAATCTTCAGAGTTTGTATAACTATATTTTAAACTTCACTTTGCCTTCGTAAAACTGCTTGGTTCGAGCCAGTCACTACCAACGAACCACCGATAGCAGAACACTAACTATAGAAACCTTCTTTAGGATACTGCTGTGACTAAACAAGAAACACATCACACATCAAACATCCAGTGTCAATATATAAAAGGATCTCAGCAATTAAGTTCACAAATTCGCTATAGAAAATATAAATAGTTGAAATAAATAAGTCGGACACAACTAGTCCTTCGCCAAAGCGAAATATGGTTAAGGAGAAAATAAAAAAATGATATCGGAGCGTGGACATCCGGGTCCGGTGAAAGGAAAGTAATGTTACATCAAAATAAAAATAATAAATAAACTCGCCTAGTCCGGTATCCTCGATGATTAGCTAATCGTCGAAGACCTACACGAAGAAATGAAATAAACAAAGTACGTTTAACATTAGTCCAAAATAGTAATGGCTAATCGCCTTGACTAGACAAGGAGCTAGGCTCGAATTGATTTAACAACATTGCGCATCCAAATACGCGCCACGAAGCAATATGTATTCAATCACCCAAGACCATTTATTAATATTAACTTGACTGTAAACACAAATGTTACCTCAAGAGTAAATGTAAACTCGAAATTAACAAAAGTAAATGATACATTACCACAACAGTTACGTTCAATGTAAATTCAAAAAGATAAATATGAATTGAATTAATTATACGTTAATATGAAAACACTGGTTCATAACAAATTATAATTGTTCGCAAGAAAATATTGGTTAACTTAAATACCAGTTAAATTAAAGTTCAGGCTTCCTACTAGGCTGTGACGGAAAACCACATCCATAAAATATTCGGAATTTTAAAAACAGCCTCCTGTAATGAGTCCAATCCAGCGTTACAACATCCGGAATTCAACAATCCACGATGTGACAATCCGGGTTAAAACCTTATCTCATCGACAATAAGCGAAGTACGCAAAACTGGCGTCCATTTTCCGCAACGAAAAAGTAAAAGAAATGGTAGCCTTAAAATAAATGTAAAAATATAGGTAGAAAATAAACAAAATCATTCAAAGTGATTCTAACACGAATATTAAGCAAAAGCGGGTACAATAAACAAATTTACCACTTAAACAAACTAAAAAAGTAGAATAATATATAAATAATAATAACAAAATAAGACGAAAAACTATCTACATATTTGTAATTCATTTATTGCTCTCTCCACTACCGGACTAATTCACTAACGGATAGTTTAGCTGTAATATACTACAATCTATTTGGTTTATTGTTTCAATTGTTACGGGACTTCGGTCGTTGCTCGGAATAAAACACTCGCCGCCTTGTGATGTATTTAATTGGTCTTATTTTACACGTAGCACATCGTTATATGATACTCGTCAAGCTAGGTCGCGGACGGCATCGGACGCCGCGTGTGCTACCTGACTGGTAATTCCAATCGTCGACTGTAGCATTAAAATAATTGACGTAATTTATATTAAAATAGATGGTGCCAATCAGTAATTCCCTGACGAGTGCAAATATCCTTATTTGGATATACGCTTTCATCCTTATGCCGAATAATCGAAATTGGTGATGCATTTCTTTCCTGTTTGTACGTATGGACTGCTAGACGCTGATTTACATTATATGAAACGGAAATAATACATTTTGTTTACACCATTTCCTCTCACAATGATGGTAGTTTTTCTAGCAGTGGGACATTTGGCAGGTAAATCATTACACACTAAAAAACCTAGCGGACCTTGCACTGTGCCATGCGGTATCCCACGAGTGATTTCAAATGTGTCCGACGTGGAATTTTTGATGCATACCTGCATGCTACCTTCCTGTGAAGTAGTACTTTTTCGCGTCTTTTGTGTTAGCTAACTTATAGCTTATTTAATAACAACTGTCTGACACATGTCATACATTTCGAGTGAATCACAAAAAAGGGCTTGATAGTGTGTTCTACTGCAGTGCTAGTTGATTAAAATTATCTATATCCGTATTTATTATTATATTTTCTTTTGTTAGATTAATTTTAGCCATTACTAATTCAAACTCTTTCTTGTCAAAAATACGTGAGTGAGGCATCATTTCGTTTATGCATGCTGTGTTTTGTTTTTTTTATTTCGACGGCTTCTCGATATATTCGTGGTGTCGCATTTTCAATTGGTCAAGTTTTGTGTCTTTTCAAAATTTATATAATATCCTATGTTTCATACATTCGACGACTTATTTTCGACCGCCTTATATCGTTGCAAGGAGTACGGCGAGTAGCGGGCAATACAAGGGAGGTTGAACTCTATCCTTGCTATCTGGCTAATAGGATATATGCCAGGGGTAGGATTGGCTTGTTATAGAGCGTCGTTTGTTTTGGGGTGCCTTGCAGATCTCAAACAAGTTAACGAACTTCGAGTTACGCCTTGCGATTCTGGCAAATTCGCCTCTTCGACGAGTTAGCATAGCTCGTACAACAATATCACAACTAAGTTCGACAGTAATAAATTAAAATTAAAAGCTGGATCGGTTCATTTACGTAAAGAAAACGGAACAGAATGCTGCAGTACTTGTTTAAGGCGGGGAGTTCAAACTGGTAAGTATTAAAGTCAAAAAAAATATGCCGTGATGGTGCGATAATCGGGAGAGTGATCGAACATGGATCAAACATCGGAACGCGTTCGGACAATATCGGAATGCATGTTCGGAAATTGAACGCCAGAAATCAAAACGTCGGAAAGAAAAGATTAACAAAATTAAAAATTTTAGGATCAATAAACTTCTAAGATTGGGCGACATCGATGCGAGATTAACTAAACGAGAGGGTAAACTAACAAACATAAAACTTAACTCACAGCAATATCGTTCTCCAAACCTATAGGATTGAAAGAAAGGGAAATTGTAGGACAAGGATTTGCCTTCATTTCACACACAATATTGATTCTACAAGCACAGTAAATATATGCCCGAATTCAAGTGAGGATTTGGTCTTTAAGGACAACAGGTTCAGAAATATGGCGACACGATAGTAAAACCAATCAGGAAGGGAGGAGGTGAAATGGGAGAGGAACAGAGGTAGATATGGAGACTAATGAGAAACGGTAAGCTCTTATTTTTCCAACGAACTCGTTCATACGAACTACTTAACTCTCATATTATTTTGATAATTTATCAACGCTTATGATGTTCGGGTCAATATATTTACAGTTGCAGTAACTCCAGACATTCGTACCTATAACTAACGGATGCATGTATAACTTTTTAATATGTTAGTATGACTTCATTTTTTGCAAATAATCTATGGTGGAATATTAAGGACTCAATATTCATTTTTACATTCTACGCACTAATAATATACATCTGTTTTTCATATATATTCTCTGCACATGGAATATATCTTATTGATCTTGTTGGCGTTACTTGAAGAGCACAATTGTCACATCGATCGGTACCTAGTTATAGCTTATAATCTTCTGAAAGCTTTGTTCTATAGTGAGTCTTACCATTGAAGTAGCAAACTCACCAAGATGAAATCTGAAACCCTGGTTTCAGAATTCCAAGTTGTATTCAATACGGTAATTGATCATCACCATATTTAGCGTCAACAGGAGTATATCCAAAATGTCCACAGCTCCTTTGGTTTTATTGTACTTAATCTATTTTTGGATTCTGGGGATTCATTTTCAGACTTCCCAATCGTAGTGTAAGGTACTAATTATTGTAACGTTTTAATTGAGGTATCGGCTCTTAAATATTCTAATAAGTTAAATATTTAAACATTGAAAGATTTCACATTTTCACTTTGCCCGCACACTCCTGGTGCGAGTTTTATAGGAATTTACGGAGCAGGTGACAGAAGGTTGCACGCTTGTGGTGGTGTTATGCTCGATTTTTAGAATGGGGTAACTATGCGAGTGGCAATTACTATTACTTCGATGTTTGTGCGGTGTATGTACCCCCTGATGTATTTTTGAATTCTGTATTAATACTCTCGAAGTTCACCTTTTAAACAAACCTGTCTTACTTATTGCGGATTTTAACGGTACCTATTTTCAAAACGATACTACACATATGCACATTGGACACACACACACTGCTAATGCTAACAATCTTTCTTGCATTTGCTGCAGCCTAATATTGCGTTTGGGATCAATTTGCTGCAGCTGTATCAAGACTTAACGACGATAGATTGTACCTTCCTGAAACATTTTTCTGGAGTAAACGTTGCAGCCAAAGAATTTTATAAAGGGTAATATAATATTTTCGATTGTTCCTTGCTTAAATATTTCTGTTCTGAGTATCCTTTACCACATTGGTTTACACCAGAAATAAAATAGAAGCCAAAGGCCTATTGGTTCAAAGGAATCTCGTCTAAAAGATGCGTATTGTGGAAAAAAATCGTATCTCCGAAACCATTCATTTGCGGACCCATGTTCATTAAGAGTTTTCGGTATATTTTTGGTCATCCTATCAGCCCTCAAAGTTTGCCACACTTTTTTTTAACACCATGTATACAGAAACATACCATCTGATATTTCTACGCACCAATATTGCAGAACATTCGACCATCACAAACTTGCCGATCTTTACTCAGCATCTTACCGAAGCTCTGGATGATATTGGACAGCTTGATGTAATATACGGCGATTTTTTCCGTGCATTTGAAACCATTGATCGCTTGATTTTGCTCAGTAAGCTTGATGCTTTTAGATTTAGTCAAAAACAATTATGATCTCTTATCTAAAAAATCGCACAAATGATATTATTATTAGTAGTATTATATAAGTAGTAGTATTATATAATTGATATAGATCTGCTGAGTTTATTCATCTGGAGTTCCACAGCGATCGAACCTTGGTCCACTGTTATTTATCATATTCATCAATGATTTCTTATCTTTGCTGACATGTGATGTCGATAAGGATGATTTTAAAATCTGTAGTAAAATGAGACCACCTGGATTTTGATGCGTTACAATTCAATTTTGACAGAATTTTTGATTGGTCGAGCAAAAACAAAAAAAATCGATGATTGGCAAATACACCCACTTGACTTTCACGCATAAATAGGTTTTGTTTCCTTCTGCGTATACGATTGATTGGAATCATCTTAGCAAGTTATGAATTATCTTGGAGTGACATTCGACTCCCTACTGATATTTGGTGACCACGTCTGTTGTTTTGCATCGAAGGGTATGGGCTTTGCCATGCGATATCAAAATAATTTAGCAATGAAGATTTTCTCAAACCACTGTATTTTATGTAAAATGTCAACGATTCTTGTTTTTTACAATTTTACCCAACATTGTAATTTTCCACTTCAATGGGAGTTGTCCTATATCATAATTTGATAAACAATATATCGCAGCTTACGTTATAGCCTTTTAGACTATATTCGTCACTGCAATTTTACCTCGCCAAAGGTCCATCAGATTTATTTAGACAAACAGGCAAACGTGCGCATTTTCCGATTCAAAACTTTTATTTTTGATTTCACATTTGGCAGGTTTCCTGGCCATGCAAATTCTCTACGGACAGGCATTTCTAAGTGGAAACAACTTTTCTGTGCGGTTGTATTTTTATTGACATTCTGCGGAGTTGGAAGAATTTATACACCCATTCATCCTCAAATTCCGGAATTGCTGTCAAACGAACTATTCTTGAAATTAAGTGAAATCGTCGCAGAGACATTGTGACAATAAACTGTTCAACCCATAAATTCGATGTAGCTTCCTCGTAAAACCTACACACGCCAACCAGCAGCAGTAAACGAATCAACTCTAGATTACTTGCAGACAATTCTAGAAAATTGTCAGCGATGAAGAATGATCTGACGACAGTTCGTCAGATCATTCTTGAATAGAAATGTTGCCTTCGTCAGAATAGTGTTCTGCTTCTTCAGATAAATGGTCTATTTCCGATGATATATCGTGATCGTGAAGCGCGGGCGTGTCACCGGCATTCCTATCAAAACTTGCGCAGAAATTGTGAGGTATTATGTCTAATCAGTCATATCGACACAAATACAATGAATGTAAACACGTTACCTAGAAGAAGAACAAAACACATTAAAGTAGTTTATTAGAATAATAGTGAAGAGATACATTGATCTGAACACAATAAGAATATTGTTGCTAGGAGGGAATACTCAGGAATGATGTGGATGCTTGTCACTCGAAATACTATTACTACCACTTGTCGCAGGTGCACCGTTGAATGTAAGTGCGCTTGGACAAAACTGCAGAAACCTCTAAGCCACAAGCTTTAGCATGAGAGAAAGAAGGTGCTTATGTTTCACATTCGCATCTCAGGATCCGTGTTATCTATCAGATATATGTCATATGCAAGACTCCAACAAAAAAGAAGAATGAATTGTTAATATGTATTGCCAAAAGGAACGTATACGCCTCGACATTGTTCAGTTATAGGTAGTTTTGTGACCATCATCTTGTACATATGAGATCCCTTGCAGCAATCTCTGCAGATAATGGTTTCCAGCCAATAGTTAGAAATATTGCTTTAGAAGAAGGGATAATTGCGACTGAACCTAGTCCTGTACAAGACATACTAATGATGGCGTTTCACATAAAACTCTTTGGAAAACTCTTCATCAAAATCCATTAGCACAGCGAATCTAAGCTGCAGAGGATTCTCTTCATAGATTTCAGATGTATGCTCAGCTTTGAGAACAAAACAGCCATAATTTTCCACCTAGCGTCCTTCTTACCGACTAGGTAAAATTGTCAACAAAAGTAGTAATGAATACTCACAATAATTGTCAATGAACTGACGCTAATACCCATGCAATAACCTTCTTGATGATAGAGAAGAAATTTTGGAACAGTGATGAGTTGTTTTCAAGTATAATCGTGCAATTTTTTTTTTGGGCAATATACAGGTCTAAGACAAATGTTGCCCGATCTCTTGAAATGCTTGACAATAGTATTACTCGGGTGTTGTCCATTGCTGCTATTTTGATTTGCGCAGGGAATTTTAATTTTAATTTATATATTATAGTTTACAGCCATGTCAACCAATTTGAGTCATTATTATACGTTTATGGTATCACGAAAATTGCAAGAATACTCCGAAATGTTACATTTACGTGTACTAAATTATCTTATTATGAATTAGATGCAAATGCTACTAGTCTTATTAACTCTTTCTTATCAGATAAAAGGCAATGTGGGTTGGTTGATGGTGTTATTTCCGACTTGGGACGGGTACAATCTGGAGTTCCACATAGATCCATTCTTGGATTCTAGGAGAGATATACGGCAAATTTTACTAAAACCGTAACTACTGTCAAACTCACTCTTACGCTGCCGATGACACGCAAGTTGTTTCAAACGTTTAATAGATCTTTGGCTTATTTTATTACCAATTGGTGAACTCAAAAGTTTTGCGGTTATGGTGCATAGCGAACTAAGATGACATTTCTCAAAATATGGAATTTTACGCTCTCTATTATGCCAGTAAAGACTTTGCCACATCTTAGTTATATAACTTAATGGTATCCAGGTCCCACGTCCAATGATACGAGCAGCCCTGCATTTTTACCCAAGGTACTTGTAAATGACACTTTCTAATTTGTATGAATTAATATCAATAAATAAGTAAAGTGTTAGTAAAGCTAGTTATTTCAATTTCAAGTGACAATTTCGGGTAATGTTTACAAGAAATTTGATGACTTATTCGAAAATTATAATACGCCTAAATTTCGGTTCATATTTCCACAATATTTTAATACCGGTTGGTAGGGTCTTTATGTTGGTAATTGTTATATATTATTTTAAATTTAAACAATATTAAATGATATTATATTAATATTAATGTGATAGCAATTTTTGCTGAATGAGCCTTGCGCACTTCACACAAGTATAAAACGTTTTCATAATCAATCCTACGATTGAACGTATCAGAGCAAAGGGCTGCGTTATGTAAAGTGGCTTTATCGACAAAGACAATCCCTGAAACGTTTCCGCAGCGTAAACGAGAAATTGTGATGTGACTATAAATTGATTGATTGTAGTGAATTGGCGATTGTTTGATGTTTCCTTTTCAAATTTTCGCAGATTTATAATAATTGTAGATAGTTCCAACGATTTATTAAATAGCTATTTAATTGATTTTTATCACTTGTGAAGGACATCGTCAACTGTTCTGGTATATTGCGTAGTACAGATGTATAATTTATTTCCTATCCCATTTGTGAACAAATAATTACAGCTTTAGTCACGTTTAATTGGACCCAAAACAATTATAGTAGAGCTACTGGAAAATTATTTGCGTTGCGAGTGGCATTTAAATTCAATGGGCAATTTTTGGAGAGTGTTTTATCTTTTTTAATTGACGCAGTAATTTTCACATGATATACGACACAATTTAATTGGACCAGCATTTTTATATCAAGTGTGTAACCGAGGATTTTACCACACCACTTTTCAATGATTATTTTTTTGTTCTGTTATTTATTTTAAGTTTGTTCTATAAAGTCCCAAAATATTAATCCTGTAATTCTTATATCTTAAAGTTGAAAATAATTGAAAAGGAATAATTTTCTTCATCAGTGTCCCATTTTCGATTTTGTAACGTTTGTTGTAACTGTTCTAAACAATGCGCAAAATTAACCATGATACTCAGTTTCGAAACTTTTTTCTTGTTTGTTTTACAGAATCTATTTCGTTTGGTTTTCGGAAGAACAAAAAAGTTGGCACCCCATTTTTCGATTTTTTAAAATTATTAATCCCCATTTTTCGATTTTTTGAAATTATTAATTATTTAATTATTAAGTTATCCTAGGTTTGTTCTAAAATATTTAAAGCAATCTTGAAAAGGTGATTTACTTAATCAGTTAATTTATGTTCTATGCTCATTTGCCAATTCTAAAATGTCTAAAAATGTCCAAAAATTACTCGTATTGTTGTTGGAATACATAGAACAAAAATGTGTCGTAAATTCACTTATACATTCCAATCAGAGCACGTCCTGTCATAATTGCGCTTTAGACTTGATGATTTGCTCATCTCAGAAGTATAATTAATTGTAATATTGGGTCTCGATCTGTACGAGCATTTGCGTAGCGTCCGAATTTGTGGACGTGGGTTATGCAATTCACCGTTTCAATTAGTTCTAATTAGCTTAAAATAATTACAATGAGGAGATTTCGTCGGAAAATCAACGTTGGTAATTAAATTAGTTGACGATTTAATTCGATAAGTTTTTGTTAACAAAACGTTCAGTTAACCGCGTAAATTGTTTAATTGCATGAGATACTTGGGGCATATGCAAAGTGGAACACGATGGCGTGGTCATTATGTAAATATTGGAGACACCTCTAATGTAGTGGGATCAAATAAGAAATTATCGGTAGTCAACAGTGTGGTTTCAAACGTTTTTGATTATTTGTAAACTGTAGTGGAATAATATACTGGCCCGTCATATTAACTGGAAATTTTTGTATCATTTAATATTTTCGTACAATTTATTTACATTTGAAGCAAAAATGATAATATCTGTATTTAAAAACCTTTTTATACAATCATATTAGTTTTTGTGCCAGAATGCCAAAATTGTGGGGAATAATCAGTGTTTTCCATTTCTCATCAAGTTACATCAAATTTTCATTTAACGTTGTGCATAAACTGTAACATTATTTGTCACTTATAAAGTAATCAAAACGAACCTTCAAAGCAGATTGGCGTGGATTTTATTTCTAATCTAGATTTTATACAGCGATGGACGTGTGCAAATTTATGGAAAATATCTTTCCAGATCTACGTTTGGTGGCGAGTCGTGCAGGAATAAACAAACCGTTCAAATTCTAGCACTACCGTGGCCAGCATGAAGTTTTGATCAAACATTTATGGATTTAGATGAGAATATACCTTAGAGATACCGGATGTTGAAAAAGTTGAACTAGGATGTGACCAGATATTTTATTTCAATATGCCAGGTTGTTATTAGACCAAGGTCAGGGAATACTCTATATTAATTGAATGTTTGAATTTAAATGTTGCTAAATTTAAATTTCGTAAGTAAGTAAGTAACATTTATTCATAACATTTCTGTGTTGAATACATAACTTGGTTTTATGTTTACATAAAACTGGCCAATTTTAACTAAGTAAGTACATGTCAAATAACTAATCATAGAATAGAAAGAAAATTATAAAAAATTAATGGTAATCTCAATTAATTAAGACATGCACTATTTTCGTACACCTAACAGCTACTCGAATACAAATGCATTTGAATATTCAGAGTCATACTCTTTTATTGAGTAATAAGTAGAGTCTAATGAATGCTCTTTTACTTTATTTCTAAACACTTTACGATTTTTAATTGTCTTGATATCTGGAGGCAAGTTATTGAAAAACTCTACGGATCGGTATCTGTATGATTTTTGGAACATTGTGCTATTCGCTCTAGATGCAACATACAAACTACGTTTTCTCGTACCATAGTCGTGGACATCACAATTTCGAGCATACATATGCCTATTGTCAAAAAAATATAATATATTTTCATTTATATAAATACTGACTACAGTCATAATACCACATTCCTTAAAAAAAGAGCGGCAGGAAACCAATGAACTTGTACCAGCCAAAATGCGAATACATTTTTTCTGGATTTTCAAAACTGCACCCAAATTCTGACCAAGGATTCAAAATATGCAAAATACACCCCACGTAACGTGTTTACATCGCATATATAAGCGTCTAAGAGCGTACACTGCTCTACTTAATTTCGGTATTATGTAGTCCAAATGCGCATCCCATCTTAAATTGATATCCACATACAAACCCAGGAATTTAACACTGTCTACCGAAGCCATACTATTATTATTAAAATTTATCTTTTTAAGCTGTATTTGTCCCTTTGGTCGTATATGCATGTAACTAGTTTTGTCAAAATTAACGAAGAGGTTATTTGCATGAAACCATTCCATTAGCTGTGACATAGTGTTGTGCAGTTTCTCCGCCAATTCATTGACATCGTCAACGGCAATAACAACATTTGTATCATCCGCATACATTGTTGTGAACGCACCAACCCCCGTTGGCAGATCATTCACAAATATGATGAAAAGGAGTGGGCCCAAAATAGATTCTTGCCATGGTGTCCCATGGCTCATACGTATACTTGATGAAATATGTTTTTTTTGTAATATTTTTCTCCGAAAGGTACTTTATTTCAGTCTTTTGCATTCGACCTTCCAAATATGACTTCAATAGACCGAGACTTTTCCCGCGTGTCCCGTAATACTCTAGCTTGTCCAAAAGCAATCCATGATCTACAAGATCAAAAGCTTTCGACAAGTCACAATTCAACGAGATAAGATGTTTTCCCTCATTAACATTGTCCAGAATAAAATTCATGGTTCGTTGAATTGCCGTATTCGTTGACCTATGTCCTCGAAAACCATGTTGTTCAGTACAGAAAAATCCATTAGCATTCAAATACTCGAGTAGCCTATCTTTAATGTCTGTTTCAAAAATTTTTGACACTACCGGCAAAATTGTTATAGGTCTATGATCTTCGATTCTTTCTGCATTTTTTGTTTTAGGTATCGGAGTTATTTTAGCCTCTTTTAGAATTTGTGGGAAGTATCCGTTCACAAAACATGAATTAATAATTTCGGCAATTGGCCCTGCTAAATATTCTATTGTGTTTTAATTATAATGATTGGTATGTCGTCCAGCCTAGCGGATGTTGTATTTCTTAGTTCTTTGACAATATTCACCACCTCATCGGGGAGAATGGGCTTCAGATACATTGACCTATCTGTATTAATTTTAAACAGCCTTAATTTATTCATATGAGTATTACTACTATTTAATGGTATTGAATTTTTTAACTGAATTGCCACATTTGAGAAATATTTATTAAATTCGATTGATAAAATGTCTGAATCATCAAATATTGAGCCATTTATGTTGATTTTAATATTTTTACGGTCAAATGTTTTATTTATTTCTGATTTGATAATTCTCCATGTTGTTTTGGGGATATTTGTAGATTGCCTAATAGTATCAGCCACATGTAATTGTTTGGCAAGTTTAATTGTATGTTTCAATGTAGACTTATATCTCACAAAATAAGAATGCAGTATTGGATTCGAAAAACATTTTGATAGTACATACAATTCCCTTTTTGTTTTTGATGATAATCGAATTCCCTTCGTAATCCAATTTTTACTGGTTTTATGACAGATGCGAATAATCGGATATTTAATCGGAGTTATTTAATCTGTAATTTTTTCCACATAGCTGTTTCAGAGCTAATTATTGATTTCTCCTTTTTAGACAATTATTAAATATTTTAAAATTGTGTTTGGCTCTACACCATTTGCAGATTGCTTTTTAGCAATAATACGACAATTTTGCGGAACAGTGTATTTACAAAATGCTGTATGCAATCTATTCAGTATGAATGAATCATGGGATCACGTATCAGTAGTTTCAGAATAAAAATATCCCTCATTTAATTCATTAACTCAATTAATAAACCATTATCCATTATCGGTAGCAATACACATCCATATAAAACTAGAATGGGGTACCAACGACCGTTTTTGTTATAGAGCTTCAAACTGGCAAACTCGTCCCATTCTTCATTGCTGTTTTTACTTACCAATTTCGTCACTGTTTAAGAAAACTGCGAGCGATCGTCTTTTGTCCCAATCATAGTTGTATTGTGCGACTTTAGTACTTTAGATACAGATTTGGTAAATCTTAGGTTTGACCGCTCTCCCATTTCAATATTGTTCTAGTAATACGTTTTTTAAATAGGAACTTCGGTCCTAGATAAGCAATTTTCAACCAAAACAGAAAATAATTATTCAATAGTAGTATTTTCTAAGCGTTAACCCAATGACTGATCGGTAAGATTCAGTTTTGTGTTACTTCATTGTATAATGAACAATTTTACCAATCTAAATTATAAGTGGCTAGTAGGTAATAGTAATAGTGTTGGACATATTTGTAACTGGTGCAATGTTAGTGAACGTAAAACTTGGCTCACTATAAGTTGTACGAAAGAAAACTTTCGTGATTTGCATTATGTGTATATTTAGAGTGGACTTGATTAAGAATTTTTATTGGTTTATATGGTCGGACAACCAAGATGTTGTACAATTACTGCGATTTTTAAATCGATTCAGATTTTTTTCGCAACAATTTATTCAGTAGTTTTGTTATGCTCAATTAGTTTATAATAATAATATTTTATTCTCATTCGGTATTAACATACATGGAGACGGTCATTAATAATAAATGTTACATATTACATTTTAAATCGACAGGTACTATAATTTAAAACAAAGTCAATACATGAAAACTACACAACATATTAATACTCACAAGGTCGCTTAAACCTAATACAAATACAATTGAAATGTCAATGAACCACACTAGGTATTCCTGAACATAATAGAAACTATGTGCCAGAAGTAATTCCCTCTTAGATGCCTCGTGATACACGGTTTTTAGTAGTCAAACTAAAATACAGTTGATTATCGTCAGCGCATAAATGTAGTTTGCAATGCTTGATTCCCCATGAAAAGTCTACCATGTAAATAGTAAATAATAATGGTCATAGAATTGAACCCGGCGGGACACCTGACTTCAAGAGAACAGAATCTGACATTCTTAGTTCTCCATTTATATTTCGATATGACACCACCTGCGAATGACCATATATGTAATTTTCGAACCATTTCAAAGATGCAGCTGACAAACTGATATATGACAGTTTTGCTAACAATAATTGATGATCTAGGCTATCAAACGCTTTGGAATAGTCGAGTAAAGTAATAGCCGTAATTTGTGATTCGTCAATAGCTTTTAGTAAGTCATCCGTGACATACAATAACGAAGTAGTGGTACTATGACTTACACGGAATCCCGATTGTTTGGCTGGAATTAATTGTAATGCATCCAACCGTGAATGAATTTGAGAACAAACGATTTTCTCTATAACTTTTGATAATGTATGGAGAATACTGATTGGTCTATAATCGCTAAAGTCCATGGGCGTTTTCGAGTTTGGGGTAGTTATTACTAACGCTTGTTTCCACATTGCTGGGATTACCCCATTTAATAAGGAATAAATAATAATATGCGTAATTGCCCCCAAACAAAACGGCACACAATATTTTAACATTTTTAGTTATATTCCGTCCACTCCCAAAGCGTTTATGCGAATTGATGATAAATATTTGGCAACCACCTCCGATGTTATTGGCTGTAAATAAAATTCGCCGGCAGTGGCATCCACCCTATTTGACTTAAAATAACGAACATTGTATGTGTTAGCTTTCATAATTCCCCCCGCATTCGCAAACGTATTATTGAAAAAATTAGATTATCCAAAAAAGGTGGAATGTTAATATCATCCCGCTTTTTATGCACACTTAATTTGTCTGATGCTTTCCACGAGTGCCGTGCATCTTTCTTATTGAAATTTATAACATGCTCGATATAGGCACGTTTTTCTCTGCGAATGGATGTGGTTACGAAATTCCGAGGTACCTTTTACTGATCCTATTGGAGTCAGTTTCTTGCGTCGTGGAACGAATATCACGTAAGGATCGCTTATAATCTTTCAGAGCCGCCTTGCGGAGTTGACACATTAACATTATATTATCTGTTATCCAGGGCGCTTGGGTTTTACAACTTTTATAGTTTTTTAAATTTAAAAGTTAAATAATTGTACAATAATTTCATTTCAAATGAACTAATTTATTATCAATACCGTATATATATATATATATATATATATATATATATATATATATATATATTCAATATCCGTCCAGTTTGCCGCTTGGGCATGCTGTTGAAAAGTCGCATAATCAAAATTTGCAAAATCGCGGTAGGTGAAGTATTTTGCAGTACGTTGAATAACTGGGATCTCTAGTTCGACGAAAACTAACATGTGATCTGAGAAAACAGGCAAGTTTATAGTGCCAGTTTTAATGACATTTTCTTTAAAGTTCGTTATAATTAAGTCAATGAGCGTAGAACTGACACGTGCGACACGAGTGGGTTCAAGAATTATTTGACTGAGATTATAAGTATTCATCATTCTCTTCTAAAAGTTATATTCGGGGGTAGAAGTATTTTGATAGTCTATATTAAAATCACGCATACAAAAAATGTTATTAACCAGAGGTAAAATCTTAGATACTGAGTCATCAACTGACGATAAATTTGCAGGGTTAACATGTGGTGGGCTATAAACAGAACATATTGCAATCTTTAATCTTCCCACATGTACCATCGTCTACGTCGGTGATTATAGTACTAGATTTGAACGTGCCCTTAACATAGAGTGCCACTCCACCTCCACAACCGACACCTCTATCACGTCTAAAAAAGCGTAACCGGGAATCGCAATATTGGCATCACTAATATTATATGTTTCAGTTACTACCACAACTCCGAAATCATATTCCTCAACAATACATTTAAAGTCATTAAAATTGTTTAAGGGGGATCCTGCTTTAGAAGGCTCAAAAAATCGATTTGTTTTTTATTGCTCAAATCTATGCCTAATATATCTAAGAATATGTATAAAAAGTTATAGCGGCTAATTCGCAATATATTGAAAGATACAGCACTAAACACAGTAGGGTGTCGAGAAAAAAATATACGAACGCATGAACGCTCGGACAAACGAAACGAGCGCCCCTCCCCGCAGTAACATAACACCGAACTATGTACTGAAAAAAGTTCAATCGGTCGTTCGAAACAATAATATTTTGAATTCGTAAGAGCTATACTAGGATTATAACGAGATATTCCGTAAGTAATCGAAAATTAACATTTTTCCTGATCGTAAACTTTAGAGCGCGTTTTCTCGAGTTTTCGTTTTTACGATTTTTCTAAAGTGACAAACTAGACAAGCAATCAAAACGAAACAAAACTTTTCTTGGCTTCAGTAGCATTCTATTCTATTTGAACTAAAAAGATTAATGAAAAAAAATTCTAAACAACGTTTTTAGCAAGTTGAAATGATTTTCTCTTCCTGCAAAGAGCACATTTATTTTCAAACCTGAGAAAAATCTTGAATTTCAAAATTTTTGGTTTTTTTTAGTTCACATAGAAGAAAATATATGAAAATTACCATTTTCTTTGATTTTTTTTGTTTCAGACAAAAATTACGGGCTACATCTGTCCCACCGATTGTAAATTGCAATTGAAAGGTGTTGCACAAATGTGCATAAAAAATGGTTCCGTTTAAATATTTTTCTCTCGACATATTTTTTTTAATGCTTAAATATGCTCTAAAAAGTTCACTAGACTTGCTCATTTTTTTCTGCCCTAAAAAAATTCCCCCAAAAACGCTATTTTAAGGCCTCCTAAAGCAGGACCCCCTTAATAACGATCTAGCATTTATATGACATCAGAATGTTACTACCTGCAGACACTTCGGTTGAGTCCTAGACTCTAAGCATATTTTATTGCAAAATTAACATAAATGTGTTTCAATAATACCGTACTATATCGCAACAAAAATATTTATTTATATACTAGAAAAGCACTTAACTACTAGGAGCGTTACCCACAAATCTCAAATAAAGAATTAAGATAAACAATTCCGGGTTGAAAAAAATATGTAAAAACAAAAAGGCAAATAACAACTCTCTTTCTCACTGTCACAAAACCCGTTATTAAACCAATAAAATTTACGAATATTTATAATCTTCATTAAACATCTAATATTTGAGCAGCATAATGATGAACTAAAATTACAATTACACGGCAGCAACGTCTGAATGAGTTTCGACTTTCCATACTCTGTTTTTGAAATGAACAAAAATCGATCCGTCGTTTGTCCACGCGTTTTGTACACCCACTCTAATTGCTGCTGCCTTATAAACATCAGCCTTGCGTTTTGTTAGGTCCTCTTTAACAACAATACCCGTCCCCTTTAGTTTTTTTTATTGTATTAAATTAGAGTTTTATACTAGAGTTTTATACTTTTATACGGAGCAAAGTTTGGTAATAATGGCAATAGAGGTAAGTAAGAAGCAGGGAAGATAGAAGAAGGAAAATATCTAAGTGAGAAGAAGGAAGGAGAAAGCTACTGGAAAAGACAGGAATATCAGAGGAAGAAGTAGAGAGGAGAAGAGGAGAGGGGAAACAAGTGGAAAGAGAAATAATAGATAGATAGAGGCAAGTAGACGCGCAAGAAAGAGAGAGCCAAATAAGGAAGTCAAAGTATAATACAAAATACAGAGAAATAAAAGTGGACGGCGGAAAACCAAGATATGTGAGGGAGAGGAGGACGCCCGAAGAAGAAAGAATCACGGCAAGGTACAGGTGTGGGAACGAGGAAAATCTAACAAATATTCGATGAATGAGGAGTACAGGAAATGTGAATTCGATGGCGAAGGCGATGATAAATGGGAGCACTGGATGAGAAGCTGCAAAGAAGTGAAGTTGGAGGAAGTGGAGAAGCGGAATGGAGGAGATTGGAAAAGAAGCATGGGGGAGAACGGAGAGGGGGTCAGATTCTTGACAAAGTTAAGGGAATTGAAGGAGAACAAGAGTCACGCAGGCAGGAGACGACACCTAGGAAGAGGGGTGAGCAGGGGGAAGAAGAGCCGGGAGAAAATAACATGATATACTAGGTAGGAAACATGATGTAGGAAAACAGATATGCCAATAAAGGTTTCTTTTTTTACTTATAACTAACAAATTTTACCAGTATATGACGGGACCTATGTGTAGTTTGCGGGCCTGGTTTCCCAACACGATGACAGCTGTCAATTTGATCACTTGCAGTGTTAAGCTATAACTTTTCCTGTAACTCTTTTAGTACAATTTCTTCTACAATTTCATTTCCATTTGTCACTTCTTTCACGCCGACGATACGTATGCTGTTGCGTCTTGTGTACTGTTCCAAGTTGTCAACCCGCGCCTCTATGTATGACTTATCGGCTTGCAGGGTTTTTGCATCTTCTTTTAATTGCACTATTTCGTTCTCGTAACTTTGAAATAATTTCTTCATGTCATCCATTATTGCTTCTTTGATACATGTAGTAATAGCTTTCAAAAATGTTTATACTAAGTTGATAAGGTTTCAACGTGACGAAACCCCGGAGCCACCAAATAACATAACATAAGCATTTTATACAGCGAGCAAGTTGTCAATATGAACACACCTCAAAGTTATATTTTTTTGTAGCTAGTAGATTTAATCAGCAAGCTATGATCAATTTCACTTGCATTGATATACATCAGTTCGGTTTTATATATATTCAAGATCAGCCGGCTGTCATCGCAGTATCCTTGCATTAGAGAAACACATTCTTTTGCGAAAATATTCAAATGAATGAACGTATCATTTACGAAAATGGAGATTATCCCAGAGTGCTCCCATGTGGGACACCATGTAAGACATATCTTCAGCACCAGAACACTGAAGTATTACCAGCTGCCCAGACAGATGATATGAGACCCAATCCCACACCATCCGCCAATTTATTCAATAAAACCGTGGTTACGTTAGAAGAAAAATGCCACTTGGGAACAGTTCACACAGAATTGGAGATATGCACTTAGCTATACCCTTAAGTAAAGAGCGCCCGCCGTGTCCTTCACTGCAATACTCACAATAATGTTTTCAACTTACTGTGTAGCCACATATGAATTTAGTGCTGAAATATGATTTTTAGCAGTAGTATAGACTTCTTATGCTCCCGAATTGGCTCCTTGTAGCTGTCATATAAAGTTGGGTAATTAGAAAGCTTGCATAATAACGGCCTCAATTCTATCACTCGGTTCTATCACTAGTTAAAATTTTAGTTCGTGTGACGTGGTATGTTGGCTATGGTTCTGGTGATATTAATATCTATATTGTGCCCAGTATTATCATGTGTTTCACCAAGGGTATTGATATGTCTTTGTTTCATCGACAGAACACATTGTCTTGTAGATATTTATCTATCTGCTGCACTGATCAAGGTATTTCTTGTCACAGTCTCTAACATGCAAACGGGATTTTTCTTTTTGGGTTTCTCAGCGGGGCTTCTCTTTTAATATACGGGTTGAATACCGTGTCGTATTCTCCATAGGCTAAGAAAACTATAACTAAGCTTCGTGTCTCTGTCTTCTGGTTTTTTCTGCCTTGGATTTGTAGGTTTTCTTATTTTCCGTTTTGTGCAGCCATTTGCTTGCCTTGCGAAAGATGAAATGGTACTGACAATGAAAGAATAGATGAACTTTCTGAGAAGCCAAAACAAGGTTTAAATGAACCTTCCCTGCTATCGCGGGAAATTTCCGGTACTTGATTGATTGTATTATGTGAACTATTATTCGTATTATTGTTTATGTTGTTATCGTATGGACATCACTGTAGCATTTTTCTAACATTTTCCTGAGCCCAAAGAATAGAAAAATTAAGTGCTTTGTTGTAATGTTGATAGTGCGTAATATTTGAAGGAAAACGGTATGCTTATGAAGAACAAGGTCAGCGATGCAGTGTGGCATGGCAAGTTCTTCAATACAAATCCAGATCAAAGTGATAACATTTGTAAAGTTGGGCGTACTCTCAAGAAGAGAATAAAAAATATTAGAGCATTATGAAGCATTAGCGGCTTGACTCTTATGAGCAATTCACCAGGATTCGGATACACAGATGTGGTGTGTAAATACAAAATCTCTAGTAAACAGAGAAATGCATCACCACCAAAATAGTCGCCCGTAGGATATCTAAGAACAATAATTTGAGAAATGCGCTGCTACATGGCAATGTTAGACGAATTTCTACAGTATGGGACATATATTTTGTAGCTACACGAAACTTCTAGAATACGTAAAGTGAAAATATCATATTGTTCGTAATAATCGTGGTCTCAACGAGAGGGAGAAGACAACAAAATAATAATGTTCCCTTCCACTTGCAACAGCCTTAGTCCGATACTAATGCAAAACGCTGGAGCCACGATGTGTATATTAAGGTAAGATTACAAATTAATTTTAAGGACGCTAACCATAAATTTATTCAAATTTCGTCTTAAATTTAAGATCGAATTCCAAAGCTAATTACGTTTTTTATCGGACGATATTTCATCGCACGTTAAATATAATAAAATACACGCAAAGGACCACTAAAAAGTCGAACATTAAATCATACTCGCTCCGATTTTTCGGTGGCTTCTAAAGCCGCTTATGTCGAAACGTTGCTGGATAAAAACGAAATGTTTCATTCTCCGGATTTTTCTTTGATGTATTCACGTCGCTGTCACAGTTTTTTTCTCGCAATTCGTAAATTTGAATGTGAGTTTCAAATTACAGCAATGAAAATCTTTTGGTTACGTTTCGCTTGTGATACTGAATCAGCATATTTATCTTCCCGAGTCGACGGAGTCCAACGAGAAATTGCAGCGCTCCAAATTTCCATAAGAATTTCTTTTTCTCGTTTCCGAAAATTATGTTTACATCCATACTATTCCATCAATCACCCGTTCTAGATGCAAAGTTTGCGCGTGTATGTGTTTGTAGAAAATGCAATTTGACGATATGGATGGTACGTGTTATATTTTGTAAACTACACAGTAACAACATTGTTGTAACATTCACAATCCAAATGTTTGCTACAGTTAGACAAAAACAAAGCCCTTTGCCAATTTTTCGCCATAGCTTTGTACATAATTGTCTTCAGTTTTCACATAACTAAATGTGGCATATTTTTGTTAAAAAATATTATTTATTAACATATTTTGTATATCTACACCAAATGCAGAAATTATTTATTTTATCGAGAAAAGGAACCAGAACCGTTGGAATATAGTATTGGGGTTATTAATAAATAATAATAAATGGTTTACGAATTATTTTCAATGACCTCCCATATTATCGTGTGGTATGTATATTTTCTATGTATATTACATAGATAAAGAGCAAAGAAATTCCCTGAAATATAATGTGAAAATCATTGCATCGCGTAATCTTAAAACACGCATAAAACTACGCTAAAATTTGAGTCAGTACGTTTTTTTGTTTTGTCAAATTATATAAAAAGTTGATATTCTATGATACTCTAAATTCCGCTGCCATGCCATTTAAAATAATGAGTAACTATGACAATATGCGGCATTATTTCTATTTGATTGCGACAAATTATGAAAATTCCCGTGCTTAAAAAAAATCAGTTAATACGCTTTTTGCAATAGCGATTCTGCAATAAAAAAAAAATCACATTAAATGGATTCATCTATTATCCTATTATTCTTCGAATTAAAATTAATAACTTACCTGTTGGAATTTATGACATAGGTAGATTTGTTACATCCCTTATAGAATTATTTTTGACCAGTTTTTGAACAAAAAAAATATATTATTTGGATTAAAATTTTCATTAATAAATTACATTTTACAATAATCATATATGTGAACATGGATATGCAAAAATAACAGGCAACACGATTGAACATTACTGGTTACGAAACTAACAAAAATCACTGATTTACACATAATAATAATATTAATAATAATAATAATAATAATAATAAAATTTATTTACCCATCTTCAGACAGTACATAGTATTCATTTACAATAAATATCCTTGAGTATAATTACTTATAGTACTTTAACATGAAATATCTTAAAATACACCAAAATTACACAACATAATTTCCTCCACTGAATAAAAAGCATGCTCAATAAGGACTTTTTTAATATTTTTTCTAAATAAATTTAAAGACGGATGTTCACGTATGGTGGTTGGAAGCCGATTGTAAAGCGCCACACCCATATAAAATATGGAGTTCTTACACAATGCAAATACCGGTTTTCCTATATTTAAGTCCTTGTTATGTCTTGTGTCATGTCCGTGTATTTCATTTTTCTCTACTAATTTGTTTCTATGTTTGTGAACAATTGATAATACCTCCAAAACAAAAAGTGAGTATAACGTGAGAATATTAAGCTCCTTGAATAAGGGCCGGCAA
The DNA here is from genome assembly GCA_959613385.1 of Geotrupes spiniger. Classification (NCBI taxonomy): domain Eukaryota; kingdom Metazoa; phylum Arthropoda; class Insecta; order Coleoptera; family Geotrupidae; genus Geotrupes; species Geotrupes spiniger. The sequence continues at coordinate 36,327,015 of OY390735.1, forward strand.
TGCTCTTTCCCAGATTTTCCACAAACAAAACGTATTGCCCTTTTTTGTATCTTAAATAAAGAATTCATATTTTGCACCGCTGAAAATCCCCAAAAAGCTATACCATACCTAAGACGTGACTCAAACATCGAATAATAAACACATTTTGCAGTGTTTTTACTGATATGTTGTTTAACAGTACGTATAGCATAACAGACCGATGAAAGTTTTTTAGCTAGGCAATTAATGTGCTCTGTCCACTTCAAACCGTTGTCAATACTCAATCCCAAAAATTTTACATTTTTTACGTTATTTAATATAGTGTTTTCCAATGTAATATTAAAATTAAAATTATTTTTATAAGTTAAAAACTGAGTCTTACTTAAATTCAGGCAAATTTTATTTGCATTAAACCAGGTTTTTATTTTTTTAATGTCGTTATTTATAATATTCTGTAGTTCAGTGACGTTGTTGTGGTGCCACGTAAAAGACGTATCATCTGCAAAAAGTGTGATTGCTGCATTTATATTTATATTAGCAAGGTCATTTATAAATAAAAGAAATAGTGTTGGTCCCAGGATTGAGCCTTGGGGTACGCCTGTATGCAAGTCTCCAATCTCAGAACGCACAACACTACCGTCAACGTTGCTCACTTGTACGAATTGTCTGCGACCGCCGAGGTATGACCCGAACCACTCATTCGCTCGACCCCGAAACCCATACAGTTCCAGCTTTCGTAAAAGAATTGAATGAGACACGCAATCAAATGCCTTGGTTAGGTCACAGAATAATGTGATGGTAAATTCTTTATTATTTAAGTATTCGTACACTGCTTTTAGGTGGCTATAAATTGCATCCGCAGTACTTGTACGCATTCTGAAACCGAACTGAGTTACTGCAAGTATTTTCCGTAAGCTAATGAAATCAGTTATTCGTTTGGCGACTAGTTTTTCGATTATTTTAGATTATAATAATAAAAATGTATTTGCCCAGCAGAATCCAATTAGAGGACAAAAAATAAAGTTATAAATAAAGTGTTTGTGCGAAACGTCTCCATGTAGCGCGAAAATAGGCGTGGCACCAAAAAATCCGACAACAGATAGCAGTCGTCAATTTTGCCGCGTATTACTTTCCTCATGAATCCCGCACTGTGAATTCCTCGTCTGTTTACTAATGAGGATACATTGTGGCGCTGAAGCAAAAATTCGCGGTCTTATGACATACACCGCCAATTTTAAAGGGAAGAAAGTTCAAGAAGCGACGGTGTGGTCAGCTAATGCCGTAGTGCGGATACAAAATCACTGACTCATATTCCAATTTACTAATCATAAATGCATAGTACGATGTCTTCAGCAAAGACACATTCCTGAATTTTGATGTTGTTATGGTGAATTCAAGCATGCTGGTGCACATGGTTTCAATATTGTTTGTGAAAGTTGTTGAATGAAACAGAACTCCCAGGCCCATTGTTAAGTTCGATCTACTCAATTGCTGATTATTCAGAATGTATTCTCATACGAACTAGTTTACCTTTCGACTGAAGCTAACAACACAGCACTTTTTACTATTTAGCTTTAATGTATACTTGTACACCAGTAGGGAATTAAATTTAAATTACTTTGTAAATTGTCAACATTAGTATGGTTTCTAATTGTGGAGTAAAGTATTATAACATGAGTATAAGTTTAGCTTATTCATTAATATTCCGTCATCGATTGCATCACACGCAAATCCAGCACTTGGTAACAAGATTAGTAATCGTCGATCGTCCAGAAACAAAACCATGTAACATTTTGGAAATTTGAGAGCGAACCTTGGTGTATATTGCTGCATAAATTACCTGCTCAAATACCTTGGCTAGTAAAGTTTGAGAGTATTGCAATGGGCATGTAATTACTAGTTTTGCTAATATCACATTTTTTGTGCACTGGCATTAATCTTTCCAAATATCAGGAAAAATAGACGTTCTTATAGCGAGATTAATTGTCGCTGTTAATGGCTTTGCAAAAGCAAATCTGACATCCTTCACTACCTCTCACCCACTTGTGGATTATGGGTACCATATGAAATGAACACGGCTGGAGATGGCCTTATTTCTGCGGATATAGTGAAGGATTTAGTTCATTTTCCATGACGAATGTATTTTACGATGACCTGCGGAGTTTCAAAACAAATTTCATGTACAAATGGATATATTCATTTCATAAATAGCTTGCCAGGAATTCTCGTTGTACCTTGTTTCGTGTAGATAAAATTCCATAGATCCCTGGGATTAGTGTTAATAGCCACTTCAACGCCACTCAACTCAGCTAACTGTTATAAGCGATATAAATGTGTGTTTTTACAAGAGGTCTCATGCTTTTAAATGCATTAATATAAACTGGGCACTTGGTGAACGTCCACTTATGCCTGTAGTGCCCCTTCAGCTTCAGATTAGTTTTTATGCACGTAGTAAAACAGGACGAATATGACAAATTTCATATGGTGTATTTTGGTACAGATTTATTAAGTAAATCATTCAGAGCCGTATAGATTTTTTCAGCAGCAAGGTTAACATCATCACAATCATCAATGAGGACCAATCAGTTTGAGCAATATCCTAATACAATTGATAAAAATTTGTTTTGCGAAAATTATCTTCTTTGGAAGGGAATCAATCAAATTTATGGTCATATAAAAAGGTAATACGTGTAGATGAAGCCGGATGGTATGAATCTTCAGAAACAAAAAGATGCTCGTTCCACGACAATATCACAACAACACGATAAGCACCAAATCCAAAATCCTGTTGTTTAAATTCAGTACGTAATATAGTATATCAGATCCTGCAGTTTATAGAAAGTTCGAAAGAAGGATGCATTAGGACACGACGGATTATGATCAATAAAATGGGATATTGAAATCGCCGATAAGACAGGCGTGTTTAGAAGTAAATGTCTCTAGACAAGGTATACGAACTCCTGGTGAATATATATATATTGTACTGTTATTTCAATATAACAGCACAATGTGCAGAAAATAACGTAATAAAACATGTAATAAAAGAAAATCTATGTTTCCGCAGACTGCGTAATGTTTATTTCAATCTTTTCAATATTAAACACAATATACAAATTAAAACCTAAAAGATTTCGAATATTATAGCAGCTTATGTATTGATGGTCGACTAAACTAAGTGAAAGTAACATTAAATAAAGAAAATCGTAACATTTTGGCGACGTTCCGAAATCTACTGCAAGCACTGTGCAGTACTGAATTGTGTTCCGAAATCAAATGCAGTAAGCTGCGCACAAGCAAAAACTATTATTCATTTCACATGTTTTGACCAGATGTTGGTGCTGGCACGGTGCTGCATTTTTACATCTCGGAGAGGTAGTGTAAACACAGCAGATGGTCACATGACTCACGTCATAAATTGTGTTGTGACTCATCGTTGTATAAATGTGTTAAAATGTTCCCGAGTAGTAGCATATTTAGTTTAGACTGTTTTCGCCGTGTCTAGTTGTTACAAAATGGATCAATCTTTCGAAATAACTTTGTTGGATGGAGAAACAAATCAAACTTATAATATAAAATGTTTAGTCTCATGTACGTCCACTTGTTTAATTTATGTTTTCTCTTATTTACGTGTTGCATTTAGTATTTATTGGTCCGATTACGGACAGAGGGTAGTACTCCCCCACCACGGTGTACAGGGGACAGTTTTTAGGAAAGTAGGGGAGTTAAGGACAAAACTAAGACACACGGGTCTCTGGGTGTGATTCGCTACCAGTCAGTCTTTACATTAACACGGTTCAGTTTCTTTTATACGTCTTTTGTTTGTTGTACATAATGTATATGTGTTTGTAATAAATAAACAATTAAACTACATCGAGCATAATTCCGTATTTACGGTGGTCCTTCGAGAGTTTCCGGCTTAGATCAACAGATCCAGCGCAGTATCTAGTGGTCGGACGGAACGCAACAAAACCATTCCGGTATCAATTCGAAACAAAACATTTTGGTCCATTCGAGAACAAAACATTTTGGTCCTTCGAGCCGGATGTGATCCAGCAACACATGAACAAGCGATCATCACAGGGTGTGAAATCAACCTGGTGCCGTCAGCAGCAGCACCTTCATCGAAGTCACCTGGAGCAGCGGCACAGAGGCAGCAACTTCGACTTGTGGGTGAAGGTAAGCTCATCGCATTGTCGGTTGGTTTATGTTTCCACATTTGTGAGCAATTTATCAAAGTCAAAATGCCAGTCGAATCTATTAAACCTTTAACGGAACAACGCGGTTTAGTTAAAGCAGCCTTAACCCGAATTAAAACAGCAGTCGATAAATTTAGCGACTCAGATAATATTAATCTATTGAAAGTTCGTCTGCCGAATTTAAAAGCAACATTTCGCGATTTTTCACGTCTACAAGACCAAATTGAATTAAAAGATAATTCAGAAAGACAATTGCAAGAGCGAGAAGAATTTGAAATAAAATATTATGATGTTGAATCAGCTATTTCAACATTAATCGATAAGTCAAATCAACAAAATGCAAGTCCTTGTAGTACATCTACTAGCAGTTCCAACGTTGCGCAACTACAATCAGCAAATTTCAGTAATGTTAGATTGCCATTGTTAAATTTACCCACATTTGAAGGGTCTTATACAAGCTGGATTGCCTTCCACGATACATTTAAGTCTTTAATTCACGAAAGCATTTTATACTCAAATATAGAGAAATTTCACTACTTACGTTCGTGCCTGCGCGGCGACGCACTTAAAACTATAGATTCGGTATCTATATCAGATCTTAATTATTCGACGGCATGGGAATTGTTAAAAAAAAGATATGAAAATTTGCGTCTCATAATGCAAGATCATGTTTTTACGATATTAAAATCCCCACAATTACAAAGGGATTCCCATACATCGATGCGGCAATTAGTTGACGACGTTTTGATTAATTTAGAAGCATTGAAATCATTGAAGCAACCGGTAGATCAGTGGGATGCTATACTAGTTCCCGTAATTGTTTTAAAATTAGATTTTCATACCAGAAAAGAGTGGGAAGGCAGCCTAAACTCAGGAGTTCCAGAACTAAAAGACATGATAAGGTTCTTAGAAAAGAAATGTTTATTGCTTGAATCTTTAATGGGAGCAAGTCAACAACAAAAACATAGTAAGTTTCATTTAAACAATTCCGGTAAACACATCAATCATGTCAATAATAAACCGCGATCGATTAATTGTTTAGCCACGAATCAAACAATTCAATGTTTTTTATGTAAAGGCAATCATGCTTTATATAAATGCAACGAATTTTTAAATTTATCAATAGTCGATAAGATTAAAAAGGTAAAAGAACTCAAACTTTGTGAGAATTGCTTTAGAAGAAATCATGTAGTTAGTAATTGCAAATCTGGTGGATGTCGTACGTGTTATCAAAAACATAATACTTTATTGCACGTAGATTCAAATTCAACTCCATCAATGTCAACAGTTGTGGCTCATACCCAGAATCATTCTAATGCAATTAATCAAGTACTGTTAAGCACAGCACAAATTTTAATTAAAGATATCAAAGGGGAATGGATAAAATGTAGAGCAATATTAGATGTGGGATCGCAGTGTAATTTTATTACTAATGATACGTGTAATCTACTTAAACTCCCTTTAAGCAATGTAAACATTTCGGTTAGTGGTATAAATAATTCTTCCGACAACGCGAATTATAAGATGGTGATAAAATTCAAATCTATTTATTCATCGCACGTGTTCGAAGCGCAATGTTTAGTTTTACCTAAAATTACGGAGAAATTGCCGACAGCAGATTTTACAAATAACGAGCCGAAAATCCCATCTGTTTTACAGTTAGCAGACCCGACGTTCAGTAAAAGCGATACAATAGATGTCTTATTAGGCGCCGGAATATTCTGGTCTTTGTTGAAAGCCGGTCAGATACCCGAGACCCCGAACAATCCTCATTTTCAAGAAACCGCATTAGGGTGGATTATTGGGGGCAATATAAAATCTAATTGTAACGATATCCGTAGAGTATGCCACTTAAGTACATTAGAGAAACAGATGACCGCGTTCTGGGAAATTGAAGAAATTCCAAATCATAAAAACTCTCAACTGTCGGTAGACGAATATCATTGTATCGAACATTTCAAGGCTACTCATAAAAGAAATAGCGAAGGCAAGTTTGTAGTTCGCTTACCCTTTAAAACAAATCAGCCAAATTTAGGAGAATCAAAAAGCATCGCTACGAAGCGTTTATATAGCATTGAAAATAAACTTAGGTGCAATCCTGAATTAAAAGCTAGCTATCATCAATTTATTCAAGAATATAAAGAACTTAATCACATGAGATTATCAAATCACAATTTAGAGTCAAAACCGAATTGTTACTTACCCCATCATGCAGTCATTAAAGCCACTAGTAGTACAACTAAACTGCGGGTAGTATTCGACGCTTCGGCCAAAACAGCATCCGGAGTTAGTTTGAATGACAATTTAATGGTAGGACCTAAATTACAAGACGATCTATTTTTAATATTGCTCCGATTTCGTACGCATCAATACGTGTTATCGGCGGATATAAACAAAATGTACCGTCAAATCTTAGTATCAGAGGAAGATCGAAAATATCAGAAAATAGTTTGGAGAGTTAATGAATCAGATCCCGTAGAAATATATGAATTGAACACTGTTACGTACGGTACAGCATGTGCACCGTACATCGCCGTACAATGCCTGCAACAATTAGCAACCGACGAAAAACATAATTTCCCGAAAGCGTCGGAAATACTTCTAAGAGACTTTTACGTGGATGATTTGTTGACTGGCACAAATTCATATGAAGATGCACTACAATTACGATGCGAACTTCAATCATTATTATCACGCGGTGGTTTTGAATTACGAAAATGGTCGTCTAATGATGCATCTCTCTTACCTCAAGTTAACGAATCAAATTCAGCTTCTCATATGATTAAGTTGGAAAAAGGGAATAACACTAAATTATTAGGTTTAGGTTGGAACGTTGACAAAGATTGCTTAAATTACTTAGTTAATTTCAATCACACTAAACAACAAAATATTAAACATACTAAACGCACAGTATTATCCAAAATTGCACAAATATTCGACCCGCTAGGTTTACTTAGTCCATTAATTATAAATGCAAAATTAATATTGCAGCAGTTATGGCAAATACAACATGGTTGGGATGAACCTTTAACGAATAGGTTAGATATTGCGTGGGTAAATTTGGAGAATGAACTCAATAATATCCATCAAATTAATATATCGCGCAAGGTAATTGATTTTCACCCGACAGAGTCCATTAAATTACATGGCTTTTCGGACGCGTCAGAGAAAGCCTATGGGGCAGCTATCTATGTACGATCCACAAATTCTAACGGTCAAGTAGCAATTCATTTACTCTGTGCAAAATCACGTGTAGCACCATTAAAAGTATTAACAATTCCGCGCTTAGAATTATGTGGTGCCTTGTTACTTTGTAGGCTAATGAAAACAGTGTTAGAGGCAATCCATATAGAAATCGATGAAGTACATTATTGGACGGATTCTACCATTGTGCTCGCATGGTTAAATACAGCTCCAAATACTTTAAAAACGTTTGTGGCGAACAGAGTTGTCGAAATTCAATCTCTGTCAAATATAAACAATTGGCGACATGTCAAGTCATCCGAAAATCCAGCAGACCTAGTCACGCGAGGTGTTACTCTAATCGAATTAATTAATAATTCACTATGGTTTCACGGGCCAACATGGTTATCAAATGATGAAAATTATTGTATAAAATTCCCCTCGGAAATTGATAGTGAAGAGATTCCGGATCGACGCGTATCATCCCATATAGTTACAATCCCCGAACTTAATTGGATGTTAAAATATTCAAGGTTTGAAAAATTATGTCGTGTCTCTGCGTATATATTAAGATTTATTTACAATCTGAGAAACAGTAATAAACGGTTAAGTGGGGAATTAGATGTGTCAGAAATTCAGGGCGCAACCAACCTCATAATTAAAACGGTACAAGGAATTGACTTTTATAATGAATTAAAAGATTTATCAGCCGGTCATGAAGTCTCCAATAACAGTCGTTTGAAAACGTTAAATCCTTATCTTGATGAAACGGGGTTAATTAGAGTAGGTGGACGTTTACGACATGCAAACATTGCAGTCGACCAAAAACATCCAATTGTTTTACCTAAACATTACATTACAGAATTAATTATAAAGTTCACACATGAAACGCATTTGCACTCCGGAAATTTGGGTACGTTAGCCGCCATTCGCGAACGTTATTGGCCGTTAGCTGGACGTAGTCAAGTTAGAAAAGTCATAAACAAATGTATAAATTGTTTTCGTGCAAATCCGAAAGGGTTAAATCCAGTCATGGGCGACTTACCGGCCTCACGCTGTGATCACTCGCGACCATTTGCTAATTGTGGTGTTGATTACGCTGGCCCTATAGGTCTCAAGGAAGGTCGTGGTCGCGGAAAACGACAAATTAAAGCGTATATTTGCGTGTTCGTTTGTTTTGCTACAAAGGCTATGCATTTAGAACTTGTTGGTGACTTAACAGCTAAAAGTTTTTTAGGTGCCTTAAAGAGGTTCATTTCGCGGCGTGGTCTAGTAAAAAACATCTATTCGGACAACGCTACAAATTTTGTAGGAGCGCAAAAGGAATTACAATTATTATCAGAATTCTTTCAATCAGATCAATTTAAAATCAACGTTGTAAATCAATTAATCAGGAATAGTATAAACTGGCATTTTATACCAGCCCGATCGCCTCATTTTGGAGGGCTGTGGGAGGCTGGTGTAAAACGAACAAAATACCATCTCAAAAGAGTATTAGGTAATGCGTTGCTCACATTTGAGGAGATGTATACTTTGCTGGCATGCATTGAGGCTTGTTTGAACTCACGGCCAATATGTCCGTTGTCAGGTGATCCAAATGATCTGTCAGCATTGACACCAGGTCATTTTTTAATTGGGAGCCCACTAACGACATCTCCCGAGCCCTCGTTGCTGCATCTTAAGCAGAATCGATTGTCTCGGTGGCAGTATATAGAGCAAGCTCGTCAACACTTTTGGCAGCGCTGGGTCAAGGAATACTTGGGCTACTTACAACCCAGGCCCAAATCCAAAACAACGCCACCAACAACATTGCAGCCTGGGATGCTAGTCATCCTGAAAGATGCCAATTTACCACCCCTCGTTTGGAAGTACGGCAGAATACTACAACTGCATCCTGGAGCAGACGGCGTCATCCGCGTAGTCAGCATCCAAACGGAACACGGTACTACAAAACGTGCAGTGCGTAATATTTGTGTCGTGCCATTAACGGACTTGGAAAACAAACCAAGTGAGAGTGATGGTGATTAAATTTAAGACTTTATTGAACAATGAATATTTTCTTTTATATTATGTATGTCACAGACGTTATTGTATTACTGTTTATTTTACAATTTTTTGTTTGTCTTGGGTTTCTTACAGTTTTTGGGTTAAGCGTATCCTTATATCTGTGTAATTCTATTAGTTGAAGCACTGCTTCAACGGTGGCCGGGATGTTTAGTCTCATGTACGTCCACTTGTTTAATTTATGTTTTCTCTTATTTACGTGTTGCATTTAGTATTTATTGGTCCGATTACGGACAGAGGGTAGTACTCCCCCACCACGGTGTACAGGGGACAGTTTTTAGGAAAGTAGGGGAGTTAAGGACAAAACTAAGACACACGGGTCTCTGGGTGTGATTCGCTACCAGTCAGTCTTTACATTAACACGGTTCAGTTTCTTTTATACGTCTTTTGTTTGTTGTACATAATGTATATGTGTTTGTAATAAATAAACAATTAAACTACATCGAGCATAATTCCGTATTTACGGTGGTCCTTCGAGAGTTTCCGGCTTAGATCAACAGATCCAGCGCAGTATCTAGTGGTCGGACGGAACGCAACAAAACCATTCCGGTATCAATTCGAAACAAAACATTTTGGTCCATTCGAGAACAAAACATAAAACTAACCTCGAAAAAGTACGAAATGATGCAGAATGATGAAAATGTAATTTTATATTGTAAATAAGGACTCGTCTCTAAATATTGAATCAATAAATTGTTACAATTACAATAAACCTTTTAATGAGTACACTTCCATCACAACCTGTTTCAATATCTATTTGATTGTAGGTGTGACTTTTGTCGAATTCTTCAAATATATTATGTTTACATATGAATACACATACTAAAGATGTAATATTTATTAATAACAAGTGTAATGCTTTATTAACAAGATTAAAAATTAATTATGTCGCAACTTTGTTTATTTTGAGGTTATGTTTATGCTGTTCTCTACTGAATGTGCGTTCCTTTTTGCAAAACTGCTTCACGGTTTATTCATTTCGGAACTGCCAAAAATCAGTGTGTTTCAGCAGCAGTGCTTCAGTTGTTGCAGTAGATATCGGAACACGCTCTTTATGTATAAGTATAAATAGAGGTTATGTCAATCGTTATATCTTGTATATCGGAACAAAATTTATAGCCATACCTTATAATTCGTAAACTTCGAGTCCAAAATACATAGCACTAAATATAGACATCCATTACAATCACGGTAACCGCGTTAGTAACAATATTTTACCTTTTGGACCAATGACGTGCCTGTCGACCAGGTAACAAACAATATACTATCGAAAATAACAAGGGACGAAAAAGAAGACCCCGAAGAGCGTCAGTCGCGTCGATATCGCTCCAGAGCATAAACGAACATTTATGTATTTCAACCCTCTAAAATAAAAGTAATTAATTAATAAACTGTAAGACTAAGTGTTAAACTCACCTGATAGTGGAAAAATCAATAAAAAAATCTATATCGGATCGATATAACCTCAAGTGACCAACGGTACGGAAATCCTAAAATCTTCAACGGGGACCCGATCCGGAAGGCCTAAGCTGAGCTCCAGTACCCAGCTGCTTCGGAACGTTGCAACTTTTGGCCGATTCTGCGTCATTCCAGGAGTGCGTTCGGAAATATCGCGCACAAATTGTAACAGGTCGGAAATAGAATTTAAGAACTTACACTTTTGCTTAGTTAAATTATTATTATAAACACGTTCAGTTACATTACCTACACCTATTTAGTTGTTAGAATAAGTTATTGCGCCGTAGTTAATATTGCGTACGTGACCGGTCAAGCGTCTGTTTACCCGCTAGCTGTTGCTTAGCAACGTAAACTGTAAAATATCTGGTCAATTGCAGATACCCCTATAAGGAGAATTACATGTTAAATAAATAGATCGATTATCAATATTTAAATTGACTGCGTATTTATTCGAATTCTTCCAACCCGCGGCGTCTCCCCGAGATTAAGAGTACTCTTCTATGCTCTCAAATAACACCTATACACCGACATATTAACGATAAACACAACATTACACGTTATATACACACACACAACACAACAATATATATATATATATATATATATATATATATATAAAATTTTGATGAGTTATCCATGGGTTTTCTTTGTCGTGATATTTCTAAGTTGATGTAGCTTCTATTTTCTGGGCTTTGCGACAGTTGAAAGTTGTATTAATAAGAACACGTTTCTTTAGTTGTTTAAAACATGTTTTAATGATTACGTTCCGGCCACATGGGGCCTTTTTCTAGTTTTCTGTAAGTGTTACATAGTATTAATATTAATTACATACGGTTACTAATAGTAGATATGCTAACTATATTTTTATAATGTTAATCAGACAGGTCTTAATCCTATAAAGTGATGAATTAATGAAAATCTTAAAATCTGTAATAATGTATTTTATGATGGCGGTTTATGACCTTGAAAATATATCAATTTCTAATAATATAGTTTACTAAGTTAATTACATTGGTTTTATTCTAACTGGTTTTATTTAATTTGGAAAGTGCTATTATTTATAATGTTGTAGTTTAAACTTTTGAGTGATATTCTACTTACAATTAAAATTGAGCAGCGGCTTGTATGTCTTCCGTTTTTATAGCTTACTGGCGAAATAATTTATGTCATGTTATTGTAAACTTTAGAAGTTGTTAGCAAAAATTATGTTGGTATTATTTTATTTAATTTATTTGACGTTATATTGTTTTATTTAATGTTAAATTTAGATGTTTTGGATGTTACCTTGTGTAAAATGTAATTAATTTAATTTATAATTTACTTTTGAGTTTATGTCTATTGTACATTAGATGGAATTAACTTAATTTTGTCCTTCTACAAGTTACAGGTTCCTAAAATAGATTTGGGGGAGGTTTTCAAAATCAGTTTTATTATTGACTGTATGTGGTTCGATTTTGATGAAGATCATTTCAAGTGTGGTTCTGGCTTTATTATTTTTTTCTATGGTTAATATTGATGTGTTATTGAAATTAAATTTGTGTCCGGTTGTGTTGATGTTAATGTGTCTTTAACGATGTGCTGTTATTAGAATATTTGTGTCCGTTTATTCGTTCTTTTAAATATTGTATTGTTTGTCCTATATAACATTTGTTGCAATGTGAGCACGGTATTTTATATATGCAATGTGTTGTTTTTTGTAATAGTGGTTTTTCTTTTAATGTTGTATATATATTTTTGGCCTCCCGACATGTAAACATTGTAACTATGCACCGTTCATGTCACATGTAACTTCGTGTTTACGACAACTGTGCGTTTTCCCGCATAGTATGCGGTAAAGTAAATAATCCTTCTTTTTAAACTCCAGAGACGTAGGAAAAATACTCAATTTTGAAATCATGAAGCCGATGTTCAGGAGAACGAGATATATTAATTTTTACTTCAATAAGTATAACAAAATACACAAAATTTAAATATTAATTTAATATTAAATTAGTCCGAATACTCCGCTGGGCATCGTGTTTAAAATATAAACTTCATGCAGCAAAATGCAATTTCCTACATACGATTATAAATAGCTGATAATAATCGTACCTACCTACCTAATAACCATTAACTTTTATACAATTATTTAAATGTAACAAATCTGCAAAATCTGTCATAAACAATGCAATGTTGCCAAGTTGAATAAATAAAATGTATAGGTATAAAAAGAGGACTTATTAATTAAAAATAAAACTATCGGCCAAAAAATTTTATACAAATCTCATGCGTTAAGTTATTTTACAGCGCTCCGGCAAAAGAGGCACTCGCATTTCGGGCTCGTGCCTCAAACGAAGCCGTCGCGCTGTAAAATTGAACTTCCCGCATTCGACTGTAAATAACTATTTTTTAAGTTGTAGGTATTTTTATGTGCAATTGTGAAGTTGGTTGAAGTATGGTTTAAGTATTTCGTTTAAATTTTTTGATAAGTGTGTGATGTATGGGATTTTTATGTATTTATTGATTGTGTTATTATTTATATTATTATTATTGTGAAGGGTAATTATATTTTATTAATGTTTCTTTAGCTTTTTTAATAGTTGAGTGACGATATTGTGAGTTTGTTATTGATATTGCTCTATCGGCCAGACTGATGACTACTGCTTTTTTATGTGTGAGAGGTTGTTTGGAAAAATAATTTAGGTAGCGACCAGGCCATGTTGGTTTGGTGTACCAAACTGTATGAATTTTGTCATTTTGTTTTATGAGTGTCATATCCAAAAAAATTATTCGGTTGTTTCATATGTAAAGTTAATTTGGTTATGGTATTTGTAAAATTTTTCCGTTATATAATTTATTTTATTCGGTGGGATAGCTGTGATTATATCATCTACATATCAAAATAATAAAACAACAAATGTTGAAAATCTTAATATATTACCCCAATGCAATCAGGATTTGGAGGAGAATAGTTGTGTGATATTGCTTAAGATAATGGACGATATATTGTCGACGTATTATTGAGGGGAAATAACTATTCTTATACTTGGTAATTAGACTAGGTCTTTTGACTGTAAACTATTCTCTCTTGAAAAAAAGTACAATAGGCAGTTGTAGTATGTTAATTATTAATTAATTAGTATGTTAATTATTTCCTATTCTGTTACGCCTACCAGTTAACAATGCCAGTAATAAAAAACTTACTTACTGAATGGATAGTACCGAAAGTACATATACGGCCACAAAAATCCGAACACCAAGAAAGAGTTGGATTTTTTTAATAATTTTAACACCACATACCATATGGCTACCATAGAGGAACAATTGATGAAAAATTCAAGTTAAAAGAAAAATAACAAACGAGTTTTTATTAATAGTGTGTTTGATCACCTCGAAGCCGCGTACACTCATTGGGCCGTCTAGGCATGATCTAATCAGGTAGTCGATCTGCTTGAGGCGCCTCATCCCAGGCTACTTGTACCTCATGTCTCAGAGCATCTAACGTCTGCGGAGAATTGGCTAAATTGGTGAGTCGCCTACCAATCACATCCCAAACATGCTCAATTGGTGATAGGTCAGGTGAACGGGAGCGCCCTGGCAAAAGATTAACGTCGGCAGCTTGAAAGAAGTCTAAACTGACGCGAGCTACGTGAGGACGGGCGTTATCTTGCTGGAATATGTCATTTGGCATGGTCGCAAGATAGGGTAGCAGATGGCGATCTACAATGCCATGGATGTAGCGCTGAGCATTCATATTGCCTCTAGCAAAGACTAGAGGTGACCTGCTTCCATAGGCAATGACCATACTATTACCCTAACAGTGATGCACATGCCGTTCTATCGCAAACTCCAGGTTGCGGCGTTCTCCTCTTCGTCTTCTGACCTTTGCCTTGCCTTGAACGACGACTGTGGAATGTCGAATGGAATAGTGTCGTCTTTAGTGATGGTTTTGCTTGGCCATTCATGATGGTCAGATATAAAAGCATACGATTTTAACGGAGCTGTGATTTGCTAGATGAATAACCAAAATAAATGTTTCTCCGCGGTTTGGAAAATGTTTTTCACAATAATTATTTTAAACGAAGACTTAAGAAGTGCGCCCTGTAATATTATATTACTTTTGTACATTAATATCAAATGTTTTAATGCACTGGAATATTTTTTTTGATTTGGATGACACCTTGAGATTCTCGCGCACCATAAAAATCAACTTCACATACTTGATATAAGAATGTCGCCTAACTTATTATTTTGAATATTACTAAATATATTCTATTAATATATAGTATCCATTTTCGCGATTTTAGAGTTATAATGCGCACTAAGCACTAATGTTTTGTATCACTAATTGTGTTTGGTATAATGCATACCCATGCATACCACCTAAAACATGTTTTTATTTAAATCCCATATGTTTTAAAATTAATTGTTTATTTCAACATTTTTATCTATACCACTTTTCAATGTTTAAAAAAAAATATTATATGATATTCCAACGGAGATATTTATGTTTTTTCGCCTACGTAATGGGAGAGTAAAAGCGAACACATTTTTACCGATTTAAACAGTTTCATATCTGTGATAATAACGACCCTCAATATTGCTGCGGCTAATTTACATATCAGATCTATGGCGATCATGTATTGTACTTTTAAGCTACAAACAATCAATTTGGAAGGAAAACGGTTATTTTGTTTTTAGATCCAAATTCATATTGGGACAACCTTTTCCCGTTACAAAGCAATGGGCTCTCATAAATAATTTCGTTGACTTTTATTGGGCGGAATTAACTTACTACGATGCTATTAAACGCACCCACTCTGCAAATATGTTTTCATCACAGTAAAAGCAATAAAGGAAAACCAACATTAGCAAGAATTTATAATTCAATCAAACCTTCTCGAGTTCAGACGCATACGAATAATTTATTTAATGTGCCCATTAATAAGTTTATGTCGTTTACCCTATAGCAATTTTATTAAAAACACTCTAAATTTCCCCCCGTTCGTTTGATTCATTTACGCTTCACAACAAACTTGGAGTATTTGTTACTCTAACGTAAGACACAATTTTAAAAAAGAACTCGGCTTCAGGCATGAATCATCGAAGTTGCACCGAACTTCGCCCCACATAAAGAAGTTTAAAGTTACGTTTGTCAATAATGTTTATTATACCCCAGCCTCTTTGACGGCGACGGCGTTCTTAACGAAAACAAATTGAAAGGGCCCAAATTTATTACCAGTATTGTTGCATAATGTCACGCGAAATTGGTTCAAAGGGTCAACCCTTCTGTACAAATTGGGCCAGAATGAATAAAACGTTACTAAATTGCCATAAAAATTCTTTAAGATGCATCTAAGCAATGAAAAATACAGAAAAACGCGCATACAAGTGCGTATTTTAATTGAGGGGCTCTGACTTTCATTTATGTAGAAAATCATTTCGGTCAAGAGTATTTTCTTGTGATGATGTGACTTAATTGTGTTTTTAACAGGTTCAGTTGATAAATTTCAAATTTTACCATTGATTCCTATATATTCTAAACCCATCAATCCTTCTTAATTTAGATTTTTGTCGAAAATATTTTTATCAGAAATGGAGCTAAAGCTATTATTTGGAAAAATGTACTTCTTTGATACAGACACACACACAAGAAAAATCATATTAGAATTTCCCCCTTCATTTTGACGACTCATTCACTATATGAAATTCAGATTGACAATTAATCATCAGCTTTTCTGGCAGAAGTAAATAGTATTAAATTATCTTTTACTACTTATGATTGTTCAAGTGTATGCTTTCTATTACAACATTACACACACATAAATTTACAAAGAAAATATTTTAAAGTGAAGCCAAACCTACACATATTGAACAATTGTTCAAAAAGTATGCATATTACGCAGGTTGAATTTTTTTATCAGAACTGTGTGACATTCATGCACGGTAAACAAAAAAACATACTCGCTACTTACGGCCTTTTCACATATCCCGAATCAATTATACGTATATACAAAAAAAAAATGAACTGAATAACAAACACGCATGAAATTAAAATTCATCATAGCTTGCAGCTCTTTTCAAGCAAACAAATCTAGTCGAGTCATATTTCAAATGAAAAGATGTAGAGAGAACTCGGTCAATGACTACACTTGGAATAAAATTTCAAGAGTTACTTTATGGAACTTTCCTGAAATTAATTCCCGTGGAGTCGTCCGATGACTTTCAACTTTGCTACTACTTCATTAACGTTCCCGATGATGTATAAATTTAAAGTACGAACGAATTCGTTCGAGAAGCTGTAACGGTAATGAAATTCCCTGTTTGAATGGTCCGTCCACTTTAATCCCTGGACTGTGCTAAATTATAACGAATTTTGCAGCGAAGGTGATTTTTTTCTTCGCTCACGTAAGTCAATCAGGGGCGAGCCAATCACAGTAGACAAAAAAGATGTCCTTGCCCAAATCCGAATGTATTGAATTTTATATACTGTCGGCGGAAATTGAATTTCCAGCAATAGAACTAAGAATACGGCGCAGAAACAGTCCGATATGAAATATGTAGAAAATATTTATTCTGGCAATTTCCTTTGATCTATTTTGTAAAATTCTAACGGCCGCTTTTAATTATTATTGTAATGATATTTAAACAAATTGAAATATTGTTGATATTTATTCATAATGTTTTCGCGAAATACTGGGTCAAATGGTAAACGCTCGTACACTCTAAATTTAATACTAATTTTATTTTGGACTATTTGAAATATTTAATTAGGCAGTAATGCGACTCACATCTCATAATGTAATATCACAATGCAATACAAAATACGTTATATATGAACAAGTTAACCATTGTGTATAATATTACACATTATCTACGTCGATGGTGCAACGAAAGTAGGCTACGTGAATTATGAAACACAAAATCGGAAATAGTAAGATCTATTTAATCACATGTGATGTATACAGAAAACAGTTTCGTGTATCAGTCTTCGTCAGAGAATCTCGGTCCTAGCCGGAAAGAGACAGGTCAGTAGCGGAAAGTTGTTCGTATAACCAACAACAAACAACTTGCAAGATCGACAGAAATGCGTTATTAGTGTAACATTGAACTACACGACATGCAATAACAAAACAATAAACCCCAATCACATTCTTCTGCCTACTATATTGGTTTATTTCACGGCTATCATTTTACTTTTCCTTATTCGGATTATAAATTAAGAATTTTTTATAATTTTATGATAGTTATTACTAACACTATCTGCAATTATTAGTTAAAGATAAATTAACTAGACTAGATAGTAGATCATCACACGATATGCTGAAATGTAAATGCATCGAAAATAATTATTATGGGCAAATACTCGTAAATATTTGGAGCAAATATAGAAACGCAATAAAATTGAATTAAAAATGAAAACAAGCAAAATGCAAAATAATAATGCGAAGTAAAATTGAAATAATGAAAGGGGAATATCCAAACCGTATATAAAGAAACCAAAATAGGATTCGTTGACGGCCATAACCAAACCGAAATGCAGACGATAAACGAAATGAAAGATAATGCAAATGTCAATTCACAATATAATAAAAAATTGCGACAGCCCAAAAGCCAGAAGTTTCAAAAAAAAGTAAGCGACGAGGAACGGAGCATAAAAATAACTCCAATCAAATCAATCCCAAGTAGGGACAAAAAAGAAGAAATAATAAACGAATTGAAAAGAAGAAAAGAATTTAAAGTTAAAATACAAGTGCCAACATATGAAAATGGCAATAGTAAGAAGTTTTGAAAATAACGTATAGGCCGAAGGTTTTGAGAAAAAATCAGAAGTGACAACTCCTAATTATTTCCTCCTAATTAACCAACCGGGCGTCGAGATTTTCTTTACATTTTATCTTATATATCTTGCTCTTTTGGTTTTCCCCCTCTATTTTCCTCCTAGATGCTCTTTACTCCCTTCTCCCAGCCTTACTAGATGTGCAAACTAATTTATGCTGCTCTTCCATTATTAGTTTTGTGGGTTTAATGCATATCCTAGCTAGATTAGCTGGATATTGTACTTTCGGTACCAAATTGATGTTTGCCTCACACAAGGCTCGCATAATGGCATGTAGCAAAATTTATCCAACCGTGATCTGCATGATGTGTGTTCAAAAACAGAGGCAGTTTAGAGACACATATCTGCATATAACGCTCTCCATTTAATGGAAGGATGAGAGATGAAGCCAGCCTCAGAAATTGCACACCATAGCAAAATTTTCAGAATTTTCAGAATAAACTGAGCGTTTATATATTTTGGAGCTCCTTTTCCGGAAGACAATATTATTAATTGATCCTAAACTCCGTACTTTTTCAACATTAAATCTGGCCAGTTTTCGTAGTAAAATTTCGTAGTGAGATTTGTTCAACTCTGTTGCACTGATATTTGGGTGCCTCGACTAATTCCAGTGTTAAGTTGGGCGGGTTACACCATCCGAAATAAATTTATACATCCCTAGCCAAATATCAGAGTGCGCACAGTATCGGAGGAAGTTGGAAAATAAAGCGCGTCTAGCTAAGTAATCACCAACATTTATTTAGGCAACAAGAAAAAGAATACAAATTATTAAAATTTTCAATCCTTCGGTAACAAAAATACGAATGACTTAGATAATTGTAAAATTAGCGCCAAGAATTGAGTGACCGCTTTACGGCAGAAAGGTTGCGATACCAAACACAACTTTAAAATCAATGGGTCACCTACCACTGGTTAAGGCTCAAACACTAATTTGAAAACAATTATTAATTTGATAGTCAAACATTTATTTAAAACAACAAGATTTTCTTCGTGGAACCCGACTATAGAATAACGATTCACGATTAAGTCGGCACGGTGTCGAACGTGCGTTGGTTGCGAATTCCTGAGAGAGTCAGTGTCAGAAGTTCAAAGCCGGTAAAATCCCTGAATGGGCTACTCTCCTCCACACAAGGACGACAGATCGTATTACATAGCAAGATATGCACCATGAACTAAACGAAGGCCATTACGCCACAATATTTCCCACTACCTGCTGCACACACGACTTACTAGAACAAAAGCTACCCATAAAAGAGATCGAATATTCATCTCACCCGGACAAAGGTGGGAATGATCGTTCTACAATCCTCCATAGAGGGCGGTATAGAACTTAATTCGATAAAAATCGAAACATAACCATACTTCCTTATACAATAATCATAAAAAAAGAAAATAATAATGGTAAAACTAGCCAAAATATATAAATGAAAATAAGCTAAATAAGCCTTTTTCCAGTCACATTTGAACCGGCCATGATTTTTGTTGTTTGTGTGTGTCGGGAAAGAATTTTCTTGGCAGTTTATAGTAATGAATATGTGTATTGTGTCGTATGAATTCTTTTGAATTGATTCGACATTGAAACTACAAATTCTACATAATAAGAGATTAGTATGAATAAAGTTGCTTTACAAAGACGCGTTGCTGAAAAGGTTGCCCATAAGCTGCCCATCCACTCAAGGTGTATCTAGAAAAATTTTAGTATTGCGAAGGCATTGTGAATAATTCTACTTTTTCAGACAGACGTTATCTGAAATTACGAAATGTAATATGTACAGATGTTATTCACCGATTTTGGTTGATTCTCAGCAGTCGTCCGAAACGCGTTTAGAATTCAAGAAGTGTCAAGAAATGCCCTCATATCCTCGAATTTTATCCATATAGTGGAAGGGGGAATTTATGGTATGGGCTGATACTTGTTTAGATGGTCGAACTGATATCTATATAAGCATCTATTACTTGTCCTCGGAGAAATACTAATATTTTGTGAACCTATGGCAGTAAATTCCCACTTCTTTTAAAATAAAGCGAGGCTAGATAGTAGGAGATTTCTACTTGTTATCCTGAAAGAGACAGCACACTATGTTTAAGGCTACTACGTAGATCTTCCGATTTTATTAGTATAGAACAGACGTAATATATGCTTTAGAAGAAGCTAGATCTTCACATACCGTGACAAGAAATAATGAACCAAGCATTTTACCTGTGTAAAACCAAATTTTTACGAATACTTCAATATTTTGGTAGACATCATGTACAGAGAATGTCAAGGACGTTTTCTGTTCAATTTAATATTGTAGCTTTGCTTGCAACAGATATTAAAAGAAAATTAAATAATGACAGAAAATTAATTTGCAGGTGGAGGAGCCATTCAATTAACATTGATATCGAAACAACATATTGCCCGACGACCCGTTGCATTTTCTTTGCAGACCTGATTGAAGTCAGCAGCGATACCAAGAACCGTAGTTGTTAAAAAACTAAATGCTATGTGCGATATAGTAGCAGTAGCAGTTAACAACTCACGCTTTGTACCTGATAATTGCCAACGAACCATCCGAAAAAACGCAATCTAAAAAATAGAAATCACATACTTCAGTGACAATATATAAATATATCGAAATAATTAAGTTTATAAATACTATATTTAAAATAATTTGTCAATTACTGTTAGAAATTCTAAATGTTCTTTCCACATGGAGGAATCAGGCATCTAACAAGTGCAATGAATATGAACTTGCTGTTGCCGAGCTGAAAATTACAACGAAATTTCATTTGTCAGCAACCCGCCGCGTTTTTGCATGCTTAATTAAAGTTTGTAGCACCAATTGGGTGTACGATCCCTCCACCTGTAAAGTTTTTATAGGCAACAATTATTTTCGATTTATTCAAACATTTTCAGAACGAATAAGTCGTAAACCATTTTGTAGGATCTCATCGACTTTGTAACCTACATTTACATTAGCAGACAATTAAGGAACATTAAGACGGTATTCATTGACATGGAGAAGGCGTTTGACAGAGTACAAAGAAGTACAAGATGGACAATACTAAAACAAACAGAAGTGGACTTGGGATTGCTAGATGCGATTAAAACATGTATAGTAAGAATGCCAATTATGTCGCAACTAGAAATATGAAGTGTGATCTTTTCAAAACAAAGGAAGGACTTAGACAAAGCGGTGTTATGAGCCCTGTGCTATTCGCAGTTTTCATAGATGAAATCGTGAAAGAATGTCGTCCAAAGCTAAGAAAACTAAATCTAGGATATAGAAGACTCCAAAACATAGAACTAACCGAATGTGCTTTTGCAAAACAATATAAATGTATGGAATGAAGAGCTGAAGAAGTATAGCATGAAAATAAATTCAAATAAGATAAAAGTGATGGCAACGGATCAAGAAATAGATTAATTAGAAATTAGAGTAGAAGAAAAAAATATAGAGCAAGTGGACGAATTACATACCTAGGGGAGGTAATTCAAACCAATGGAAAGCAATAGAAGGATATAAAGGAAAGAATAGACAAAAACAGCTAGATTATACCACGTAATAAACCAAACGTTTGCAATGAAAAAAGAGGTGTCCAAGGAAACAAAAATGGCAGTCTACAGAACAATATATAGACCAATCCTAACCTACGGGAGCGAGACATGGGTAGCAAACAGGAAATTGAAGAGTTAAATCCAAGCAAACGAAATGATGTACCTAAGAGGAGTTAAAGGAATAACCAAAAGAGATAGAATTAGGAATGAAGTGAGCAGGAAAGAACTGAAGACGGAGTCCACTCTAGAATACATAGAAGAAAAGCAACTGGGTTGGTGGGGCCATTTACATCGAATGGAAGACAATATTCCAGTGAAAAAAGAGTGGGAAGCCAGAGTGAGAACGAAAAGAGGAAGGGGAAGACTACCAGAAATTTTGGACAACATAATAGCAAAAGCAATAAATATAAGAGGGAAAACTGTACAAGAAGTAGGCAGCATAACCAAGGACAGGAAAACATGGAAGCAATTTGTAAACCATGAGATATAAACACTGCGTTAATTTGTTCAAAAGTGGTCTAAAAAGTGGTAAAAATATCGAACCACGTAAGGGAAGAGAGACTGACGGAAGCCATTCAAGAAAAAGTTTCATATGAGTTTCATAATTAAAATTCGATGTTTCAAACAAGAATCTTTTTTCAGAAGAATTCCCTGCAATGACTTACTGTTTCAAAAAAGAAGAAAAACACCAATATACCCTAGCCCAGTTAGAAAAATTATAGATGTTGTCATATGCCAATACGCATCCATTTTGTCAATAAAGTTATTGTAATCAATTATGAGAAATGTTTTATTTTAGCTTTAATATCACGTTATCAAATTAAATCGGCTACAAATCGCATACTACCAATGAAACAAATTTGCTATTCACCAAATATCGTTGACATTAATGAGTTTCGAACATTATTAGAGATTTTTTGTTGATATTTTCTGCTGTAGAATATCGTCCTTATTATTGCAATTTGATGCTGTTTCAATAAGGTTTTTAGATTATTAAGTGTAGTACTGGACGTCCTTGCTAACTGTTACGAAAATGGTTAAAGAATTTTATTTAAATAATTGGATAGACTAAGTTGATACTCTGTTTTCGATCGTTATTGTTTTCTTACTGTTTTATAAATTAGATGTGGGATAGATTACCGTTGGATATTGAATCAACAACACATATTTATTTCAATACATAACGGCAACATAAAGAAGAATACCAGTTTAATTATATTTCCTTACATAAAAGATAAACTTCAGCGAAGTTATTAAGCTCACAGCTGTTTTACCCTCTATGAACTCATCAGACCACCACATGTAGCAGTAATAAGTGCGTGGGTATTCACGTCCAAATGGCGGTAATAATCACAAACAAACTTATTTTTTTTAATTGGTTACATATTTATGAATTATAATTTAATGGCACTAATTTAACTTTTTAGCATTTTTATAATGATTATAATAAATAAAATGATTAAAATAAAAATTACGTATGTATCAGACGTGAAAAGTTGAACTGTTTATATATTGAAGTCGAAAAGGTCTTTACATATGAAAATTTGAGCGAAACCATGAAAAGAATTAAAATTAGGACCAATTAGATTCTAAGTTTGACTTAAGTTAAAGGCACACAGGAAATGGATTTGATGGTTAAGCCGTAGTCGGCAATTTAGATTCGCATACACAAGCATGCGTGAAAAACAAAAAAAATATTAGAGCAACTTCTTTGGACACAAATCCTAAACGTAAACCTTAATGTACACAGAACAGAAAATCATATAGTGTCGGCGAATAAATCAACCGAAATACACACAAGGTTGAACAAAACGGTGTTTAGAACGGAACCTCAAATTTGAACATCAACGTAAAAATTCTTTTAAACATCAAACGTAATTCCGGCTATCGGAAGTAATTAACCACAATATACGGATTGTAAAGGCTGATATTGCCTTATTTTCATCGTGTATATTATTTTGCAAAAGTTCTGATGCGGTGGTAAATGTAGATTGTTGTTGATAATTCAGCGGTGTAAAGCTAGTAAATTACCGGTCGCTCCGGTACTCCTGCAGTGCCCCAGGGATCCGTCCTTGGTCCGCAACTGTTCTCATTATACATTAACGACATGCCGACTCACGATCACACATCAATCGCCTTATTCGCAGACGACACGGCCATATATTCAGTATCATCCTAAGAAGTCATAGCACATGCGAACATAGACAATCACATGAGGGGACTCGAACGATATTATTCCGACTGGAAACTAACTGCAAATCCGACTAAATGTGAGACGATCACATTCACGCGACGACACAGGCGGTATGCAATACCGAATCCGACAAAGATTAACGGTATTGCAATACCGATCAAAACGACAGTGAAATACCTAAGAGTAACACTAGACACTAAAACGACATTTGGTGCACATACCACCATCTACGCGCTGGTCTTCAAGGGCAGCAGACTTACAACTGAAAACAAAATGTTACTTTTCAAAACAATTATAAGACCGACGATGACATACGCATCACCTGTATTTTTCGGAGCTTCGATAACGAACCTGAAAAAATTGCTGGTGACACAGAACAAGTGTCTCAGGTTCGCCCTGGGCGCTGACCGATACATACGTATACGTGACTTACAAGACCAAGCGGACGTGGACATGATCGTACCGTACATGACGAAGTTGGCGGACCGCTTTTACCGGCGGACAGCCGTTCACCACAACTTACTAATACAGACAATTACACAACAAAGACATTTAACAAGTCACACGCACAAACTTCCGTACGAAACTTTGGACCTGTATAACGAAGACAGGACTGATTAACGCACGAACAACCACGCAACCATACCAAAAAACAGGACGTACAGGGCGGGTTTTTTGAAAGTTTCCCGTCGACTTGACTGTAACAGACGCAACGGACGTACTGAAAACAAAACTTCAACGTCAAACGTCAAGGGAAGCACCTTACATGTTTTTAATTGTTAGTTCCTAAATGTTAACTACTTAATAAGCGTTGTTTCGCAGGTGTAAGTTATTTTAAATGTGTTTTGTATGTAGCATTTGTTGTAAATATTATGTTTTTGCGAAATTTTTAATAAAAACATTTGGATTTGGATTTGGTACTCCTGCAAATGTCTGAATCATATTTTATCCTAAAGTGTATGTTTGTAAGGTATGACGTCAATAACATATAATAGTTTATTGGTAAGCTACTCTTTTGTCTATGTAATAACTTTAGATGCCATATTTTATCAAATGCTTGTCTTATGTCTATATATCGCAGATCAGTATCTGTATGTTTTGAGATCCCCATACGGAAACATAATTTGAATTGTGTTGTTGCCTATATCCAAATGGATGTGTTGGAATTATTCTACTTTCTTCTGGAATACGTATCGATCTTGCGAATGCAAGCTTTTTAAACATTGGAATGTACTGGCAAAAGACTAATAGGCAGATCAAATTTAACGTTTTCAGATTTCGGTCTCAATAAATATATTTTGTTTTTGTGTGCCCCCGAACTTAGTACGAGTCTTCGAAATCAAATTTAAATAATACAACGGCAGCGATGTCGCACATCAATTTTGGCAACATTAAATCAAAACTTCTGTTACGTCGATCAAAATCAAATTTATTATTTCTCCTTTTGAAAAACTCATTTCCAAATACATCGTCAGAACATTTTCAACTGTATACGCTAAAGCAACTGTATTACACCAGAAAAACTAATATCGAAATTTACATATAGAATGTATTCATAAATACACATAAACGTGTATCACAGTTTGTTAATTTAAAATTTTCCAAAATGTGGAGCTACCGTTAAAGCTATTTACAACTAAGAAACGACCAACTCTTAATCATAAATTTCAACCTCGAATGCTCCTCGCAGTAATAATCTTCCTTCTATTTACGAGAAACGGAAACATCTTCAATTGCTACGCATTATAAATTTTGAATATTATTCAACAATAACATTTTTAAGGAAAAAATATTTTCTCGTTTATTACGTGGTGCATCACTGGAAACTTTGGTAATAATCTCAAATGATGAAGATTAATGTTTGGTACATTATTAGCTCCAGCAACTTAAATTAACGCAAGTTAACAGTTGTGTGTAGAGGGATACGAGAAATTCCTGGCAGTACTGTGATTACAATTATACAACAACAGAAGAAGTATTTATTCTTAACATTTCCAACGAAAATAATTGAAAAATATATACGGAAAGTGCATCAACGTGGTATGTGCTCATCTAAACCGGAAAAGGCTTGCTAAATGGATATTCGTTCGAGTTCCTGTTGTTAAATTATTACAATCAAAATGGGTGTTGGTTGGTTGGTTGCTTGACGCGTAGTGTGCTAGTTCCAGCTAATTATATAAATGGTATTAAAAAAACGCGAAACACAAATAATAATTGCAATTTTTTTTGTTTTAATTTTAATATAAAAGTCAATCTTTCAAATTTAATTCCAATTATTTTAATAGGAACACGTTGGCAAAATATTTATTTAACGATGAAATTGAATTATTAAACCGGGAACAACAATGTATAATGTTTTTAACTAAATAGGTTAACACAACAAAATTGTATTTACATCTGCGCACAGCTATTGATTTCCTTTTAATATTCCATAAAACACAAGCTTAATAAACATATTTTTATTTACACAGCAAAACTCGCCAAAAGCACGATTTAACAGATTTTAAATTGTCGACGCGTAAACAAACATATGCATGGGTTCACCAGTCAGTATCGACTGCGTTTTTCCTAAAATTCTCAAAATTGTGTACTGATAATGTTTGTCTCTGTGCCTCTTAAGTAATAATAATACTTGTAATAATACAGTTTCTTTACAAAAATAGTTAATGTTTATTACTATATTCAAAGCGAAATTGCAACCTGTGTAATAAATTTGGCATCAATTATTGCTCGCAGAAATACAAGTGGTTGTATGCGAGATCATTTTATAATAATAACATTATATTATTTCATAAGTCATGTTTAACATGTATTGAAAAATTCAAATAATATGAAGATTTAACTGTGATGCATTCGAACCTAGGTCAGATTAAAATATAATTAAACACCATTAAATCAATAAAAGATGTGTAAGAAGCGTATTAATTATATTTCATACTTTCTTAGAGTTTCTAGTGCCCATCTTTTTACTTCAATTTTAAATCAACTCATTTATACTTTTTATTTTAGAAAGACAAATATGATAAATTTTCGTACTAAGGTATTCAAAATTTCTGTGCCCAACATTTTTATTAACTTTATTCTTTACTGTGAGGGTATATTTATTCCTAGTAAGGTAATCATGGTTTAGATAGGTAATTGTTTATTTTTAAATATATTAATATACCATAAAAATATAGTTGCTACGTGTACATTTTTCTTGCCTCATTGAAGAGCCTGTAGCCTGTTGAGTAAATTATGTTTCCATAAATAATTTTCAAAGATCGTTTTTGTGTTTAATTTTTTTAAATAATTGTTGACTACTTCCAGCTAATAATTCCATATGTCAAATGTGTTTGAATTAATGAATAATGTAATACATAATATAGTTGTGATAATTCTAAAAATGTATCATATTTTGTTATTTAAATAAATTTAAATTCAAATAACTGACAATTTAATTATATTATTTATTTGCAAATTCCGTCAATTATAATACCTAAATATTTTCTTCTATTTTTTCTACGTCATGAGTTATTTGTCCCCAGTGCCAACGGTCCCAAATTTGGCTGATTGCTTTTGTAACTAGTGAAGAATATATATTTTGGTTTTTTATAATGAATTGAAATCAAACTAATTTTCATATCATTTGTCACTCCTTCAATTGATTCCATGATTTATCGACATTTATTATTGCCGTATTGTATGCGAAGATAAGTAATTTAACAGCCCGCCTTAATACTAAATTGTTGAAATATACGTCGAACTAATTTGTTTATACAGTAACTGATTTTACATAACTTATCACATCGTCAATTTGTACGAACTCTCCGACCAGCTAAATAAGTTATGATTAGCTTTCGTGCTATTCTCCGAGAAATCGCAATTTCTCAATCTTTTCAAGTAACTTATCATTATTAACTGTATAGAAAATTTTAGCTAAATCAGTGAATACCGCCAAGGTTAGGCGACTGCTTAAAATAATATTGCATATTAGATAGACGTTTGCAAATGATATCTACGATTTTTTTAAGATATCACTGGTTATTTCAACATGTCGCCCGGATTTATATGATTTTAAATCATTTATATATTGGTTTACTTCCGCCTAATCAGTGGAGCCTACAAAAATAGAAATTCGACTAGATTTTAATGTACTGGAAAGATCTGTTGGCTTTACAAGATAATGTGCTAAGATTTCACACACAGTGGTCATTGAAAGCATTTGCAATTCTGTGTTTATCAGATGTTTCATTTGCTGGTTGTGTTATTTCCACAATCGAATCTTTCTTTTCATCTACATGGCATATAGTTTTAATATATTGCAACAATTGTTTAGATGTACCTTTACACTTATATATTTACGTTTTATAATACTAATAATTCATTTTTGTAGTTGTAATTAATAAATTAAATTTATTTTTATAAGTTTTATATTTTGCCTGTATATTTTCGTTTCCCAAACCCGTTTAAAATATTTATTCCATTTGTTATATTGTAATATATTGTAAATATAAATTTACCGCAAAATATTCGTCTTTCTTATGATGATTATTTATTAACCTTTTTACATTGATGAGATGCCCACGGCGACTCAGAGGTGCACGGAAAACAGTCGGTTGAAAAATTATCCTTTTGAGTGGCTAGTATTGTTTTATTTAAAGTTATATAAGCGCATTTCCATATTTTTATAAAAGTTATTAAACCATTTGCAACCCAGTCATTTTCAAATTATTCTTCTTCTACCTTATCGAATTTTGTACTAATACTATTAAACTAATACTATTAAAGTTTTTATTTTAGTTCGTTAATTAATATATTTGCTGCAGAATCTATATGTTTAGTGTTGTAAAAATCTCTATAATCATGCACAGCCTTAATCTGTCTATTTTTTGCTTAATTTTTCTTTTAATGTATATATCACGGGTGTAATTTGTGTGCAATTATTTTTAATTAGCATATGAATGTTACCGCCATCTAGACGTGAATACACCACTTTTACTCCTACAGGTTTGCTACAGATGTATTTTCGTCGGAAATAAAGATCGCTTTATTGAAAATAAATCTCTTCTTTATTGCCGCCTACTCCGACTACAAGCCACATCTTCATTTATGTAGTAGTAAAAGTGTGTCATATATGTTTCCATGACTTTGTGGTACTTCAGCGAATGTAGGTATGGTGGTCTGATCAGCTAATATAGAGTGAAACAGCTAAATTTTAGCATTCGCTGAAATTTAATTTTATAGGATGACTCCTTTAAAAATTGACTTAGCTCAACAATTATTCAGATATGTTGACGGTGAACTAAATAACACCAATTCTTACTATATTATACTATAATCTAAACCTTTTTGAAATTAAAAGGTTACAAAAATTGCTGTTCTATCATCACATCTCCTTCATTATATAACACTTTATAGTTATTTCTTTTACATAAAGTCAAGTTATTTATTTGCCATTTTTCTGTCAAAGTTAATATATCAAAAGGTTTAATTTGCCTGAAGTAACAATGTTTAATTTACTTATAGTACAGGGAACTATAGTAATCATAAAAATTTTCGGACTCTCGGATTTCGGATTTTATAAGAAATATAGGTTTTCACCTTCCCTAAGTGTTCGGTCCCACATATGTATATATTAACATTTAATCAAGTCAACTTGGATTCGCGCAATCCAGTGCAAAATATTCGCTACAATTATTTCGTTTAGACACTATTTTGCATACGTAATTAGTCCCAAATTCACGGCTGTCCAGGTACAGATGATTCGGCAGATGCGCCGTTAACGGTCCGGTCGAACATTTTATTAGTTATATTTCCCCATATTTTGTTACGGTCATATTTTGAAAGAAAATATTTTGTTGATTTATTTGGGAACTAAACGTTTGGTACGGTTAATTTTTGTTGTACTTTTGTTGTTGTAGTCCTTGCCCCTGTAAATTTTCCGCCCGAGCTTTGATCCGGCACTGGCCGCTCAATGTAAAATTTCATCGATGCGTTTAGGCTGCAAATAAGGTGTTATTCGTGAAACACATGGTTTGGTTGTTTTTTTTTTGTTAGTCGGAACGATGATGTTTTTCCGGGGAGTAGAGTGTACGATTGGCATCGAGGAAGACCGTTTTGTTTCGTCCCGTCTTGATTTTGCCATTTTTGATATCCGCTGAGGTAATATCTGTGCCGTTCGATTTATCGGATTTATTGGGACTTACAAGAAAAGTTAGTGTCCTTTGGGTGAATCTGGTGTGGAATTTGATTGGAAAAGGCACTAACGTCGATTTATTCGGATATATGGAACTCCTCGTGGTCGGTCGGTCGTGGCCAGTAGAGGTTGGTGGAAACCATTAATCGCATCCACGTGCAGTACGCTCGGAGATTGATTCCGGCAACCTACATGGTATGATTTGGATTTGTTAACGTCGACTGTTTGGAAAATATTGTGCCCGATCGTCGAGATTACTTCCCTCAGGATCGTTTAATTCTTCTGGAGCCTTGTGGGGAGGCCGGTGCAATTCATTCGGTCCCGGTTATCGTATGGACCTTGAGTCGCCGTGCGCAAGTTCGGAAACTTCTAGAAGCTTGGTCCCCAACTATTTACCCGCGAAGTATAACGGAGGTCTGTAATCTTGTTTTATTTTTTTTATATTAACAACCCAAACGGATATTCGAGTCGGCTGAAATTTGCAAGATGCCCAACATTTCTTGTACCAACGTAATAATTTTAAGGTGTGCTATAAATTAAACTTGTTATTGTACTAAGTATTATATAAGATCAAGGAAAAAAATCATTGAGTCACATTGCATATTCGAATATTAATATAGTAAGAACTAACTTTTACTAACCCATTTATGTGGACGTGTAATATAACTTACCTGGCATCGCTTTATCAGTTCACCGTCACCGCGTTGGGGAGCCCTTTTCATTTTCATTTTGTTTGCTGTAAGTTATATAAGCGCGGACCACCCGACGCACTTTATATAGTTGAGAGAGTCGCTGATTCGACGGGCGACATACCCGTTTCGATTGTGTTTAGTGTATTTCAGTTCTGTTATATTATAAAGGGAAATTAAGCCAACTCCAATATACGATTTTACTTTACGGTGGGTTTCTTTTTTATTAGTTCTCCTTTTTCTCATTTTGATATCAGTAATTGTATCCGTTATACTTTCGGTCAAGCCACCCTTAGTAATATACTTTTTTTGTGTTTGTTTTAAATTTCTTTCTTAGTTGTTTCGGTGGACAGACCATCAGTCCCGACTCTGGCTTGTCGTGCAACTATCTAAAGCCAGTGGCGCCCAGACCTTTTTTTTTTGAACGATTGAACCTGCGACATCCTCCTCCTACTAGCTATACTCGGAATTATGAGAAGGTGCGTGCACGTCATCGATGCTTGTTTTATAATGCCAACATGTAGAAATTATAAAATGCCATTTTCTTGTATTGGAATATGGAGTGAAACCAGGCCTATTTACAAAGCGAAGCAATGTTATAGATATTATTATTATCACTTAGTTTTCTATATTTGTCATGAAAAAGACGAAATGAATTTGAATCTAGGGTATTTGATGTAAAGATCGACGAACCGTTTCTGTACGTTCTAGTACGTTTACATACGTAGATCAATCGACGGGCGCAGTATCTGGTATATCTGGTTGCATACCACCACCTACATATACATACACACGCTGTCTGTTTCGTTGCATACGATCTTGAAGAGTATCTTTTGTGTGAGAAACATGTAAACATATAAAATTTGACGTCATTAAAAATTGATGACGTGCACGCACCTTCTCATAATTCCGAGTATAGCTTGGTCGCGCTGTTCTCAATAAGCAGTCGAAACAACGAGAATAATTCCCCCGCACCCCTAAACGATATATGCGTCGCGATCACTCCCATCTGTCTCCCGAAAGACGGAGACGGTGCACAGGTAGCAACGCGCCCGGAAAACAGCGTCGCAATTTAAAAACCAAAAACTCTTGTACAGTCATGTACAAGACGTTATCTATTTCAACACAATTGCGGCTCGGTATTAAGCGCAGAATTCCCCTTTTCCTGAACCCGTCTTTTAACGACTGCCACATTTTTCACAATGCCGCTGTAAATAAACAACTATCGAACTTTCTTGACCACTTAAATTATTATATGGCTCCCATGATTTTAGATTAATCCTCTTAGAAACCGTGAACCAAATGTCGGGCAAAACAATCCTTTCCTTCGCAGAATTCAATTCATTCTTCTGACCAACCACGACTAGTTCTTCGTCTTGCATCAAACTGGGCGCATTTCATTCCCACCAATGACACAAACGAACTTTATTATTTAAAGAACGTTTTCGCCCTTAAGCAGACAGTAACACAGTAACACATCCAGTGTATCATCATCATTCAAGACAACAGCCTAATAGTTACATAGTTACACATTCGAAGTCACACAGATTTACATAGTTACACAGTGGAAGTGACACAGAGTTACACAGCATCATCATACAAGACAACAGTCGCAGTAAGATCATTATTCAAGGCAACTTAAGTAGTAACACAACAGTGTTATTCACTTGAGAATTAATCAATTAGCAAACAAGCTAACACATCGCAACAGTACCAATTGTAATTGCAAAAAATTGTAAATTGTAAATAGTGTATATCGTAATATCGAAAATTATTTTGGTCATGTTGCCATGGAATGTAAAACGGTTGTCTTGGCTTAAATCACCCTTTTGAAATAATTCTTTCATTGTCAAGCTATATCACGGATATCTGACAGCTGACAGGATCTGACAGCTGTCAGATGCTGCCAGATAAACGTGTTACGCCCGCAATTGGAAGGTTTCGGAGATTTTCTTATTTCCAGGATACGTATGTGGGCCGACGAAAATCCCCATGCTATTATGGAATCCAGACATCAGGTACGTTTTTTTATTGATCATGTGGATGGGTATTCTGGGCGACAGGTTACTGGGCCCGATTGTTTTACCAAACCGATCGAAAGGGCGCTGCTTATCTAAACTTTCTGCAGAACACACTGGGTAATCTTTTAGACGAGATTCATTTGATCCAAAGGCAACAAATGTGGCTCCAGAACGATGGTGCTCAGACGCATTTTTCGATTGTATTTACGCGGAACATTTGGAAGATGCTTAGGAAGGCGCGGACCTGTATCATGGCCTGCAAGGTCGCCCGATTTAAACCCCCATTGATTTCTTTCTTTAGGATTGTTCGAAGGCCCATGCCACTATTATCACCTGTTTAACACAATTTTGACATTTCACGCTATTGCCAAGTTGTATCAAATAACTTCCGCGTTAGAGTAAAATAATATTATTTCTTAAATTAATACCTTATCGCGCTCTATGGTTTCTGAATATAGAATATACTTACAATATACCTGCTCTAAGACAAACACTCAGGCAAGCTCAAGCAAAAGTGTATATACATATATTATCTATACTAAAATTTATGCGTTTATAGCATCTGACCTGAAATTATCAGTAGTCAACTTGGGCAGGCACTTCATGCTAGCTGTACGAACAAAAAACATTAACCTACGTTACAATTTGTGTGCGAGGCATCAACTTAACAAAGGAACCAAGTACATGCTAAAATAAACTAATCGATTTCAAATTCAAAGTCTTGCATATCAATTAACGCATATAATGTAGTATTGGAATGAAATTTTTAGCCAAAGAAATGATGCATAAAAACATGAACATAAACCATTTTTCTATTATATTATATTATATCTCACAGAAAAAGTTGTTTAACATTATGTGGCAACGTAATTTTGTTTCTAAATCAAAATAGCTTTCGCTCGGATTTAACTATCAAGTAAGTAATTTTGTTATCCATAATCAATACAAAAATTATGTTAACTAATTCTATTTTATTAAGAATAGGCTCGTCCACGTTGCATGGAGTGTTCATTTTTTCATGTGATTCGTGTTTCGCGCACGTCCTTGCGACTCTTACTCAGTAACCTTTTTCCTCCTTTCGTGGGCCCAGCAGAAAGTGATTATAATACTCTTGGCAATACTGTCATACTCTGTCCGTAGGTCTCCGCACTCTCTGAATATTGGTGTGGATCGTTGTGCGGGGTTTGCCTCCACGAATTTGAATTGTCTCTAATCGGATTATTCCGACGTTTTCTGCATAGTCAACGTGATTTTGCTATCCTCAGGTAGGTATATATGATAACAGTTAATATATATATATATATATATATATATATATATATGTAGTTTGGTTTTCTCTTCTTGACGACGTTTCGGCAATACCTCACCTCACTTTCCATCTTCAGGTCTTCGGTTGGTTTCGTGTTCTCGATCTAGTATTCGGATTCTAGATCCAGAACACGAAACCAACCTCAGACCTGAACACAGGATTCAGCGGAAATAGTTCGCCAAGATGTATCTAGAATCTTACAGCCTACCAAACCTCCAAAGAGGAATGTGACAAAAGCGGAACACCTAGCTCTAAAAACTCTTCGAAAACAAGGAGATTACAGTTCTACGGGCTGACAAAGGCAATGCTACAGTGGTATGAACACTGTAGCATGTGAATAACGACACGAAAATTATATCATTATCAGAGGACAAGGCTTACAAGCGGATACAACAGGTCGTACGTACTTTGAGAAAACGACCAAGAGCAAAATAGAAGCTTCACCAATCGACATAGAAATTAAGAAACTTCTAATTCCTAGGGAAAAAGAGTTGAAATGCCGGAACTCTATGGCTTACCGAAGATTCATAAACCGAATGTACCATTACGACTGTAACCATGTGCTGAGAAGTGAAAATCATACGTCAGAAATCTAATCGAGTTATTAGGAAATCATCCGGTACAACTAGATCAATTGTTAGTAAGTTTCGATGTTGTATAACTCTTTACTCAGGTGCCTCTTGCTCCAGATGAATGCTCAGATATGTAGATGACACCTTTGTAATATGGTAGCACGGAAACATCTAAACGAAAACCACCACCAAATTAAATTCACCATGAAAGTGGAAGATAACTACCAGCTGCCGTTCCTAGGTGTCCTACTAATGAAAACGGAAGACCAGCGCTTCAGCCAAACAGTGTAAAAAAAAACCGTAAAAAAACTCGTAAAAAAACTCATACCAATCGCTATCTCAACGCAGAATCTCGCCATCACCAAGGCCAACTGTACTCCGTTATGAAAACACTTATCACAAGGTCAGAATGAATATTAGACGACATCAACAAAATCAAGGAAATTGAGACCATTAATAGAGCATTGCTAGCCAACGGCTTTTCGAAACGATAAATATTCAATGCAACCTGAGCAACGTGAAATGAAGGACGAGGCAAGGAAACCTATAGCCACAGCCTTCTTACATTACGACAAAGGAACTACCGACAGGATCGGTAGAATTTTACGCAAACATAACATCGACACCATCCGACACATTTGAAATGGATGTTATGCTCAGGAACCCGAAATCCAAAATCCTGCAGAACAAAGCGTATACGAGATCCCATGCAAAGGCTGCGACAAAAAGTATATTGGAAAACGTCAACAAACGGGATGACGCTCAACGACTTCCGAGATCATGGGGACCAGCAATTAGCGGTCTGAAAAATCCCACAAGGAGTAAACCTTCACAAGTAGCACCGCAACCGGCACGACTCGCTGAGTAACAAGACCGTCAGGGCGCAAGGAGTCAAAGTAGAACGCCGTTGAGCGCAGGCGCATCTATTCGGAAAGAAGCGGCAGGATATAAGAACCGCGCAGTAACTTCTAACGTCACTTTTTGGAGATGGCTTCAACCTAGACCTACCTGAGGATGGCAAATGTGACTTTGCCGAATCGTCGGAATAACACGGTCTGAGACAATTCAAGGAATAACCCTGTCTGGGACAACAAATACGCTGTTCATTACCCGAGCACCTGAAAAACCAGATTTTATTTTATATATATTGTTGACGGCCAACGATGTTAAGAAAATTAGTAGAAAATGTACATCACTCTTCTCAATATACCCCTTGCTTTCTTTGCCTTTTTATACGTACATAATAATAATAATAATAATAATAATAATAATAATATTTATTTCCCTATACATAAGATACAATCATATAAATCATACTTATGTTAACCAACACAGATCTGACTCAATAACCGTTCGTAATGGCGACAGCGCGTAGATCTCTCTCGGTGAGCGATTTAAATTCAAGTATTAATTCAGTTGTATGTACCTGTTCAAGTTGTAATATGGACATTGAAAACGATTTATTGTGTGTGCGGTATTTGTGATGAAGAATATCATGAAACCTGTGCAAAATCAGAAGATAAGTTCGGTGTTAAGGCATGTGCTAAATGTGAAAAACATGGAATCCAAAAGAGTTGTTTATATCTCATGATCTCACTCAAACGTGAGGTTAATTCCTTGAAAACGGAGTTAAAACAATACCAGCAGGTTATTATACAAAAGGACATAATAATTAGTAAGTTAGTACTAGATGTTAATTCCTCAAAAAACACAGGAAAGGTATTTACTGCCAATCATCATGTTCAACAATCAGTGCCACCTGGCGGAAATGTAATTACTAAAGAAAATTTTTCCGATATTTTAAAGGCAAAGTCAAAGCCAGTAATGGTAGAGGGCGATAGCAGTATACAAACTTCAACGGTGAAAGAACATGCAACAAAAAGTGTAAATCCCAAAAGAAATATAAACAAACCGCCAGGGTCAATTGTTGATGGTAACACAGACAAGCGAAACTCGGAAGACGTTTAGGGCAATAACTGGATAGAAGTTAACAATAAAAATACGAGGAAAACTGTAAAGAATAAATACTCTTTCAAAGGTACAGGAAACGAATCATTGCCTACCGTTAAAAGAGTTTCGTACAATTGGTTGTTTGTAAGTAGACTGGATAAGGACGTAACCTGCGATGATGTATAGCGTTTTCTGAAGTCGCAAGCGGATCGTTCGTACGTCGTGGAAAAACTATCGAAACTAGAAATGTATGGAATAAGGGGAAAACCGTTAAAATTAATTAAATCGTATCTGTCAGAACGTAAGCAAGTAGTTAAAAGTTTGCATACAACTTCGGGCGAATTATTGGTGGAGAAAGGTGTACCGCAGGGTTCCATATTGTGCCCCATACTCTTTATTATCTACATGCCTCGACATATAAACTATTCGCTTATCTATCTTCGTAATGTCAATATAACATCTTATTTGCATTCACCTTTTCTACTAAAAGTCCCTTCATCGAAGTTATAACTAGGGAAGATATTCTCAATTTCATATTTAAGATTCTTCTTTATAATTTGGTTTTCCGAATTACCCCACTTATGATTCTTTCAATGACTGCTTTGTATTTTTGATTCTACTATTAATTAAAACAATAACAAAAACAATTTAATTTGGCCCATATCTAAATGGAGCATGTACCACTCAACCTAAAGCCGCACCTGACTTCAATTTGCCTCTAAGATTGATGACAATGACAATGTACATTTGCTGACATCTCATATACACATGGCTCAACTACGAAGATTTATTTTGTGAGAAAAATAAAATAATAATTAAACTGAAACACCAGGGGATTTTAATAAATGTCATGTAACTTTATCAAACTAAGCTGCATATTGGCCAACACACTTCAGCGAAATTATTTCTTATCATATCAGAGATATTAATAATAGATTATTTTGTTCACATTTGTTGGAAATTGTGAGAAAATTTACATGGAGTTCTCGATCCTTTAATGTATTGGCACTGAAATCAAATTTCAAGCTAATCAAATTTGGAGCGCCAAGAAACGTGGAATAGATAATCCGAATGGGTAAACGTGGGACGTTAACTTGCCACTGCCATAGCGCCCGCGGCCGGAACGCGCTCTCATCAAACCGATTAAATTAAATCCAAATAGCGCGCGGCATTTCAGTACGTTAATTATTCAGCACTACACTATACGAACCCGGCAATATGTCGTAGAAGCGGACGTAAATTTATTACGACCATCGACATTTTTGCCAACATACGGCGCTAGCCGCTGGCTCGATATTACATCCGTCAAAAATTTAAAAGCAATACTTAATAATTAACAGGTTCGACATCGACCGAACCGGATCGATTCGGTTAGATAATCGACAACTCTACTGTCTTTCATTTGCATGCGACATGAGAAGACAATTTATCATAGTTTAATGGAAAATTTTTACTTTTCAATTAGATTTGTCAAATGTTTCATGATTGAAGACTCGTTAACAAGCTTTTAACGACCAATTAGCGTATGTGAAACCGGGCAAAAGAGCAGTACAACCAGTCGGTGCTTGATACCAGCTGTAAACGTAAACTTTTGTAACTTATGTTTTGGAGATTTTGAACTGGTCTTTGAATAAGTATATGTATTGAGAGAGTAAATTGCCATTGCAATCTATTGGGCTCAAGGCAGCCGGCCTGGAGCTCTAAAATGTATATTTGTGGCACTTCTCCTAGGAATATAACTGTGAACTCTAAAAGTTCTTTGCAGTGAATCTTTAAATAAATCCAGATTTATTTCTTATTCCATCTTTTGCTCTGGAAGATCTACTATATATTTTAGTATTTACTGAAGTTGTATCGAATCATATATTTCACTTGGTCCGTGAATCCCCAAAATTGCAGAGATTCATAGACTGCACAAGCTATTTTTTTCCTGTTACAGAGTGACGTTTGGAAACAGTAAGTAACTGCTCGACGCCCTTATAATAGACAATCTGTCAACCTTGCCACAAGATTTTCCCGTCCCAGGGAACGGTCAAAAGCACATTAATTGAAGATTAACTTTTTAAGTCTTGAGTCCTTTTTGAGATAAGGAGCTGAACAGAAGATTTGTTCACACACGGAAAACTCAGTTATGCTTGTATTAGTCAAACAGCAGCTGCTTTTCTGTCACTTAACTTTTCCGCATAAAGGGTTCAGCTTTGTTACTGTCTAAAAAATTGATTCTACCTCTTATTTAAGGTGTATCACAAGATGAAACCACTTCATGTATATACTTACTTTCACTTTCAAATGAGTTGTTTTCGTCTTCGTATCCATCCTGAGTAATTGATTCTCGATCAAAAAGCAATCTTGTATTTTGTTCTTCACGCTCTTTCATTTTTTGCAACAGACTTTGCTTCTTTATTTACAAACCATTTATCGACATTTCCCATTTACCAGGTCACCCTATTTGTCTTTGACCAAGCAGACAATCTTTATCTTCGTTAATTTTGATCGATTGGGGACATTAACATTAGCAATATCAAAAGGGTTTTCCAAAGCCATCTTCCAGTCTTCTTTCTTCTTGAACTGTCTGAGCGCATGACATTGTTTACTTTGTTCTTATTAACATTTACCATTCATTAAACTGACCTTCAATTTTAAAACCCACATGTTTCTTTAATCTAGTTGGAATCTTAACCCTAACTAAAATGAGATCCTCTAACTAGCAGCAAAATAAGCTAAGCTCTTATATTTAAGTTCAGTTCCTTTTTCTAGTGAAAATTTCGTTTTTAAATGGAAACTTCGTTTAGTTCAATCATATCGACATTTGACCGACAAGCATATCTGTAGATGTTCTCATCACAATGGGTCCCTCACTACTAGATCCCATACTTAAATGCGTCAAAGTCCAAAGAGTATTAATTTATTCCAAACAAACAAACAAACCCCCTGAACAAAACAGTGAATTCAATTTAGCCCTAAAATGTACCACCTCTCTTGTCTTAATAACCAAACTTTTACTCCACTTTAGTACCACTAAACAGTATTTAATATGATAAAATAGAGCAATTTTCATAAATAATTATAAAAATATAATAAAATTATCGCCATTGAATTTATCGTCGTCCGCTATGACCAAATACCGCAACTCTACCAACTTTACAATCCCCTTGTGGAAGTAAGATGGCTGCTTCGAGGCAAAGAAATCATCTACCTCCCTTTTTACTAGTTCTACTCCAGCATTTTTTACCGTTGATTTTGTAACGACCGAAACATGTAAAAGTGGGATGGTTTGTCTGCTGGTATGCGGATTGGTTTTGGTTGGGAGAAAATGCTGGTCAACGCTCGACGAGTTTCCTTAATTTTTGTACCACAAAGCAAACATTTCTGTTATTCAAGTTGTTGTAATGATATTTGGATAAAGTGAGTAATTCCAGTGGAAAGTGGGGGCAGGTTATAATGTAGAGCGCCACCTGGCATAAATTTACACATTATATCTCTTGTCAGATCGAAGTTAGTACAATATAATAATAAATGTTTATTTAAACAAAAACACATTAAAAAGGTGTATTTCAAAGGTAACTCCATAATAACGTTCCACTGCAACGACCAACGGGACAGAAATAAAAAAATAATTTAATTAATTCCAGTCCATAGTTAGCTAACGACGAAGAGTAGGCGACGAAAAACGGAAAGAAACTAAACGGTTCATTGTGGGAGAATAAATCAATTAGGCATTAGGTTACTATACATTTGTTAAAGAATTGAGTGCGGTGAAACAAATCAAATAAATAACTTGACAATAATGCTATACTCAACTAACATTGTTTTCAAACCAAATGTCACCCGAAATATGTATTTGAGAATAGAATGTCGCAATGGTTTACAACTAAATATTTCACGCTCGTTTAAATCTAGATAAAATCTATATAAGTGGTGCACATTCATCAACTAGGTTTCGGTTACGCGCTGATGCAGTTCACACCACTCGTTACAATATTACGGTCGCGTCCAGTTGACACAAGTGGTGAGGTAGAGGGTGTAGCCCCACCGCAGTTGTCGATGAAGTTTCTAGCCGGGCGCTGATGTTACGGCCACCCGAATGGCGTAGTACGTACGGAAGTTCCAAACTGTGAAGTCAATAACATCCAAATAAAAGTTATTTCCACTCGAGCGAAAACATGCTGGTGATCTCATCCATCACGATGAATGAGAATATGACGCTCTAAGCCTGAAAATTCTCAACAAAAAACTCACCGCGCCAGTCGACTTTAATAGTCAAAGATCACAAGCAAAAGCGAAACAAACACCTCCTGGATAGAAGCGAAACTTGCCCCTGGGCGGGTGGGCCGATGTCGTTCTTGGTATTAAACAAAATTTGCACACAATGCAGTTACCTCATGGACATGGAATATATCCGTTAAAGGAAATTACTGCAATATCGTCCGCGAATGCGACGTATTTTGTTCAGTACGGATATGTGATGCCTATTTTCCACTTTTGTATTTGGTAAACAAAAATTTCCATGCCAACGTAGACTGCTTCACCAGGTCAACGTTAATTTCTTGAACTCATTTGAAACGGGGCCTGTGTTGAGTGCTAAAGAGGTTTTGAACTGAACAACCAATTCCTTTGATTCATTACATTTTTCATACATTTTAAAAAAAATTCTTTTGACAATAAATTGAATGAGCATCAAAGCTGAGTTTGAAACTTTTATTATTAACCTAAAATTTATCATATTTTTGTTTTTTTTTCTTATTCCAACGCAGCCTCCAAGCATTTTTATGAGTACCTTATGTTTTACAATAACGACACAATAATTCCAGCATTATATATGTACTACATTGCAACTCTAATCTGAGAGCAAACAACTAATTGTCGACGAACTAAAATCACAAACACAAGACACATGATTCTTTGTAATTCTCAGTTTATGAGCAGAATACATTTAATATCCGATGTTTTCCTCCATGGCTGCATCTATGAAAGAAAATTGTAATAATTAAATATTATTGCTACAAGGAATATTTTGTAATTATTACGTAAATATGTTTTATTATCTTTTATTCGTTTCGTTTCGAGCATATGATGCTTTTATCTTAATGTAATATAAAATGACGGGCGTTGGAAATATGTTATGTATGAGTAAATACTTGCATTTCCAAGTATCTAATTAATATGCTACTGTAAGGGGTATTATTAAAATAGTGGTGGAAAACAATGTATTGGTGTCCATGCCTAGTTACTAAAACATAGAACGCATTTTTAATTTATTTTGACGAAAAAGGAAAATTGACTAATTCAGAATAATTGCAACGCCACTGTTTTACTGTGTTCATCAAAGTTTATGAGAAACGTGAACACTTAGGCCAAGATATGGAAATGTACGAGTTGACCTACATTTTTCCAAGACGATTTAATGGTAACCATAAACTTTAGGTATTTGGAATTAGACTTGCTAGAAGGTACATAACTATGGTGGGGCTAAGGCCATTTTAGTCTTCGATGCATATCATATTTACAGATAATGTTACTCAATAAATGTAACCGTTTGTTTCGCTAACTCGCCAATAAATTATGCCAACTATGTGAATATGCTCAAATACGCGTCACTGCATGAACCTTTCAATGGGTTTGCCAATCAATGCAAATAAATCTACAATTTATAGTGAAAAATTATTTAAATTTAATTACCGTATTTTCAAGGCTTATAATCTATATATAATAGAGTAAGTTCATAATATTTATTCTATGCTTTTAGGGCTAGATTATTTTTGAGCAATCCCTGACACGCATGATCGTACACTTTGTATATATCCTTTTAGTTACCAAACTTGTACTGAACCGAATTATTTATACATTTATAAATTTTAAACAAATCAATCTTTGATTTGCTCTACTCGAACGTTTTGTGCAACAATATTCTCTCCTGTTTATACAGTTTTTTGGGTCACTCATAATTGACTTAAGGTTGCCTAAAACTTGGTTATATTCAAAATATACAATGAATCGACACTTTCATTGTTGAAAAGCTCTGTTATAGTACATTAACCTGCCGGAAGATCACACACTTCAGAAACTTATCGAGAATTTTATTAACTTAAGAGTTGTTGGAGTTAGGTGTGCCATGAAATGTCAATGAAATAGATACAAAATATTATTTTCAATGGCATTAAACGTGCGGAAATTTGACCGATTTGTCTGAATTTGAAAGGCTAATTTTGACGTCACGGCTAATTTCGAAACGTACCAAGAGTCTTTAATATGGTCTGAGTTCACTTTTGTATTTGAAGTACCACTAAAGAATTCACGCATGATAACGATCACCAGGATGAACAATTAAATCTGACTGTCCCGATAACCAGGTAAATTTCGTTTATCAATTTGAAGAATTTTAATCTAAATTAAATGATTTAATAAATATTTGCCAACAATACATTCACATACAACCAACCATACTGCTTATTGACAATTTAATCACTAGGATAGTAAGGATGAATTACAATGCATCAGGAAGAGAATTATCCATCCTCTTATAGATACCACTAGTAAGTTATGTTTGGCAAGAGGCTACTTCCCATAACTCATCGGCTGCTTTATATTCGTGGGCACAGGTTCCATTTCGTGACCATCTAGTCGTTCGAACTAATGATTTGAGAATCTCTTGATTTCACCTGTGACAAATTGTATTCGTAGACCTCTACATAAAGCTCCGCAACTACGATTTGTCACAGAGGGAATCAACCGATCACCAAAGTGACGTTGGAAGCGTGTATAATTTGTATACACGTCCCACTACCAATGACAATTCTTTAAATTATAAGTTTAGGTGCTGCCGTTTCGTTTTGACATATTCCTGCCAGGTGAGTTTTTGATTAAAATTTGATTAATCATTGTAAGAGTCCATTTGACAATAAGTTAGCAAGTTGTATCCAATTGCGAGAATCAGTTTGTGAAATTGAATACCAAGTTCTTTAGGAATATTTTCAGCTTTCTTACTTCTTACTGCCACTCGCTCCATTATCTCGACCAGTACCTTCCTATCTACTTTATTAAAATCTTCTCTTAGATCCACAAGCAAATTTAACAGTTTCCCTCTTTTCTTCATCCTTTCTCTATCTCTTAACCAAGTTGTCCCGTGTTCCTTGTCCTT
The DNA here is from genome assembly GCA_959613385.1 of Geotrupes spiniger. Classification (NCBI taxonomy): domain Eukaryota; kingdom Metazoa; phylum Arthropoda; class Insecta; order Coleoptera; family Geotrupidae; genus Geotrupes; species Geotrupes spiniger. The sequence goes on from OY390735.1 coordinate 36,371,306, forward strand.
CTGGTATCATTACTCTCCTCTGTATTTCTGCTATTTCGGCACTCAGTCCACCATATCTCTGGTGAGTATCATGTTCTCTTAGTTAACTGCAGTCAGCAGTCCTGTTCCGATGTATATATACATCCATCACTCAGTGTTTATACCGCCATCCCCGTTGCCACCTCTTTCTCTAGTTTGTTCCTCACTTCTACTAGTTCCTCCCTATGCTTTTGTACTTTCGCCCTGTCTTTTTCTAGAAAATCCGTGAAATGAATTTTTCAATCTTTTATCCCTTCTCTCCCTTCTCATGCTCAAATACTCCCAACTCTCCTTTTCGCCCCTCAGCCTCGTTATATATTAAATATCTCTTAATTGCCTTTATCTTTCCTTCTGGTCGCATATTACATCCCTGTCAAGTAATATTCCCAACCACTTCCGTCCCTTCGCCACGTTCAGCGTTTATATCCGCTTTCTCCTCTCACATTCTTCATAGAACCATGCGTTCCCTATATCTGTCATTTTTCTATCCTCTTACTATATTCTTGTTCATTTCTTTAGTCAATCTCTCATCATTTGTTATAATCCCCAATCCCATTATTTTTAACGCGAAGGTTGGATGCCTTCGCCACACCCACTTACTCTGTATATTATATTCATTATAAAAATGTTATGTGTAATTGTAATTGTATAAGTGAAATAGCTAAACATTTGTTTTATTTTACTTAAGATATGATGTGTTGTTATTTCAGTTACGCGACTAGCGTAATCTATTTGCAATACTTTATAAATAATTACCATCAATGAATGCAGTTGCGTCAGACGGTGACAGAACACTTGCCGCCCAAATCGTGCAACGTTGAGATATAATGCTCAATTGTATATATGCAGCACGTCCACCATGTGCGGAAAATTGTTTTATCCAAATTTAATTAAACTATGCGCTAGGCGCGTCACGGCACCATCTGATTATGATCGGTTAATTAACTTAAGCTTCATAAAACTCGTTAAATGAGGTGTTTTGTTTGAAGGATCAACTTTGTCATTATTATTTGCCAAAGCTAAAATTATCATAGAGCCTTGTTGAATTTAATTTAGTTTAATACCCGCCACATAGTGTCAAAATCAGTAAAAATTCTGCTGCTTGAAGAATAATAACTATATATAAAGTCAAATAACATTAAATTAAGAGGTATGGGTGCTGTAAGACGTGGTAAAAAAATTTGTATGTTTTCAAAAAAAATAATTTGATTTAACGACGAAAGGGGACTCAAAAATTTAGTCAATTTACTGAATTTATATATGTTTGTGGTCACATATGTCTATAAATGTGTCTTACGAGGTGATAGGCACATTTAGCTTTCCACATGTTTCCACATGTAATTAAATAATCTTTGCATTTTTTAATCTCAATGACTATAATCTCAAAATGTTTGTAATTAAACCGCCGAGATGGATAGGAATGTTTTTAAGTAGATTAAAATAAATATAAAATGCTTTGAATGAATGAACCGATAACTAGTTTTATGTGCGTGACTAGAGGGGCTTTAAAATAGTAAATTTCCGGATTAGTGGTATCAAGATATACATTTATAATTTGTCAACGATTATAATTACCCGTGCGTTAAATCTGCGGATGTCCTTACCTTAAGATGCCTAAGAAACAGAAAGTTATTAAAAGGGCGCTTGCATTCTAAATGCTAACTTTTATAAATACTATGTAGCACTTGCAAAATATATTACAATAATAGAATTTGCTCGGAAGATTGTATGTAATAGTAATAAGAATAATAGGAACAATAACAGAACTATCATAATTATCGTTTAATGTAATGTATAATAAATTTAAATTTCTATTAAACAAAATAACAAAAGGAAATAAGTACACACGTATTAAATGCGATGTAACGAGGTAGAAAACGCGCTCATAGGATGAGTGGTACACAAATGTGGAAATATGTAAATCGATGATTCAGGGCGATGCATAATACTCCATATTAACTGCATGTAATGTAAAATGCACAAACCAGATAGAACAATTGAAAACGTCAGTCAATACAAGATATTCCACCCTTAATATCTGTTGCCTAATATAAATTGCATTCCTTTTCACATAGCCCCACGCAAGTCAAGTATTTGTCTACATTACCAAACTCCTGCTCCACCAAACATCTGTACGGGCCGATAGATGATGCTCTCACTTGGGCAAGCATTCTGATAACAATGTTATACAGCAATCAACATGAAAAGACAAACAGTAATTAGTGATTACGAATACCGACCAAAATTAGTATTAACATACCTGGGGCTCCAGCACCCTTGCTTCAGAATTCTTCGGATCGTGCCTACAACTACTTTATCCGTCCCTCCATTGCTTCTCCATCAACACTTCCACCAACCAGTGACAACAGAACACTGACAAGACGAAACCTTGTCTAACACATTGTTGTGACTAAACAAGAACTATCAAATATCCAGCGTCAACATATAAAAAGGAAACAATATTGTCTAGCGATCCACCTGTTAGTCTTCATGGACCCGTTTAATTAATGTTCACAATAACTTTAAGATGTAATTATACACTGAGGTGCAAAATTAACCGGACACTTGAATTTTTCAAAATGTTTTTGATTTATCAAAATAAAAATATGTTTGTTGATTGAATCCTTTACTAATACCTTACAAGTAAAATCCGTTATAAAACAGCAAACTCTAAGCCAAAAGAAAAAATAAATAAACAATTTTGGAAAAAGAGAGTAAAACTGCTATAAATTGGAAATGAACAAATGTTAATTTTATTATGTTAAAATTAAAAAAATATATTCAGTAGCTTATATGCCCACCACGAGCTCTAATTAAGGTCATTAGATCAGGCATGCTCCTGATCAAAACTGCAAAGTCCTCTTGATGAATTTGGTTCCATTCCGCAGTTAGAGCTTCTGCTAACCTGTCCAACGTCGGAAGTTCCTCATGGTTGCGGCGAATACGTCGTCTCAACATATCTCATGCATGTTCCATGGGATTCAAGTCAGGACTTCCTGCTGGCCATTGCAACAACCTAATACCAACTTCTTGTAAATAAGCCCGCGTGATTCGTGCAATGTGTGGGCGGGCATTATCTTGCATTAAACGAACATTTTCGCCAAGAAATGGCGCAAAAGGCATTACATATTCCTCTAAACATTGTTGAATGTAACGATCGGCAGTAATGGTTCCATCCCGGATTCTCACAATCTCTGTATTAGCAGTCAACGAAATGCCCGCCCACATCATTACACCACCTCCTTTTTCCACCGCACTTTTGTTAACAAGCAGGCTTCAGCAAAGCGCTCGCCAGTCCTTCTCCACACTCTATCGTGACAATCTGATTTGTATAGGGTGAATTTGGACTCAGCTGTAAAGAGCACAGCGGACCAATCTTCTAGACCCCAATCAGCATGTTTGCTGTCGCCGATGCTCTACGGTTAAAAGAGGACATGTTGCAGGTCTTCTGGACCTCAACCCACCTTCATTTAAGCGTCTGCGAACTGTATATACTGACACTCTGTTGTTATGGACGTCGTTCAACCTTTGCACAAGAGCAGATGCTGTCACCGTGCGATCACGTAGGCGTTTCACATTCGAAGAAACCGATCCTGGATATGACTCTCCGTCTACCTTGTCCGGACCTTCTTGTGTACACTCCTGGTTCACGAAACTTTCGTAGTGCATCTGAGACGGTACTTCGGGGAATTCCAAGAGTGTTTGCGATGTAACGCACACTTCGTTCATCATTGTTTAAAACAACAGCTTGAGCAACTTGTTCTGGACCCATGAGTCTTTCTTGTTTTGACTATTCAAAAACAACAATTACTCAATAAATAGAACGTGTTACTGAGCAAATAACTTTAGAAAAAACGTAATACGGCAGCATTTTTCCGACAGTCTTGTTGCAACAATACTGAAGCAACTCTTATCTGATATGTTCGTATGAAGTGCCCGCGCGAATTTGACTCTAAACAAGTTGTAACATGTTCAAACCAATTCTCCTAAAATGCAGCACATTCACGTGCGCACAATTCATGCACAACATTGAAATATTTCGAAAAGTCCAAGTGTCCGGTTAATTTTGCACCTCAGTGTATTTACTATTGTTTTGAGTTTCGAGCAATTTAGTACGTTCTTTTCCAAAATAATATTTCTTATTATTTTGGAGAATTTGGAAATAAATTGTTCAAAACTCAAAACAAAACAATGGCAGAATATATAATGTGTTAAACGATACGCTAAAATTATAACTGAATATTGCATTTTATTTGTGGATTTGGAATTGCTAGAGAAATTCCCACTCGTAGTACCATTGGTAACCGAACATATTGGTAGCAGAATGCAGAAAAGTAATTGTTGAAGTTGTTGAAAATCTGTTGATTTTGTGTCAGTTTCTTATGTCCACCGATTGTATGAATGTAATTCATAGATATGAGTGTCGTAATAATATATTACATCCGAGGTGGAAAATGTTTCATTACAGCCGAGGCTTACCTATATCCCAAGGCGTAATGAAACTTTTCAGCGAGGATTTTATACTAGTTCATTCGCAATCATCACCGTTTTTATTCAATAATTATCAAAATACGAATAAATTTGATGCTTTCCAATATAGTAAGTTCATGAAGTAGCCTATGACATTGCATTTAATTCATTTGACATTTGTTCAATCAATCTGATATTTGTAATAATTATTCTTCGAATTATTGTGAGAATCGTAGAGATGAGATGAGAGGTGAGATGGAGCATGACACTCCACCTGAGTTAAAAGAAGCAGCTGCCGAAGCGTTTCAAATTTATCACAGCCTTAAATATTATTCAACATGTAATTGCCTAATGGTTGGCAGCGCTCACTTTTTCGCCCATAGGTGGAAAGTAATTACTTTCAACCCGTTGGAAAATAAGGACTGTTAGAAATGACGTACTTTCAAACCTCGAAAAGTTAAGGAATCGACATATTACTATAGTGATTGTGAATAAAATATATTGTTGCACAACCCGTTCAAAAGTGTGCCATGTTAGACACATGTAACTAACGGAAAATGTCGGATTTCCGTCCGAATAATTCCGAACTCGGAGCGGGCGAACAAGAGCTTGTTGCCCCAGCACAGCGGCCTGAAATGTTGGGATCTGTGGTTGCTATGGTTTGTATTGTAGTTTCTACTTTGTGAATTGACATTACTTACTAATGAATTGTAATATAAACATTCATAATTATTATTAAATGCACACAAATGCATTCGAATTTTTGTCATTATTGGGTTGTGCAAAAAATAATGTGTTCACCACTGGCGTAAAACGATTTCAACACGTGCAGTAACGGCCCTCGCTTCGGTCGGGCCGCTAACTGTGCCCACGTTGAAATCTTAATTTTTCCGCCCTTGATAAACAATATACTATTTTTCACAACCCGTTCGAAAGTGTGCCATGTTAGACACATGTAACTAACGGAAACTGATGGATTTCCGTCCGACTAATTCCGAACTCGGAGCTACAAATATTAATTATAACATCAAATATTCGATGTTCGACATATTAAATCGACTTTACGTCCCATTAGGATTACTTTCAACATTGCGGATTGATTAAATCTGTTGCTTATGTTTAACAACAAGCCGCCGTAATTGGCCACAATCCATTAAGCAAATATATACCCGATATTATTGCATTACGTCGCCACCATAGTTTGTATCTGACGTTCCTGATACGGCTCAGCATCGGTCAAACTTCATGGAAACGTGAACAGTTGACTGCACAAACATTTAATCAACATTTCAATGCATTTCACCGTCGCTAGCAAATCAATTTTAATTGACCCAGGATTTACACGCCACCAGTTATTATTAGTATTTGTGTTCCTTCGACGCACCAGCTTCAACGAGGAAAATTACGTATTATGTAACTGAAGCATTTGATTGAAATAAATTAATTGTCCTGTTTCGATAGACGTAACGTGGAAAATTTAAAATCGAATATAATCGCTTAGTAAATTGCAAAACTTATTTTGTTAAGTTGAAAGTTTACAAAACTATCGTTATTTTGTTTGTGATAATTGACTACGATGTATGAGGTTTAAAATAATAGGTAGTAGAAAAAAAGAAAAAACATAAATTACACAAAAGGGCGAGTTCGGCGAATCATCTTCCACTCGCACAAACTAAATAAATGGTTACAATCGAAAAACTTGAATATAAATTATATTAAAAGTAAGTGATACAATAAGGATTTAACAAAGTATCATTTATATTCTATATTACACAAAATAAACAGATTTAAACTTCTATCACGTGCGAAACATTAGTTGGTAAGCACATCGTTTTTTAGTAACGCAATAACGGCATTTTTAAATGAACATGTAGACAAGGAAATTAAATGAAGGACAGAATTTTGTAGATACGGTCCTCTAGGAAAAACAATTTGTAAAAACTGTTGTGCGATGTTGTGATATCGTATAATTGTTAAGTTTAATATTAACATTATGCACCTGAGAACGATGTATTAATAAATAAAGATCGGAATTATATGCATGAAAATCGTTTAAAATATGCGCATATTTATGCACAAAAATCTGTGAAAATATGCACTAATTTCGAACAAATATGCGCAAATATGCATTATTTTCAAACTAGTTTCTTTGGGGTTATATAAAAGTTTTTTTATTTAAACAGCTACTAAAATTTAAAAAATAATAGTTCAAATCAGTAATACATACTAATCATCTAATTGCAAATATTGTACATGATTCGTTAACGTCTCGCTGTCCATTGTTCAGTAATATTAATAATTATTATTATGTTATTAGTATTATTATTATAACGAATTATAAGATATTTTTCAATATTTTCTATTACAAAATTCTTCCTTCTATCAGACAAAATATGTTTATAGCTAGAAAAACTTTTTTCTACATCTGCAGATGTTATAGGAGCATACCGAAGCGACCTAATTAAATCTGGAGCTAAATTTACATCATCAACATTGAAGTCTCCATTCAGAGTTTTTGTCACCTTTGATAATAAAATATAGCCATAAATTTATCTAAAACCTGCTTAAATTGTTTGGCTATAATTTCACCAATTTCTCCCGGTACTTTATTTACACATGTTTTAAATTGTTCAACTAATTCAACAAACTTAATTAATGGCATTTCTTGTGTTTCCAAACTTAAAATAATCTGACTTATAATTTCATAATTGGATTTAATAAATGCTAGTTCAGCACCCAATGATCTTTTTTAAAACTGCTTGAGATTTTTTAATAGCAATACTAGTTTCGTTATCGAAATCTATTATTAATTCTTTTAAGGGGACACAAAATGTTTGGCACAAAAAATGCGTCATTGAGCCAAGTACCCCGCCGCGTTATTACTGTTTCCGGTGGTAGACGAACATCGGGTAACTTTTCTTTATATATTTGAACTCTCAATGGAGACTTCAAAAATATTTTTTTAACATTACTAATTAAGGAATTAGCATCCGGAAATTGATTTCTGATTTCTTCTGCCACTCTGTTTAAACCATGCGCTAAACACGTCACATGATTTAAATTAGGATACATGATTTTATGCTGCTGGCCTGCTTCATCCATATAGGCTGCTGCATCAGACAGCATTAGTTTTTTCGATCGGTGCAATTTCCGGAAGAAAAAAATTCATTTCAGATTCGTTCACAGATCGCAAAATTGTGGCATTGTTAGTTTTTTCCAATTGTTTACAAACAATTAAATACGATTTACTAGGACCTGAATTATTTAAAACACCAACTAACAAATTTGCAATATATCGTCCGGACGAATCGGTAGTTGCGTCGACTATAATATATATAACATAGCTACTTTTAACAATTTATTTGATCTTGTCAAGCGTATATGATATATTAACGTTAAGATCTCAAGTTCGAAAATTGTCATGATTACTAAACTTCTTTATACATAAAGTATAAGAAAGTAAAAATAGGTAACTATTAAAAAATATATTAAACGATTTTTTTCTGAAATATGCACAAATATGCACTAATATGCCAAATATTATAAAATCTCTAACAATGACAATTATATGCAACATATGCAAAAATTAATATACGTCAATCAACTACAAATAATGTAATTCGTGTAAATACTAAAGGAATTTGTTGTAGCTAAACTAATAAGCGATATGCAAATTTCATAAATTCCGGTCTCTATTAATAAATCATACAAATATAACGGACATTTTGATTTAACAAGTTTGTACAACATCAGAATGTATAAGTATTTAAATTTTATACTAATATTAAATTCGTCGTTACTTATTAAGTGCGGCGATATGTGTTCCCTGTAAGGAATACAAAAAAGAAAACGCATGCAAGCATTTTGAACCCTTTGTAGTTTGTTTTTATTATAAACAGTTAGATGGTTGTAATAAACGTAACTGCAATATTCTAAGTTTGGATAAATTAAGCTTTTTATTAATTGCATTTTGGTCTTAGAATCTAGAGAATATTTTGAACGATTAATCATTTTTAGTTGCTGAAACTATAAATTTTATTAACATGACTTTCGAAGCTTAATTTTTTGTCAATGATCAGATCAAGACTTTTGGCTGATGTGACCCATTTAATTATGGTTCCTCTGAATGAAATTTCTTAATATCGATTTTGGAAAGATTATAATGTGTGCCTATGCACATAGCCATTGATTTTTTAGAATTAATTTGTAAACCATGTCCATAGCACCAGTTCGATAAATTAGCTAAATGATCGTTTATTAGATCTAGTGTTTCCTGTATGTGTGTTAGTTTGCAAGAAATGTATAATTGAAGGTCATCAGCATAAATGTGATACTTGCAATACTTTATAATACTAGGCATGTCAAATATGAACAGATAAAGCAGTAAAGGCCCCAATATTGCACCTTGAGGGACTCTTTTGGTATGCATGTAGTCAGAGAAAATTTCATTTAAATTTACTTTTTGAAAACGGCATTGGACGTAATCTTTAAGCCACGAACTAGAGTTATTGGAAAAGCCCAAATATTTTAGTTTTACAAATAATAAATCAAAGTTTACAACGTCAAATGGTCTAACAGGATGATAAATGTAATGAGGGACTGACCCATTGAAATGGTTATATCATTAATTATTTTTAATAATGCAGATTGTGTGATGTGACCTGGTCTGAACCCTGATTGCAATGAAGGAATAATAGAGGCATCATCCAAATATTCTTTCATTTGACTAGCAGCAATTTTTTCAATTAATTTTGACAAAGAGGATAGCATACTAATTGGTCTTAAATCGTTTAAAGAATTAGCGTTCGATATTTTTGGTAATGGTTTAATTATTGCACTTTTCCAAATAGTAGGAAGAACTCCGTTTAGCAGAAAAAAAATATAATATCTACTATATGATCAATGCAATACGGTAAAACATAATTTAACATTGCTATGGTTATTTCAAATGGGCAGATTGCTTTTGAATTAATTGCGTTTATAAATTTATATATTTCTGTTTGTTGGGTTGACACTATGTAATTCACATTCATTGGATGGATTTAAAAAGTTGCTTTTATAATAATTTATAAGATCTTTGTCAGGTGATGTTCCGGAAGCAATGTTTATAAAATGGCTATTTATATCAGACGGTGCAATATTATCCGGTAAGTTTCCATAAAGTTTTTTGGTCTGATTTACTATTTTTTATTTGATCTTGCATATAGCAATTTCTTTCCCGTTTTATAGCATCTTTAACATAATTCCACAATTCAGTAAAATTTCTCCGATGCATATCAGTTTTATTTTTTAAATATAATTTGTGATATTTATTTTTTTCATTAATCATTAATTTAATGTAATGACCTTTTACGAGTACATAATGAGTTAGTACACAATGGGACGTGCACATCAAATAAAGCCAAGACTAATCGATTAAACAAATTCACCTTCAGATTTATATTTCTTAAATTATATATCCCGTTCCAACGAATTAGCTGGGCGTCACAAGCAAATACGTTTATATCAAAAAATTTGAAATTTCTGTATATTATATTATTTTGTGCCTTTAGATCATCAATATGAATAGTAAAAAATATCAACATGTGATCAGAAACGTTATACGTATCCAAAGTTTGGCATCCAGTAGCCATTAATTTGTCCGTTACACATAGAACATCAATGAGTGATTCGCATGTCGTAGTAATCTTTGTCGGCGCTTTCACCAATTGCACTAGCTTATAATCAGATAAAATTGATTGGAAATATCGAGTACCTGGCGTTTCCTTGGCCAATAAATTTATGTTGATGTCACCAACAATTATTAAGGAATCAACTTCCACAAATAATGTTTCGAGCACAGCCACAAATTCGTTTAAAGTATTCACATTCACATTTGGAGGTCTGCACATCACACATATTCCAATTTTAATATTTTTAAAAATTATTTGCAACCACAATTGTTCAAGTCCACTGTCAAAGATACTAGTTTTAAACAACTTTATATTTAAAATATTTTTTAAAATAAATTCTAGTGCCTCCTCCACGGGTCGGGCGGTCTAATATTATAAAGTTATGTGACGGTAGTGAAACATATGCATTAGATGTTCGATCATCAAGCCATGTCTTCGTAATGCCCATTATATCAAAATTGTGCTCTTCCATTATGTTGGTGAACATGTGAAAATTACTATTCAAAGATCTCACATTTAAATGGCCTATTGATATGTTTTGCTTACAAAACATATCAATAGGCCACTTTGCTTTAGTTTTTTGCCTTATAAATTGTAGAGACATTATTAATATATTTTATGAATATGTTATTTTCTCCGTTTTTCTATCTAGTCTCAAGTTTAGCTTCCATACTCAGGCTTAGGTTGTGGATAGAAGTTTTTAATTTACTTTTGTTTTTAACGACATTTACGGCTTCTTCTTTAGTTCGCAATACTAATTTCAAAGGCCGTGATTGATTTAGGGTTTTGCCAATTCTATAAACTTTTATATCTGATTTTATATCAATTTATAATATCTACGGCTGATCCATATCGTTTTTTACTTGAGTGCTTTCACCAATAGCTTCGGGGAGTTTGAAAATAATTACGTTGTTAACGCGACGACTTCTTTCAGCAATTTAATTTATAATTAATTCGGTGGAATCACCTTCATTGTTAGCGATTGAGTTGTGTGATCCTGCAGAAATTTGCTGTTTTAATTCATTAACTGATTCTGCCATACTATTTATAACTTCCAGTAAACGTGGTATCAGCCATCGCATTCAGGATTTGTCGTTATTACAGCTCGATAATTAACATATTTCCAAACTAATCCAGGTGACGATCTTAATGCATCCAGCTGAGATTTTGGAAGGACAACAGGTACATTTGATATGAAAAAAATTGTTGCAAAAAGGCATTGAATGTCCGGTGATTTGTGTTATGGACTGCGTGCAAGTATTTGACATAATTTTAACTTTAATTATTATGATCCAATAATAATAATTAATAGCACTGTGAGATTTTGCGGTTTTCAAGTTGTACGTTTTATGCACAATTGAAACCACATGCCCGCACGTACGATTGCGAAAAAAATGTTAAAACAAATTATGAAGCTTTAGCTCCTCCACAAATAATGTTCGGAAAAATGGTGTAGGTTAATATTATTTCTGAATCCCATGCGTTTAGTACGTTCTTCAAAAAATCTGACATTTGAGCAGTTTTTGAACTCCTTCTTCGGACCATATCTACAACAAAATAGAAAGTTGTAATATGGTATCACAACATTTTATTTTATATATTTATTTATTCAGAAGTCATTCATAGTCATTATACATTCACATGGGTGGTTGGCTATTTTTTAACTATACTTATTTTGTTTTATACACTGATCGCCAAAAAAACAGAGCACCCAGAAGAAACGATCGTACGAACTTGAAATCTGTATTTAAGAACAATGTTATAAAATTAATAATGCGTGGTATCTCCTCCAAAACGAATGCATTCATTAAAGCGCAGGCGCATACTTAAAACTAAATGATCAATTTCTGCTTGCATCATCCCAAGCTCTTTGAATTTGAACTCGAAGTTCAGTATCTATGGGCGCTGGAAAATCTTCGATTCTTTTGCCGATCATGCCCCATACACGTTCGGTCGGTGATAAATCTGGGGACCTTGCAGGCCATGGTTGTAAATTGACATTATTGTCGTTAAAAACTCTCTGCGTTACTCTTGCAATGTGTGGCCTAGCGTTGTCTCCCTGGAAAACACTGTTGCGATGTCTTTGTAGGTATGGCAACAAAACTAGTTCCAAAACTTCGTTGATGTAGTGGGCCGCATTTAAACTTCCTTGAATGAAGACTAGAGTTGACCGGCTTCCAAATTGTATTGCACCCCAAAACATAACTCAGGGTGTTAACCCAGAATGGCGTGCAAATTGCATATTTACCCTTTGTCCTCTAGATCTTCTGACACACAACCGTCCACCAGATTGCCAAAGGCAAAACCAAAATTCATCACTGAAGACGATTTGATGTCATTCATCGACCGAATGCTCCCTCAGTCTACACCACTGGAGCCTAGCAATTCGATACTGAGGTTAAAGGAATCCGAACAATTGGTCGATATAACGCTAAACCATACGAACGAATTCTGCGATAAATTGTTCGCATAGACACCTGTATTTCCAAAACAGTGCTCCCTTCTGGGTGCTCTGCTTTTTTGCCGATCAGTGTAGGTTCGTGTCAATTTCTTCCTGTCATGTGTTGATCATATTCCACTGGGTCATTCCATGTTTTTCTTGGCCTCCTCGGGAAGTGGTTTCGTGTAGCTTTTGTTTCATATAATTGTTTGCCAAACTGTCTTCATTCATTCTGCATATATATCCCAACTCTCTTAATTGTACTTCCGTATTTTTTCGATTATTCGTTCTGGTCTCTTCCCCTTGCCTCCCCATGTATTCTTTATTTCCTGTATTCTGCTTTCCTACTCTTCCATTTGGATCTCCCATTATTATGACGCTCTCAAGGCTCTGTATACTTCTGAAGAAGTTATCTTTCTCTTCTCTACTCTCATCTTCATTCTTCCATATGCTACTTAGTGTGTCCATTTCTCTTTTTCAATTTTAATATCCACTGTCACAATTCTTTCATCTATGTATATTTTCCATCCCTACATTCCTTATTATGTCTGGGTTTACTATTATACCTATACCTCGTTTTGCTCTATTGTTCTCTTCTGTCTCTCAACATAGCATCTCGAATCCCTTATATATCCTAGGTATCCTGGACCGTCCTCTTCCTTTCTTAGTTTTTCAGTTATTTCTAATATTTCTATTTTATGTTTTTTCATTTCTTCTACGCATTCTTCCTCTTTTCCTTTTATACTCCTTATGTTCCAATTTCCTATTCTAATTTCATCCTGATTCTCAATGTCATTGTTCCTTGTCCTTTTCGTAACCATTTTTGTCTCCTTTTTTGTTATCCGATATTTTTCCTTTTTCTGTTATTACTTTTTTGACTTGTTTAATTTCTGACGTCAGTCATCCTATTTCCCATCCCTTTCTCTTGCTTGGCAATACTTTAATTTGTTTCTGCACATTTCTTTCTTCTAATATTAGGTCATTATCGAAATATATCTGTTTGCCTCTTAAATTACATAATCCATTGTGCCGAGACGAGGTTAAATCTCATATTAAAATATTAAAGATAACAAGCCACTTCATAACGAAAGAACAAAGCAAATTATTTACTGCATTATACACAATCGCAGCGTATGATTTTTTTATGCCCATATGATCGTGTTTACTGATTTTTAGTTTACATTAAAACTTTAGTATGTAAAACTTTGACTTCCAGTTCAGATATTGCTTTAAAATTGGACGTATTCTTCCTTGCTATATACAAACCTTAAGTTTAAAGTCAGCTGCAATGGTTTGGACGCTAGAACTAGAGTCCCACATATACAAACGTTATTCCAAAAATAACCACAATCGATTCAGGGGACATATCTGTATACATCTCGTATATATCTGTTAATATCTCTAGTTGGAAAATTTTCATGATTACTAATTTTATGGAGAAGATTTTCTATATGATTCAATGTTGGTTATCATGCTTCATAGAAAGCCATTTAAATGACAACTGGCGCGCCGCAAGGCTAGATGCTTGGACTATAGAAAATTCTTTAACCTATCATGAAAAGCTCTGTCAATTGACTGGATAGTTCTCCACTCAATAGTAAAGGCACAATCAATTGGAGCTTAGGTGCCACACTAGGAGAACTAGGAGGACCGGGAAACTGGTCATATGTTAAGAATAGGTTTTATGTAGTTAGTCGGATAATACATTAATTATTAACTCGCCAATCTTTTGTTGGACATTTTATTTAAAAATAACGCTATGATTTTTGTTAGAACCGAACAAATCCCAAATTATGCTGACTACTTGCAACCTATTCTTAAAGTTTAATCAGTTTGAAAAGATGTTACTCTAACGACAGCAGATCGTCGCAAAACCTCACAAAGTAAAAATTGTGACTAAGAAATGAACAATTTCACCAAAAGCTTTACCAATTTTACCCAAGGCATACCGTGAATAGGTGCAAACGTACAGATTACAATGTCTTTCAGTACTACTTGATGGCTGAAGCTTATTTCAAAGGAGAGCAGATTCAAAAAAAGACTCAACAATTAAAACATCAAAGAAATATTGAACACTGGTCTATCACCGCCCGAAAGAAAAACAACAATTGAACTTGATCTAGTAAAATATTCCTTGTTAAAACTGAGTTTACCTAAATATTTTCCAATAGACCACCCGATCATCGTAGCTGAATATGCATATCACCGCGGAAGATATGTGCTCATCACAAATAACGTGACGAGGTTCATTATGTCAGAGTAGGCAATTATACGGATTTTTAACACCAATCTGCAACGATTCTTAGAGGCAGTAAATTCCCATATGCACATAAACGGTACATCTATTAATAGTCACCAAGCCACAATGCTATTATATTTTACCGATGAATAATGCTAACAAGCAAATCTCGCGTGAATTTGATAAACCCAATTTGCAGCAAGGTCATTGGAACGATCGATAATATGAATCTATCATGTTGCGTCGTTATTTGGGTAGGACACACGAGACCTCCAACCAGGATTATGGAAAACGGTCGATAACGAGGAGCAGTTTTGTCGTGAAATAATTTACGTTTTTAGATTACTTTACGATGAATACAATTTTACAATTCGTGATAATGAAACTTCCTGTTTTAAGTGAAATCATTTAAAACTACTGATGCAATAAACAATATGGGTATTACTTATCCACATAAAATTATTGATAAAATTATACTAAGGTACGCTCATCCGTAATTACTTCAATTACTACCAAGTGTACAGAATTTATTCAAATTGTTCGTCCACTTCACCAAAAAATATGGAGTAATTTAAGTACATATGAACAGCAAGAGACATCAGACAGAGAATGTAATATGTATGTACTATAAATGAAATAAACGTATCAACGTAGATTAAATAAAACTTTAATGTCATTTGTAATATTAAGGTTTATTGCTTGACAATATAGACGGACTTACCTTACACCTTAAAGGTGCTGTGGACATTAATTAAACGGGTCCATAAAGATCGCTGGACAATATTGTGTCTGTGTTATTACACTTCATGAGTACCAATTACCAAGAACCTTATTTGTTGAAATGTTGTATCGCGTTCCACCAGTTAGTCTCCATGGACCGTTTAACTAATGTTCAGAACACCTTTATACAAAACACCAAAATAAGTGAATCTTCCATGTAAATTTTATATTTTTCTGCCATTTTCAAGATATATATATACAGTGTGTTTCACTTAAGAGTGTAACACCCTCATACCTTTTGTATTTTTAGTCCGATTTTAGTAATTTTTTTTCACAAACGTAGAATACTTATTGCTCTATTTAATCCCAAAAAAAAATTCGCAACCTGCGATGGCAAAATAAAGGGAAAAAATCAAGAAATCACTTTAGGGATTTTTTTATCGAAAAATGTTACTAGTAATAATTGTTCAGAATTGCTCAAAAACACTAAATCCAAAATTTCATGAAAATTAAAAATGTTAAAATTTTCTTCAAAAGCAATTCCCAATCGGTTAATATTATTTGCACAGGTGGCTGCGCCTAAACAACAACAACTTTAAACAACTTTGACAGTTCAGGTTTTATTTCAAACAAAATTTTCACAGCACACTTTCTTCGGCTCAGCTAATAATAAGTATTTACGGACTTTTACGGAAAATTTTAACATTTTTAATTTTCATGAAATTTTGGATTTAGGGTTTTTGGGCAATTCTGTTCAATTATTACTATTAAAAATTTTCGATAAAAAAATCCACCACCACCAAGTCCGCCAATACTCCAATCCTCACCGTCGTCTTTTCCATAATACTTCTGTCGATTTTGTCGAAGGCTGCCCCCACGTCGATGAACATTGCATATTTCTTCTTCTTCGCCCGTTCCATCTTTGTCAGATAATTCAAGACAAACAGGTTCTCTTGGTGCGTTGCGTTTCCTAAAACATGCTTGCCCTTCCGGTATTAACTAGCCTTCCAGTATCTTCTTCCAACCTATTCCCTAACATACCCGTGTAGATTTTATACGCCACATCAATTAATGAAATCCTCTTGTAGTTTCCTATCGCTCATTTGTCTCTTTCCTTCCAGATTGGCACTATCACCCCCATGCTCCCTTCAGGAACTCTTTTGTTCCTCACCATATTCATGTATTACGATTAACAGTTTTGTCCATACTTCATTCGGAACATACAGTCGAATGCAAAAAAAGTAGACAAAAACAGTTTCCTGTAATTGATTTTCATCAAATTGTTGTTGTATAAATGTGGCTTTTTAAAATCCCCTTCCCTTCAAAATTTGACAATCTTTCAAAGTTGACATTCATTTTAAAATGAAGTTTCTTTATTCCAATAAAACTTGAATTTTCTCAGTAAGTTTTCTTAATCCACGTGATAGTTGATTTATTTATTCAGTAACGGTGGCTCGGGGCTCTAGTTGGGGGTACCTACGCTTATGGCTCACCAGTTCATTAAAATGTCACTGAAATGATAATACTGACGTTTACATGACATTGCTAATATCAAGCAAGTTTGTTTAAGCAGCCGAAAATTTCGTGTCTACTTTTTTTTGCATTCTACTGTACACCTACCTTCACCTTGTATATATATAATATTTAATGAATTAAATGGTGTAACAAAAACTGCCACTTAATCTCGACGATTGACTCACTTCAAAAGCAAATAAGGAGCTACAAAAAAATACTAATCATGATTTGCTTAAATCTGTTTGCTTATTGTTTACAATGATTCTATATTTTATTTTTATGTCTCCAAATTCTAGTCTTTCGCTCAGTAGTTAACAAATGTATACTTTTTTCATCACTACACGAATGGTTTTCTTATTGCAGTCAACGCCTTTAACTTAAATAATAATAATAATAATAATCTTTATTTCCTTTTCCATTTACACACTAACAAAATTAAGTAATTACTAAATGTGGATAAGTACTCAAGGATAGGAGGTGAGGTTTCAGCATAGCTGTTCTGCCACCTAGACCTTAATTAATTTAGTGATAATTGAAACTAAACGCATTCCTAAATATAACTTAACCTACAGTATTCAGTGATGTGATACGATATGAAGCTTTCATGAACTTAAAGAATATAACAAATATGATAGAGACCACAGTAACAAGCGTTAGACTCGCCCTAACAGCGAGGTACTATGTATCGCCTTTTGAACAATAAATAATTAATCCTGGAGCAAGAACATCTTATAATGCTTTTTGAATGACATAAGAGAAAGATTTGTTTTAAGAGCGGGCGGCACGCTATTATACATTTTTATAACTTGGAAAGAGAATGTTCGTTGAAACAATGAAGTTCTATGTATCGGAGGCGTTAAGAGGCCCTTAAGCCTAATATTAAGGTTATGGACGTCAGATCAGAATTGTATTAGGTTATATAAGTAAGTAGGTAGGTGCTTTGAATTTAATTATTTTGTGATAAAAACACACACATTGTAGTACTCTTCTCTGTTTCATATTGAGCCAATTAAGTTCTTTTAATTTATGAGCTCATTATGATGTTCAAATTCCATAATTCCAAAAATAAATCTCATACAACCATTCCGAACCTTCTGTATTTATTCACTGAGGTCACATCAAGCGCAGGGTGATATACTGGCGAACAAAACGTGAAGTTGGACAGAACTAGGGCATCACATAATATTTTTTTTGTTTTCATTTTTAAGTAATTGCGGTGTGGAAACAATCATCTTAATCTGTTATAGTAACGACTAATAATCCTAGTAATATGACCTCGGTAACGCCATGAGTTGTCAATCAGCAGACCCAAGTTCTTTGCTGTGTCAGAAACCGCAATCGGAATTCCATTTATATTAATATCCACTAAGTGCCTGACGCTATTACAATAATTGTTGCCCCGCAACAACAAAACCTGAGTCTTACTTCAATTTAAGACTAAGCCGTGATTTTGCAAAATGGAACAAATACTGTTTAAGTCTTCGTTAATCATTATTAATGCATCCGAAAGGTTGCCTGGTATAAAAGACAAATATAATTGCATATCATCCGCGTACATATGAGTCAGACAATACTTAACCACGTAAGGAAGTTTGGATGTGTATAACGAAAAGAAAAGTGGCCCAAGGGACGTACCTTGGGAAACTCCGATATTAACTGAGACAAGTTCAGATATATTATTGTTCAGCTTAACTCTTTGTTCTCTGTTGGATATATATGGTGATATTAAATCAAGGGAACTGTTTCAGAAACCCATGTCAAAAGCTTTAGAGAAGTCGAGCAAAACTAATATAGTTACTTCTCCTTTGTCTGAAGCTGTAAGTATGTCATTGGAGATCTTTAAGAAGGCAATGTCGCAATTATCTTTTTTTCTAATACCAGACTGTACTTCAGTATTTTTTCAAGGATTTTTGATACAGTAGGATTAATAACTTATGGGGCGGAGATCTGAGAGTGCATGGAGATGATATCTGTGGTACTGGAATTACCAAAGCAGGCTTCCATTGAGAGGGAAATATTGATTGAAGAATTCAACTATTTATAATATTAGTCAAATAAGGTATAATTATAGGACTACAAATTTTTAGGACGTCAATATTGATTTTATCAGACCTCACAATTTGGTCTTGATAGCATTCAAAATATCAATAATACCACTAGTGTCAGTCATCTTAAAAACGAAAATCCTTACAAGCATTACCGCTGTAGTGGGTATTTAAAAAAATATAGTCAAAGTTTATATTAGATCTACTTGTGATAAAATATTGGTTCAATAAATTAACATTATTCAGGTGGTCAGGAATACAGTAAGACCTTCTCGAATTGATCGATAATGATTTCATTTTCTTCCAAAGGATTGATGAATCACTGGTTCTTACAGTATAATCAAAATATGCTCTCTTTTCATTCCTTAATGCGGTCGTAGTGAAGTTTTTAAGCTGGCAATAATATTCTTTTTCCACTGTGTAATCAGACCCACGACGAATTTTATATTGTAACTTTGATTTAGCTTTGGTGCGTAGGTTGATAAGAAACTTAACAAATCAGTTATCTATGGTAATTTAGGTTTACGGAAACTAAGGAACGTTCAGGAGCAATAAATTCCGTTAGAAGGTCAAGTATTGTATTGTTTAAAATCATTACTTTATCATCGACATGTTCAACGCAGTAAATTAAGCGTATAGGACGGTATATGGATACTACTGGGATCTAACTGTTAGAATCCGAGGCATGACATGGTTTGTTTTAACATCCAGATAAGCAAAAATTATATCAGGGTCGGAAAAATCGCAGTGCAAGACACCATAATTAAATCAATGACACTGGATGATGTTAATGTATTTCGAGTCTGTGAGTCGATTAATTGTACAAGGTTTAAGGATTCCAGTAGATTATCAAATTCATTTACATTAGCATTATTTGAATCAGCGATATTAAAGTTAAAGTCTCCCATAATACACACATTTTGTGAGATATTATAAAATGAAATAATGGAATTCTCGAGGTTATCTAAAAAATAGTCAGCGTCAATACTAGCAGATCTATAAATAACACCAACGATCATCGAGCCATCACAAACTTTAATAGATATCCACAGCTGCTCTATATTATGATTTGTGTTAATTATATTAAACATTATGTTCGACATAGCAACATACATAGCAACGCCTCCCTCCTGAAATTAAAATTTTCAATTGTTAACATATCATCAGATATTGACGCATTTAACCAGGTTTCCGTAATGAGAATTACATCAAAAATGTTATCAAGCAGAAAAGGTTTAAGTTCTGTTATTTTAGGTTACAATGATTTAATGTTCAAATGTATAATCCTCATTTTGAGGAATTAACATTTATTTACGAAAATCTGTGGTCCCGATTTATAAAAAGAAATATATAAGCAGCTGGTAAACAGCGTACCGAACAAAATAAAACAACACAAAAAAGTTCGAAATATAAAAATAATTTCTTACGCTATACAAAAATACACCTAGGTGACATCAAGCAGCAACAGCAAATATTGAATTTATTTTTACGAAGTCCGAATAATTTGTTATTTTGAATTTTTTTTCCCTTACTTTAGTGAAAATGTTTCCTTCATTAGACCAGACAGTTCCATATCTTTTCTGCACTTCCCTCATCAATGATAAATAAATTAATAATAAGTTGTAGTTGAACTCTTGGACATTATGTCAACAATTTTTCAGAAATAATGTAATATAAGGAGCGAAATCGTGTCGTGAAATATCTTTTGGCTAATCGATAATATACTTCCTGTTGCTGGAAAAGGACAACAAACAGTTTCATTATGTTTACCAGAAAATAGCTTCCGCTAATCGATATCCATTATTCTCTACAACAATGCTCTCGTAAGCGATTCGGAATTTGTTATGAGGTCTGTGGTTGAGCATGTTAAGCTTGTCATGGGATAGAGCGGTGATTCATCGCGTAAGTTTGAAATTTCCCCGGACGACGTATATTTCTCTCCCTCTACTTGAAGCCCTTGCATTTCCATAGAACCGCGTCGTGATTGTATTTAAAATTTATTACGTTTGTCTAGTAAAAATGTTTGACTACAATCTAATAGATACATTTACAAATAGCCTATAAGAAAATCAATATTAAACGGCTAAAGAATTTAAAGTTTCAATTTAATTACTCTCCCAAACAAGTACAGAACGTTTATATTTATTAATTTCTTGCGTTAGCGAAGCCAAAGCCACTCGAACTTTTTGTTTGAAGCGAGTTCTATATTTTGCCAAGACAGTCGTCGAAAGCTACTCCTTGTTTTGCCACTTAACTTTTTCCTCGTTCCAGACAGAAATACTCGGAGCTCTTGAAACTTCAAAATAATGGGATAATATACAGATAAGTTAGGAGAGCGTAACTTCAAAAGTGAATATCCTAGCGAAATGCACTGCGTGTTCAGAGGACAACGACATACAAGTATATCCACTCCCAAAATACTCATCATTCAAACGCTTTATTACATTTTTAATCATTAGTGTACAATTAATATTAGTTTAAATGAAATAACATTACATACATACATTTTGACATAGCGAACGCTCGTTTTTGAGTCACCTTTATCGCTTGTTCCATCTCATCCATAAAAAATGCTTCCCCACATACATGTAATGCATACAGATCTACCTGCGTTAAGAAACTGTAATGAGACCGAATTGTGTAAGATCTCCACTATTCATAAAAAGAGTAGCAAGTTTCGTATAAGCACGATTAGTTCTTTTATTTTTCCTATAGAATCATGTTACGGTTCAAATGTAAAAATTATATATGTTCGTGATGTGGGTTAGAGCAAAAGAAAAAAGGGATATAGATTAGATTAAAAATCGCCAACCTGCTAATGCAGGTAACATCTACATCATCACTAGTTTTGTGTATTTAATTTCACACTAATACATCAATTCCAGATATTTAAGGAAACTTTACTTTCCTTAAATATCTGGATTTTAGGAACAATAGTCAGAAAAGAATTATATATACAATCACAACAACAAAAAGGGACATAGGACATAGACTGCGCAAAAATGTTGACGCAAATTGTGATACAAAGTAATAGTATATTATTCAATGAGAGGTAATATGGGCAATAACTCACGGGATGATTGCAGCGCGAGCCGCAGGCGAGCGCTGTAATCATCCAAGTGAGTTATTGCCATTACCTCGAGTTGAATACTATACTTTATTACTATTCTTCTGGCAAAAACGTTTACCTTTTTAGCCGAAAAAATTTTATACCGTTTGAGGAACTCGTAATTTCGTTTCGTAAAAGTTTCAATATTTTCTCTCTTATTTATACTGAGTGTACTTCTAAGCATAGAGTAGCAAATGATGAAAATTTTAATTCATTGGCAATTCTTCAAAATATGCCAGAAGCACAGTTTCTGACAATGATTTTACGTTCTTACTTGTACTCCAATCCAAATGGTTTGGTAGGTCACATTATATTTCTTGTGCGATTTGTCCGGCAGAAGATTGCGAGTTGCTATTTCGGCGATTTTTCTTATTCCAGGTGGTGTACAAATTTTTGAATCACTGTCTGAACACATTTTGTCAATTTGACATTTAATTGTTTGACATGATATTTAATATCGGCCAATTACATAACATTACTTTAGTAGTTACTATGGCGCCTAAGCGTGAGTTATGATTATAACTCACGCTTATAACTCCCGCTGGGTAGTTATAGATACCATTATTTGCAGAAATAGTATATTACATAACAAGCGCGGAAAGTAATACATATCGTACGAGTTTGATTGACGGCAATAAAACGAGTACGATATGTATTACTTTCCAGCGAGTTATGTACGCTATTTTTCCCACGACCACAACAATATTAGACATTTTCATTATCAATTTATTTGTCACTATTTATAAAATTATAAATTATAAATTATAAAAACGAGATGGTGTGTGTAACAGTCTGATTATCCATCATATTGTTTGATATTTTGTGTGTTTGTGTTACAGTTGTGTCAATAGTTCTTCTGGATTGCACCAATGGAACTTGCGAGTCTTCATGTACTTCAGTCGGCTTATACCCATTTGATTTCCTTTTCAATAATGCTCTTAACTTCATGTATTCGCTAATATTAATGTTATGGCAGCGTACTTCTGAGCATAGAGTATTGTACCCACAAAGAATTCAGTTTAACCTTTTCGGATAATTCACCGAAGTACGCTAAGAACACATTTTCCGAATCCATAAATTGCTAGTACGTTTACGTTTCGGGAAATAATTTCAGGGATGTATTTTGACCCGCTGCAGTTACATCTGGCGGAGTACACTGTGTCGACGAATCACTTTAAACGTCGCTGTTATTCATGATGAGAATAATCCAATATGAAAAGAGAGATGACAGGGAATTAATTTACTGTCAAAAAGTAAACACAAGGCTACTAGAAAATGAAACAATGTCTATAACAAACACGTTTGTTATAATAACGCACAGTTGAACGATATTGGCAATTTTCGTGACTACTTGATCGTATGGAATATACCTCTTTCTTATGTGGTCGTGGGAAAAGTAATTTGGTAACGTATGTATAACGCAATAGTCGTGGATAAAGTATATAAACTCACATTGTAATGTACTTAAAGTATTTTTACAACAAACAAATATTTATATTAAAAATGGTACATATACATCAAATTATTTCCTTAAACAAACATAAATCTTTGCAATAAAATCAAATTCTATTTGTTTGACATAATACAATTGCTTCTTCGACAATATACTGTTTGTTATAAATTTTGAAAACTGATTGAACCATTATGATCAGTATTACCAGTTTCAAAAGCAATGTTTTCATATATTGCGAATATGACATTCTGTCATTGGCAATCTAGTTGTTTCAATGACCAAATATTCTACACATTACCTAAAACTTGTGATTTTTATAGCTCTAACAAACTATATAACTAAATGAGATATTTCCATATATCTCTTTAATCTGGTTTTAGACCAGGATATAGCTGCGCCACAGTTTTGCTAATGGCGTGTGCGTTCACACAAGTGTTAAGCTACAATCCTGTCGGATTGTATTGTTGTAATATTAAAGCTATTATATGTGTTATGTAAGTGATCAATGCTAATTTCTAAAACAATCTATAATATAATAGTGTATTATAACACAGGATGAATTATTATCATCATGAGTTGAATGCGATACTTTATCCGTGACTATAGCAGTTTTCATTAAATTCAAATATTGCCTTGAAATATAATCAAGATATTAACTTATATCTAACCGGTCTAACCTCACTTTTAATTGTCAAAAGTTGTTACTTAAGTGACGTTTGAGTGTATGTACAAAATTGTGGTTCGTTGCCAGTTAAACATTCATGGTCAACTTCGACGCCAAATTTTAAAAACAGCCGTTATAACATAATAGTCGTGGATAAACATTAAAAGTATAAAAAAAGCTTCATTAAAAAACAAAACTCGAACAATTGTCATAATATATGACATTGTGGATTAATATTATTTGTATGGTATACCTTAAAATCTTACCAACATATTAATTACATCAATATATTGACCGGTGTAATAACAAGGCAACGAAAAATAAATACTGGCATTTCAAAATTAGGTAATCAAAAATCCAAAATTGTCAGTAATGGCTACAGCGACAGTACTTATTCATAAATTGTTTAGTCTTGGCATCACTGATCGAAACGTGTCAAAAGGTGAATCTTGAAAGATAATTACGAGGACAAATGGAAGTGTAAGAAAATAGTTATTGAATATTTGTAGATCACCATAGAAGACTTACGAACTTAAAACCAGTAAAAGTTAATACGATGTATGCAGACACACAATCCAGAACAGAACAATCTAATCGGGGGCTACACAAATATATTGAAGTGCATTTGAAACCGAATGTTGAACTGAATGAACAACGACTGCTACTTATAATTTCAACGAAAGCAACTAATCTATATTTCTTCTAACTATTGTTAGTATAGTTGTTATTAATCCTATCAATCCTGCAAACAATGTTTCCAACGAAGATACCATCAATATTGCAGTATCGCTTAGTAATAGTGTGAGGAGCATATTTGCAGCACTAATCAGATTAATTTTCGAATATTGTTAACCCTACAAAGTCAACCTGATGTTTAAGTTGCTACATCTTAACGGCTGAGTGGAAAGATAAAATAGTCTTTTAACAGAAAATTTTCACCCATGTTAATAACATCTTTAAGACTTTCAATATATCGTAATATGACCAGCACACAAGAGACTACGACTTTCCTAACATTGACACCGATAATATCGACTCGCAAAACAGGAATAAATCGCAGTCTTGATGGTGCTATGTTCAGGTGCAAAGAAACAGTGGGTCAAAATACGTTTATCTATTTCTATTTTTATATACGTGTCTATATTTTCCTTGCGTAAAAATCTGCTGATTGTTGTCCCCTTCACATATGGTAAGAAGGCTGTGGTGATAGGCGAAATGTCTCAGTGTTCTCTTTTCTGCTGTCTTGGTGTCTTGTTGGTGTAGCTCTTTTTATTTCTCATTGTGTAGTCGCTACCTTCTACCGTCTTGTGTCTTTTCTCCATTTCTTTATGTTTGTTGGTATCATCTGCAATCCTTTCTGATTCAGAACTGATTGGTGTGGGTGTTATTACGATATGCAATGTGGCTAAAGTGGCAGAATCCTGTCTTCGTTAGTTTTAGGAAAGGTAGCTGATTATTTTCTTCCACTTCCATTGTGAATTTGATTTTTTAGTCTTACATTCGGCACTATCCAGTGCTACCGTTTCTAGGTGGTCAATAACTAAATATCATTTTGCAGGTGACAGCGGCCTAGTATCTGCTTGTAACGTTAGTCTCCACACACGACATAAGTTTTCTTCAGACTGTATTCGCATAATTGCATGATGTGTTCAGATGGCTTGTGCTTCTATTTTTTTACTTCACGACTTCCTTCGTCGTACTTGGCTAAGCAGTTCCACGACATCAAAACTTACTATTGATTTGTCGAACTAAATGGTTCTTCAACAGTTAGATTAGGTGATCTGCATCCTTCATATATTTCAACTTCTCAGCATATGGTTGTAGTTCTTTCCGAGATATCCTGCTATTAGTTGAATGACCACCTGCAGATCACAGGAGGCTATAATGGTACACCTGGTAAGGATTTTTGGCAATCCGTATAATGTCGGGTATCTTAATGCCTTCTTTCTAATTAAGCAGTTTCTTCGTTTCGGTATCTACGGGTGACAACGGGAAGCGTCGGAACGACCCCTCCAAGGACAATAGCAACGCGGTTCATCACCTGAGAAAGACAGAAATGATTTTACCCGCGAGAATCTATATGTCAGCATATCTTACACCTTATGAGAGACAATTGAGCTGTCGGAAAATGATGTCGAGTATTGTGCAGTGAAAATAGTGACTTATGAAAAGCTGATTATTATTCTTAATAATAATAATAATTCCTTTATTGTACAATCATCTTAACAACAACAACAACAAAGGAAAACTTATATATGATTTACAATAAAAACTAAATTCATCATTTGCACTTTCTAGCATACGATAACTAACTTAAATGTAATTGGCGAGTAGCCAAAATATGCAGTACATTCATTAGATTTAGAATCAAACAATTTTTATATATAAATATCATCAGCGCACATCAATGCATTTGGTTATTAAAAAAGATATCTCTTAAAACAAATTTAAATCTTTGGTATGATAGTGTTTTCAAAGACGGGGAAATTTTATTGTACTTATAATAAATGTTGCACTTAATAATAATAATAATAATAATCTTTATTAACCAAACAACAACAAAATGAACTACATTGGATGAAAGTGTAAAACTAAACAAATTTGTAATAATTTCAAACGAAAAGTTCTGCTGGACATTATACTAAATATCAATTATATTATGAAAATAAGGATCAAAAATCCTGGTTTGGTTAACGGGAATAGGGTCAGCTAATCAGCTGTTATTACTCCCATCCCCACTATATTAATAGAAAATTAATACTCTTATATGCGAACTATGGTACACTTCACAAATAGTATACTGTATACAACATCAACTGCGAACAAATCTCTGCTCGATAACTCACGATATACTCTAGGTAATACAACATTACTGTTTCAGAAACAAATGCATTTTGAATTTTAATTTGAAGAATGCAACTGGCAGGCACTTCCGACTATGAGGAATACTGTTGTAAAGTAGTTGGGTTGTGGGATTTTGCTTTTGATTAATTTTTGCAAATGTACTGCCAGATTAAGAGTCCTGCGAGATTGCATATTTAACCAGCCCGCCCAACGCAAGGTGTGAGAAATGTGATATATATATGTGTATGAGAGTCTCACATAGATGTTGTCTCAAATCTACAAAGAGGCAGTCTTTACTACAAGATAGAAGTTTTAATTTGCCAAAACAATGTCGCACTAGATTTGGTACATGTTGTTTAAATCTAAAATTCCTGTCTATATTGACGCCCAGGTTTTTTGCAACATCAACTATATTAAGTAAAGTGCCACTTAGATATAATTTAATTCTATTCGCGACAAAAACTCTTGCTCTGTTACGTCCGAAGACCATAACGGTTGTTTTTTTCGTGTTAAGGGTGAACGCATGAGCCATTGAAGCATTACTAATCATGTCTAAGTCATGGTTAATTTTTGCAACTTCTATGTCTATATTTTCAAAACCAAATGAATAATACAATTGTAGTATCATCTGCGTACATATGATGCTTGAAGAATTTTAAACATTTTAATAAAATGGTAGTATAAAGCGAGTATAACAAAGGACCCAAAACACTGCCTTGATGAACCTCACAGTGCAGATCAACAAAATCAGAGAACAACCCATCTACCATAACTTGTTGACTGCGGCAGGGTAAATAGTCGGTCAAGAGCAACAGAGCATTCTCACTAAAGCCTATGGAAGCCAGGACACTCATCAACAATTCGTGATTGTACCATCAAACGCTTTGGAATAATCAAGACATATAAGGACTGTAACTCTATTCTTATCCGTTTCTTCTATTATATCATCTGTGATATGTGCTAACGCTGTTGCGCAGCTGTACCCTGGTCGAAAACCAGACTCATTTTCAGGCAGTATATTGTATGCATTCAAATGTTTCCGAATCTGTTTAGCCATCATACGTTCTAGAATTTTTGAGAAAGTGCAAAGAATGCTAATCGGCCTTAGATCATTATAACCTTATGGAATGGACACCGTTTGTAGTGGAACTACAATAGCCTGTTTCCAGCAAGATGTAAATACATTGTTTATCAAGCAAAAGTTAATTATATAGGTCATATAAGGAATTAAGTACGGGCAACATAATGTTACATTTTGATATTTATGCCATCCGTACCAGAAGATGTGAATTTAATTGACTGAAGTAAAGTTAGAATGCAATCTTCTGTCAATGCTTCAAAGAAAAATAATTTATGTATGCCAGGCAAAATATTGTTTTGATAGAAAATTATGAGGTTTCTATCAGGGTTATTAGAAGGGATAACATTATAAAAGAAATGATTGATATCATCCGGTTTACATAGATGGGTAGGTATAGTGGTTTGCTTTTTCCTATTTATGTTTAAATTCTCCAAGTCTTTCCAAAAAGATTTTACATTTTACTTTTTTCATGTCTTATAGCCAC
Organism: Geotrupes spiniger; assembly: GCA_959613385.1. Taxonomy (NCBI): domain Eukaryota; kingdom Metazoa; phylum Arthropoda; class Insecta; order Coleoptera; family Geotrupidae; genus Geotrupes; species Geotrupes spiniger. The sequence goes on from OY390735.1 coordinate 36,400,060, forward strand.
TGTAGTGTAATTTCGTAATTCTTTATAATAGTTGAATAACCCCTGATCACCTAACCGCTTAGCCTTTTTCCTTGCACTATCTCGCAACGACATTAATAACTTTATATTGTCCGTTACCCACGGAGATTTGGATTTAGTGAATTTACTGACAACATATGGAGCATGGAGATCAAATAAGTAGTTTACATTCCAATTGAAAAATATTAAGATATCATTAATATCAGTAAAACTATACATGTAATCCCATGTAATCGCGCCAAGGTCAACCTTAAAGTTGTGGTAATCAAAATCACTGTATTTACGATAGATTCTGTCAGTATTATCATTCTTATGTCGCTCGCGTACATGCCAAGAAACGTACACCAACAAGTGGTCGGAGAAACCAGATAAATCAAATTCACCCGTTGAGTAATCATTAAGTCAATGAGCGAAACAGAATTATTAGTAATTCTAGTAGGCGAATCGATCACCTGTTTCAGACCAATGGCATCAATCATATTGCCGAAAGAATGCTAGGGGTACTATTGACATCAAGGAGGTTGATATTAAAATCTCCGGCACATATAAGTTCATGATGGTTGACAAATATATCTGATCATTGATCTTCCAAGTTAATAATGATCATTGATCTTCCAAGTTAATAATGATCATTGATCTTCCAAGTTAATAATGAATTGGCGACAATTAGAATACGGAGAAATATTACCCCCACAGCTACATTTGAATGATTTAACTTAATGCTTACCCATAATTGCTCGCATTCAGGATTAGCCATGATCGTAATTCCCTTGAACACATACACATCCTTTAAAAAAAATCCCCACTCCTCCCGCTCTTGTGTCATCACTTCTATCATTCCTGTCATATGTGCTTGACAAAATATGATCTTTAAGTAAGTGAAAATTATTTAGAGTTGATCAAGAATTAATATGAGCGATCGTGAGCATGGAGAAAACAAAACGATGCAGTAACAAAACTTAAAACAAATAACCTGTAATTAGTAAAAATATAACCCCGTGTATCTAGATTTAAGTTAGTTAATTTAATCACAAATCACGCCATGCGATACGGTAGAATACATATTAAACAAATAAATTTAAATAAATTTGCATAATGGTAATGGAAAGCTGGTTTACAAAAGAAATAAATATATCAGCCGATGATATATCTCCCAAGGATTGGTACGTTTTATGCATCTCAAGCAGTTTACTGGAGTCTTCAGAATAACTCAAAACTCAATACATCAAAAACTAAAATATTGACTTTCGATCCTTACAAGCTCAGCTTATTCATCAGTACTAGTGAGGCTGTATGGACCACACTAGAATGCGCAGTCTACAAAGTTTCTCGGTTGTCAGGTAGATAATCACCTACCATGGAAAGGTCACGTCTCTCACGTATGTTCAAAATTAGGATCATTACTCTTCGCGGTCAGAAGACTGAGAGTTGAAAGTTTGCGCTAATATTGAGACAGTACTACTATTCTACCAGAGTAACATCGCATCTCTGCTAATGTAAGGGTTTTTTTCTGGGGTATCTCGCCCTTTTTTTCTAGGGTATTCCGAATGAAAAGAAAATTGTTAGATGTATCTAGTTTTTGCGATAGGTTGAATCTTGCAGACGGTCATTTGTTAATGGCAAAATACTGACATTAACAACTCTATTCCTACACGAGTGTGCAAGAAAACATCAATCATTTTTCATTGCTAATATACACATTAATAGAAAGTATGTAACTAAACATGCGGATAATATTAGTGTTCCCATTCACAGAATATCTTTTTACGAAAAAAAGCCCAATTTACTTTTGTTTAAAAGTTTACAACAGGCTACCTACGAACTTAAAACACAAACACAAGTTTAAGCTGGAAAGTAGAAGTAGAGTATTTTATAGAGCAGTGTAGAATCGACGACTATTTGCATTAATTCTATTTTTTAATTACTATGTATGTTATTTATATATTATACTATCCTAGATTTAAGTTAACAATGTCTACATCTTTGAAAAAAGGTCTTATGACAATAAACAGTTATTTTTATTATTATTATTATGAACAAGTAATGAAACACATAAAGCTATATTGTGATGCAATATTGTTTTATTGATTTGTTTAATTAACGTTCTTAACACATAAGCTGTAAGATTCGCTGTAACGTTTTATATATTGACCCTGGACTTTTGACAGTGGTTCCTTTTAGACAGCAATCCGGTAGAGAGGTTTCCCTTGTTGATATTATGTTGTCAAATCGTTATTAGGGGGTGGTTGGCACTCGGCATAAAGTCTTGATTGCCACTACGTATTAAGGTATTTTAACAACAACATCGAAATAATATTGTATGACGATCCACAGGATTACCTTGCTATACGGATGGGCGAGTCTTGCACTTTAAAAGTGTTATAAATATAATTAAACAGGTCCATAAAAACAATATCGCTACACAATATTGTTTTGATATTACTTCATCGCATTAGTAGCGAATACCTAGAACCTTATTTGTGAAAATACCTTTACATGTAGTAACCATCAAGAATTCTTGGTATACATATATATACCTCTACGAATGTATGTGTATTTCTGGCTTTAATTTTAATGTTAAATATTATTATTATCATTCAAATTTCAATGTTGACAACTATACATGCGGAACCTGCAAAAATTAGCATTACGTCCGATATACCAATGCATCAGTTGCTTTCCGTAAATGCACAACCGATATAAAATCTTGCTTCGAACTAAAAATCGTAAAACTCGGAATACACTTAAACGAATGAAAACTCCACAACCTAAAACAAATATCAACCCCTATGAGAGCCTTCGAATATCAATCCACCGAAAAGGAATATGTGTTGGCATTGTACAGTGCAAAAAGAAGACGGCATAAACTCGGTCGGTGAGGCGAACACAACTGCACCATATATTTGAGGATTTGCATTGCACGTATAGCGTTTCATATCACGCGCTGTCTGTAGAGACGTGTTCCATTTATTCTTTCCAATAAATTCTTTTCATATGAGAAAATGGTTTTATTTTACGTCGTAATACAATAACAAGATGTTTGTGATTTCTGTTAACGTATGAATTCGGACGTAAGTACTAACGTTAGACGTCATCTGAAAGTTTTCCCCCCTACGAACTTCCTTTAATTGAAAAGTTCAGCACACACAGATTCTTCCCATAAAAGTGTAATCGTTGTTAAAAGTCGACGAAGTAGCAATTCGGAAATAGAATAGTTCGTATTGCTAGTATGACCCAAATTCGTTGACTGTTAAACGACATCTACGTGTTTGGATGAAGCTACTTGTGATTGCTGCTGAACATGTACGCTACGATAGAAACATCACGTTACAGCACACGGTTATCGAACAAATTTGAAAGTACTCTATTATATTAAAATACAGTGAAATTGTTTTTGTATATAAATTGTGTTATCTTAAACGTTCACATTTTCATATTATATACTCACCTATGTAGGTGACACAGTGACTACTTGGATTTTCCTTTTTATATATGTGAACAGAAAATATACGTTGCTCATCTGTAATCAATAATCATACAAAAACGCTGCGTACCTATACGTTCACACGCCTGAAAACTCTCACCTAATTTGCTTTATTTCTTAGCTATGTTGTATACTATTCTCCTATTCGGTAATATAAATTTCCTACTACAATATAATTTCAAGATTTTCTTCAGACTGGTGGTATCAGTAACACCTGTCTCATAAGTTTTGGGATACAGTTTAATAAGATATAATTTAAACAACAGAAACCTTTATTAAGCAAATATAAAATAGAAATAACTAATTGACCTTAGACTTTAACACCTATAAGTTAGGCTAATGGTCACGGCTTGGGCTCCATCTAAATCCACTTCTCTAATTTTTCGATAAATTCTTTGTCGCGATTCTTATTAATTCTGGGCCTCCCAACCATGTTCATACACTTTTCCTGCTAATATGCCCCAACAAGTTTCAATTGGCCTTGCCTGAGGGACATTAGGGGGATTATCATTTTTAGGGACATGATGGGCATCCAACCACTTGAGTGTACCTCTGGCATAATGGGATTATGCAAGATCTGGCCAAAACATGTAATAAATATCGTTACTTTTATAAGCATGTCATCGGAATGCAGCAAGAGAACATACTTAAAGCAATGTTAGAGCAAGATGGAAGCCCTGAAGGGGATGAAAAGATTATCGAAAGACTGGAGGAGGAATGAAGGACATGAATAAAAAAATTAGGAAAAACGAAATCCCACACCTCACTTTGGGTACTAAAAATAAGAGAAGAAGAAGAAGATTTGTTATATTAAACTTTATGGACTTTGTACTTCAAAAGCGATATTTGATATATTGGAATTTATATATATACTATATATGAGTAATTAAGTTAACCACATTCATTTAAATTTAAAAAAACACACATTTAACACGTACGAAACAAACTATTTGCATTGTTCGTTAATATTTAACATGTCACCCACTAAATAATAATGCATATTAATACAATAATCTGGGATCTGACGATTTTAAAACATGAGTAATGCTCCGCTTCTACATGAATGCACACGTTATTCTTTTATTATTTTTCCTTTGTCTCATATATTAGAATTCATTGTTACGCAATAATTCAGTCGAGAACTGCACAATGGCGACATTTAAAACGAACCGTACGAAGTATGGACTGCGGATTGATGCACGACCACTTGTATTATTTGGATTTGATGAAATATATTTTTACGGTATGGCAAGAAATACGGTGTTTCTTTAACATACGTTATATTCAAATTTGGTAACCTTGAGATTAGTTATAATTAAATGTGTGTCCCTTAAATAGTCTCTGTTATGATTGATTGAGTCATTGTTTTAACTTGTTTTTCTGTATTATTATTACTTTGCTAGTGATCATTATATATATAATGGAAGGTGCCACGTATAATAATTGTTATAGTTAAAAATTTGGTTACGAAGTGTTGTTACTGTATATTAAAAACAGAATTCGGGGTGTTGAACGATTTGGAATATAAATCACTTCAATGTTTTCTGGCTAACGTTTCGCCTCTTTTATTGAGGCCTTATCAAAGCCTATAAGGTAACAATAAACACAAATAATTTTAATGTAAAAACAAATTTCTAGTAAGTACTTACACGAAAACACATAGCGACGATTGACGGGATCGAAAGTTATGATATAAAAAGCAGCACTACATAATTAGATTTAGTTTAAACAAATTAAAAGTGTTTCATGTCTAAGACTAAAAGTCGTTTCAGCCATTAAAACTGTCGAAGGTTACATTGTGCGATTTTGAACCTTACTGACAACATGTGCTAAACCGTGAAAAATTGAAAGTTACTAAAAATTTAAATTGACAAATATTTAGGTGTAGTAGAAATTATGACGTGAACATTTTTTTAAAAAGAAATAACCAAAACGCAAAAAGACGAACCGCAAAGGAACCTACTAATAACCTCAGGAGAAAAGACAAGGATTGAGTAAGGAAAAAAGATATAGGTTATGAGTCGTCGGAAGGTTCATCTCACATTCAAGTAATAAACTGTTAAGGACAAAAATGTTATACGAAAATTAATGTGTTTTTATCCTTTGAAATTCATGGCATTATTCGAGTTGACTATGTAACACATTTCAGTGAAGAGTCTCTGGTTTAATTTGTTTTTGTGTGCCAGGACCGTGACTTCATCATAGTTTACGTGGTGTCATTTGTCATTTGAGTGGGATGCCAGTGCACAATACGTAGGTTTAATGCGAGCATCGCTCTTATGTTGTGTTACACGTTGTTTGAGCCATTGCACTGTTTGTCCAATATAAATACGGCCACACTCTCCACAGGGTATTTTATAAATGATATTACTAAGTGATAAAAGAGGAGTTTTGTCCTTAATAGTTGTAAAGAACTTTGCACTGAGGTTGATGATTCGATCGGCGACTACAACATATGTAACTCGGAAAAGTTTTTTATAGAAGGAGATAGTTGTTGGATGTAGGATAAGGTACGCCATATTAGATCGGCCATTTTGAATTTAGAAAATTTGACTGTAGATTCGTAATCAGTGTCCTCGGAAACCCCTTACAAATAATTTTCAAGCCGATTCGAATGATTTTCGTTTACTTAGACAAGTGAGTCATTATGCTTATGGCCGCCATTTTGAATTTTGTAGCAGATTTGTCCAGTTTTCGAATTTTAATGTTTAATGTTGTAAGATAATTTGTGACTTTTGCCGATTTCAGGCGCCATATTGGAGCCGCCATATTAAATTTTTCAAAAGGCCACGTTCCATTCGATACTACACAAGTATACGAATATTTTGAGACATAGAACAGATTTTTCCATTGCGTCAATTTTTGGAAAGATAGGTGGCCCGCTTGACGCGAAACGTCCCCTATATAGATTGAAAGTGTTTCATGTCAAATATGACAGAAAAATTTACATGAAATATGGACTTATCTTACACCCAAATGGTGTTGTAAACATAATTAAAACAGGTCCATGAAAAACTGGTGGATCGCTAGACAATATTGTTCCTGGGTTATTACCCTTCGTTAGTAGCGATTACAAAGAAGCTTAGCAATCACTCCTAACGAACCACTGGCAACAACACTAACAACACGAAACGTCGTCTAAAAGTTATTTCAACAAGTAAGGTTCTTGGTAATGGCTACTGATGAAGTGTAATAATAACAAACAGAGGGATTACCCATGGGAGGCCCGCTTTCGGGAATTATGTCCGAAATATACCTGCAAGACTTAGAAGAAAACATCATGCAAAAATACAAACAAAAACTAAAAATAAAATCATGGCACAGGTATGTACGTCGACGACATCATATGTATAACCGAAGACCATAACACGCAAGAAATATTGAACCACATAAACACACAAAACACGAACATACAATTGACAGCAGAAGAAGAAACAGACCAAAAAATCAACTACCTGGACCTCACCATCGAAAGAACTGCACAAACACTACAATACAACATATTTAGAAAACCTACGCAAACAAACAATCTAATACACGCGACCTCAACACACCCCAAGCAACATAAACACGCCGCATTCCGAAGCCTAGTACACAGACTGAAAACAATACCAATGAACAAGAAAAATTACGACAAAGAGCTGCAAATCATAAAACAAATGGCGATAGATAACGGATACAAAGAAAACCCCATCAACAAAATACACAAAAACATAAAGAACAAGAATCGCACTAGAAACTCACACGCCACAAACACGGAGGACAAAACATGGTACACACTCGCATACTCAGGAACACACGTACACAAAATCACAAAACTCTTCAGAGACACAAACATCAAAATAGCATACAAAACAACCAACAACGTAAAAAACAAAACAATAGAGAGAATGGAAAACACAGACAAATACGAATTAAGAGCGGTATTTACAAGATAGAATGCCACACATGCAAAAACAACTATATAGGACAAACAGGCCGAAAATTCAAAGACCGATACAGAGAACATATACATTCATACAAAACAGGAAGAACAGACAGCAACTATGCAGAACATCTCATCAAATACAACCACGAACCCAGGACAATAGATGCAACAATGAAAATACTTCACACCCAACAGAAAAGCAAGAAGCTCAACATTATGGAAAACCTCGAAATATTCAAAGAAAAATCAAAATCCAACATCACCAACACACAAATTAACACCTCCGACTCGATATTCACCCCCACCATCCTACTCTACAATAAAACCGGGGACAAACTTCACAACCGCACCACTTGAAAATGACAAATGCCGAAATGCGTCGTGGTCAAACCAACAAACAAAGTGTTCTTCAGAACAAGGAAACCGAAGAAACCGCCGAAAAAAATGTAATAATAACACAGAAACAGTATTATCTCGGAATCCACCAGTTAGTCTTCATGGTCCTGTTTAATTAAAGTTTTACCAATTTTTGTTTTTACACTTTTAACACTTTTTCGGTTATTGGGTAATGAACCGCGTATTTGAATTGTCCTGGACCGGGTTATCCCTTGAGTTGTCCCAGACCGGATTATTTCTTGAATTCAGCAACAAGACCGCCTCGGTGCCGTGCTCAGAAGTCAGAGTAGAAAGCGGTTAGTTCGTATGTACGTCAGTACATAAAGACCGCGCAGGAACTTCTACCGTCACTTTTTCTAGATCGCTTCGACCTAGTAGACCTAGCTGAGGGTGAGGACGTGTTTTTTTCTAATTTAGAGAAAAAGGCACTCATGTCATTTAAATGTAAAATATCAGCAAATGACGTCAGTTTGATTTGGAAAAAAATCACAACTCTAAGTGAAAAACCCTTGGGTATGTTATATATATTCGATTGTATTCAACCATTTGTCTTGACAAATATAAATTTTGTAAAGTCGCATTTTTAAAATTATTTATTTTAGTAAATAACAGCAAATGTATTTTTCTAATGATCAATAACAAGAAGTAGACAACATTTGAAAATCGGAAAATGTGAATATGTAATAAACGAAATTTTGAAGCATACCCTACCCTACGTAAGCAAAAATTTTCAGAAGGAAAGACATGATTTATTTGACATTTTTTGACAATTTTTGAAAATTTGTCAATTTGTAATTTGAATCTTACTTTGTTACAATTTTTACGATATACGAGATTCTGGGAATGTATTAATTACTATTTTTGCGTTTTTTTGTATACATAGCATTCATGCATTTTCGTGTAATAAAGAATTGTGAGAATTGTGAGTTTAACATTGTTGGGAAGTTTTAAACAAGTTTGGAAATATTCATCATTTTATCAATATTTGTAGCTTATTGCATTTTAAATAATTTTGTAATTTTATACTTAACTTTATCCATGTTGATTGTTTTTTTTTAATTTTTGCAATGCAATCGTTTATCAGAATTCATTTTCGAATATTTCGTACTGTTTTACATCTTCAATAATTTGGGATTTTTTTTATTTAAAATTTTTAAATGCTTGATAATTTTGTAAATGTTAACATTTTTGACATGCTTGATATCCTATATTTTTTGTTATGCATGTACTTTAACAATGTTAGTGACAATTACTCTCTATGAAATAATATTTGTGCAATTAATCAATCTTTTAATAAAATATTATTTGTTCTTTTTTTACGTTATATCTCAAGACATGAATCTCTGTATCGAGCAATGAACGTCTCCATCGAGAGATTCATTGCCAAAAATATTTCATTAAATATGAATGTTCTTTTGACTTTCTTATAGTTTATGTAGAAATAAGTATAGGATCATGAAAATTTTCGAACTCGAAATTTTAACGGATATACACGTTTTGAGGTCCCCAGTATCGATTCTGACTATTTTCGGACGTGTGTTTGTCAAAACGATGAAAGCTAGAGCTACGAAACTTACGATTTGTATATAGCAAGGAGGAGAACCTCCTATTTTGAAAGCAATATCTTAACGGGAAGTGATGGTTTACTCTTAACACCTTTTTCCGTATCTCAAAAACGGCACGAGTTATCAAAAAGATATTCTTATGAAAGTTGAAGATATTGAAAAAAACAACTTTCATTTAGAGACATATACTATAACTAAGAAAGTTCAGTGCGGACAATTGCAGATTTTTTACTTTAACGTGTTTGTCTATGATTCTCCTAATGAAGAATTATTTATGTTCTTTACTTGAGCAATTTCTTTATCAACTTATCTCTTCATGTGTTTTTTACTTTGGCAATATATTTGACAATGAATCAATCTTTCAATGAAATATTAACTAATTGCCAAAGACATTTCATTAAACATGAATTTTCTTTTTTTAGTATTTTATTTTCGCTATTTTCATATTGACACTAGACATTTTTTGCAGTTTGTTCGTACTTTATAATATAACGTTAATTTAGACTATCGCTATCTTTGATGTTTTGGGATATTTTGAAATAAAAAGATTAAAATTTTGATTATTTTTGTTATCATTTTTGCAATGCATGCATATTTGGAATCGAAGTTTTATTTACTTTGACAATTCAAAGTATCCAAAGATTTTTTGGAATGACTATGTTTGTAATTGTTGTATTTTTTGCATTTTATGGATATAAACTATTTTTAAAATTTTCGTGATGAATGTAATTTTTGTTGGAATTTTATTATATTTTTATTAACATTTTTACAATTCAAGCTTTCCTTATATTTACTTTCATTGAAAGTTTCTTTGACGCCTAGCAATCAATACCAGAACTTGAGAATTGTTTAGAATATTGTGTACTGTTGTTGATACTGTAATTTTAGTTAGGAGAAGTTGCTGTTTTATAACCAATGATAAAGGGCTTCAGTATTATCACAATTGATAAAATTGCCATTTGCAATTAATTATTAGTATAGAAATAACATAATGGCAGCAAATTCATATTTTCGAACACAATAACATTTTGGCATGTCATTTTAAAAATCATTCCTATTTATACTATTATCAGTGACAAAAAGCATCATATTAAAATGCTGGTTTTTGTCACTCGTAGTATTTTTCGTGTCGGGCGCGATGAAAAATATTTACGTCTCTTTATAAAATGAAATCCATTTTCAATTTGGTTTATAAATTGCTGTATTATCGCCAGTCGCTTCTCCTAACTAGCGTGAATCATATAACGACAATGAAATTGGTACTTTAAATGTCCAAATTAGAATATAGGGTAAGATCCCCAATTGTTGGCACTTTAAGGAAGCATTCAACTTTGAATAAACATTAAAAATATATGGTAGGCAACTATACATCGAATATTAATTTTTATTGATTCTATGCCATATTTTTACGTTTTTGAGAGTTAAAAATGTTAGATTCGAATTTAAAAATTCCGAATTATCATAAAAACTTTTATGTGTCATTTCCCTAATTGTTGGCGCAGTTTCCTAATCATTGGCACCCATATAATCACTAGTTACTGGCACCCCAATTATTGGCAAAATATTTAAGACCAGGTTGTGTCTGATTAATGCCCGGTTTCTGAAAGCGAATTTAATGAGCCAGTTAGTTTAACTGTTCGATAAAACAGGAAACGGGTTTCCGAAACGCTGAATAGGTGTTTAACTAGGCGACGTCGTTCAGTTAAGTTAACGCAGCATTATGGACAGTTAAATTAAATGACGCATGCGCAGTTGTGTTTACAAATGCAAATGTATGACATGTATCGTTTCTGTTACGTTTCGATAAATTGTTAGGTTAGTGTCACCGTATTTGTATGTTGATTATCTAACAGTATTTTTTTTTTTCAAATTCGGTAAAATTCTTACCTCTAATCCTCTTCGGATTCATTTTGTACAGCCTATGTTATGAGTAATCAAACAAATTTACCGGTATTTTGACAACGACGATTGCAGCGCCATCTATTACATTCAATATTATTTAATAGTTTAGACTGCAACCTGGCGTTAGTTAGCGGATTCATTAGTTAACTAGAGATCGCTTTCAGAAACCCAATGTAATTTAATGGACTCGTTAAACTAATGAACCAGTTAGTTAACGCTCACTTAAAAATTTGTTTCAGAAACCGGGCATGAATGCAATAAAATAAGTTGGTAGCTAAGTACCTACCTAGATACGGGTTTATTTAGATTTATTACATCTAGGGCATACAAATTCTGACTTGTACATGTTTTTTTTAAGTAAGCAATTATAATGGTAACTACGAGAACAGTGTTTACATTTAATTCCTATCTTGGCCTTATATATATTAGTTACACAAATAAAACACAATCCCGAATACATTAATATGTTATTTTTTATGTCCAAGGTTTGACAGAGCCCCGGCGCCGTCTCATTTGCGTCACCAGGTTGAAACAAAAATCTTTTCGCGAGATTTGACGTTCCTATTGGAAATTTATTTAGAAGTTGTGGTTCAGCTTCCTGCACGTTATTCAGAAGAATATTACTTAGTACGTTAATTTTTGGGCTCGCAACCTCAATCAAAGGTTTTACTATAGTTGCATTATCATTGTCATCTTTCTTTTTTCTTTTGATTTGTTTACCCTTGTTCTGTTGTCTGTCTATTTTTGTTTGTTCCTTAACTACTTTTTTCATAGCTTTTTGTTTAGCAATCTCATCTTTTATTTTTAGTTTTTCTTCACAAATATTTTTGAATGCAGTTGAAGTTATTACATAAGGTATTTTTTCAGTATTTCTTTTACCAGACCTCTCTCGAGTTCTTTGCCACAACAAATAATTGCTTATATTATCATTTAGATGCGTGTCATCCTCTTTGGTAGATATTAAAATAGGCATATGTAACTGTATTGTCTTCAATATCATGGTAACTGTCGTCTTCTGCAACCGGTAAATTTTTGCCATCATCCTGAAAGTCGTTGTCAGGGGCGCTGAGTGATAAGTCTATATTTTCAACAGCATTTTCTGTAAAGCAGAAAGATCGATAAATTTGATGTAATATTTGAAAGTCTTCAGAAAAACTATCTAGTTCGTTCAAAGAAATATTTCGTAGCTCTTCAAATTTAGTAGGCCCAACCAATTCAATAAATTGATCGAAGCTCATAGATGTTGTTGGTAAGACATCTTGCCGACGGTCTTCGTTGGCTTGTTTTCCGAGGCACTTTGTAAAATCAACTGCGTTTACGTTCCAGGGACACAGCCCACATGCCTTAAAACCATTGGAAATACTTTCTGGTACTAAGTCGGAGATTACTTCATTTAGAATTGGAGCAAATTCTGCTCTAGTAAGTTGCGAAAATGGGTTATTTCTTCTCCATTTCAATACACCATGCTTCCAAAGAGCCTTTAATGGTCTAAAGCAGGACACATCGGCAGGTTGGAGAATCCTGGTAGCATTAGGATATAGTGCTATCAGGATTATTTTAAGATCTGTACACAATTTGCTAATTGGGTACGTTAAATTAGTTTTGTGCCCATCAACAAACAATATAATTGGAAATACGACTTTGGATTTTACCAGAAATGGGTAGAATATATTTGCGATATATTCGAAGAAAATCTCCGACTTCACCCATCCGTTGTCGGAGATTCCTAAAATTACGAGTAATAAGGCAGTTACCCAGATAACATTAGACAAAAAAAAATATTTCTGGCAAACACTGTTTCTTACCTATACCCCATCCCTTCGGAACCCCCTCTGCAATTTGCTGTGGCATTCTTTTGTATGGATAAACGACCATGGGGGGTGTTGTTATGCCTGAAGCTCCGAAAGTGAACATAACGGTAAGATTACTTTTTGCATTGCCTTTGTCCACCTCGTATACATTTTTGCAACCTTTAGGGGCTAAAATCTTTCCCGTCTTTGGGCAGAGCATGAAGCATGTTTCATCACCGTTGAACACGCGAGTAGGATTTTGCAATATTTCGAAAAACTGTTTCTCTTTCAAATATTGTTCAATATCATTGAACCATTTGCGAATATTAGATTCTGAAACATTGCTACTTGCGTTTGTTACAGGCTCAGGTGTCCGACTTGTTAAAATAGGATGGCGATTCATAAAACTTTGAATCCAACGCTTGCCTGGACTATTGTCATGAAACGGAGTATTTCTAGGGTTTTCGTCCAGAAATTTTTTAACCGAGGCAACAATATCTTTTCTGCATGGAAAACCCTTCCGACAGCTATCTAATATCCAGGAAACAATGACGGTTTCCTCGTCTTCAGTAAGATAAGTGTCTGGGCCATGACGATTTTTTTTTAATTTGCTGCTCAGTCTAAACTGTAATGTAGATCTGGGGATCCCAAACTGTCGGCAATGTAGGTATTCGTATAGTGGAAAAATGCTGTAATCTAATGGTAACAACAGTTTCTTTAGCACATGCAGTGCAAAAATTATTTACAGACATTAAAATAGAGTGCCAACAACTAGTGCAGTGCCAACAATTGGGGATCTTACCCTATATTGTTATGGTATTAATATTTAATTAAATTGAATTGTTAAATAAAGCACATAAAAATAAACACAAATCTCAAAATCGATCGCAAATGTGTCTAGATACAAAAGTGAAATGAAAACACAAATAAAATAATTCCAAGCATTATTTATTAGATCTGAATGCAAGTAAAACTAACAAAACTCAACAGTTTCAAAATTACAAAACTACACCATAAAAAATAGAGACTCGATATAAATAATACAATTATTTACTCAGGGAATTTATGTAGAACGATACACAAATAAATCGTTCTAAATTAAATGTAGGTTCAGGCAATAAAATTAAACAATTTAACTCGACAAATCGTAGTATACTGTTAACAACAAATAATTTAAAAGGCACTTACTGATTTCTACTTCTGGAGTTTCGAATATTATTGTCGCAAGCGAAGCTATTACTACCTATTATATCGAGTTCTAATTACATTCTACTATATGCTAATTCTATTTACATATTTTATATTATGTTATCTAACTTAATTATACGACAAACATCCTTATTTGTTCAATTATTTACATGGAATTACAAATCGGAGCAACATTTCGATGCCGAATCTCTCTACGCGGTTCGATCTAAAAGTTCTACTCTCGTCTCGGCGTCGTAATTCGTTGCTGCCAAACCTATCATTCTATTTAACGCTTTTGTGGTTAAATTTATGACCTTTACAACATATGATCATAATTTCTTCATTATAAAACTATTATTTATTAATATTTATTATAATTGAACTATAGATGTTAGTTTGTAATCTTAAATGAACTTATACTATCAGAATTGTTACAGTTGTATACGTAATACTCTCAAAATGTTTTGTGCAACCGACACAAAAAGTACTAATTTACCGGCGATTCCTCCTTACCTCCAGTAGCAGGACATATAGAATTAAAAGGTGACTTAAACGAGCTGATGAATTCATAAAAATATTTCTTGCCACATTGTGAGTCGAATAAGCTTCATTCATGATACATTATTCACTTAAACAGATATAAAAGCCTTCTCGTTGCTCAGGACCAATTTTGCATAACAAATAGACTACATTTGCATCGTGGAGTCCCACGATTTTTCTTCGAACATCTTTCCTCGTCCTCCACGTCCGTTTCGTTTACTGCGTCTCGGTTGAAATATAGCGAGTCGTTTCTTCAGCCACCGTTAATTTTTAAAGTCGAAACTTGCAAATTCGTAGACAAATTACAATTTCCGACGGAATTAAACGCAACTTACCGACCGTTCCCGCGCCGGCTACATTTTTTGTCATTACTTAATGAGAAACGGGTGTCTTTGTCGTCGGAATTAATTAAACATGTTTTTAATTAACTTCGCAATTAATATTTCCTTGCACTTATCAACGGTCGGGAACGGTGGTAAAATCTATTTAGTTGTAAATAGAATTTCCACAATGATTGTTCAAATGGATTGCAAACAAGGTAATGGTGCTGAAAGTACTTGAACTTTATTAAATTAACAGCCTTTTAGGAAAAAGTTCGTCGCATATATTTGTTAAATTATTCAATACATCTAGGTATTAATTATACGATAATAAATGTACAGTCGGCGCAACCCAAATGTGAACGCTGTTTGGTTGTCATGAATTTTTTTACTGAAATTGATTCCTATAAGTATGGCTTTGTCCAGTGGTGTTATAAAGTGAGGAGAGAGTATAATACTTTTATTGGTACAGTTTTGTGACATTGGTATTATCTATAAGAACACATATAAAGAAAAAATTTAAAGAATATAAAGGTACAAAAACAGTTCATTTATTAAAAAATTAGATTAGGAATGCGTTATTAATATTTTATTGCTGAGCCATTGGCTGTCACTTTCCAATCTTCTTGGCATGATGAAATTAAATGTCGCATGTCGTAGCATTCCACGAGCTCTTCAAGTATATTCAATAGCTTCTGATAATTGATAGCGGTTTGCTGGCCTAAAGGCTCTTTGATGAATATTTTTGACTATGAAGCCCCAAACATTTTCTATTGGATTTAAGGCAGGACTTTATGTTATTGTCGTTGACCCACTCTCTTACTATTCGAACCGTATGAACTGGAGAATTATCCTGGTAATAAAATTCAATTGTTACAAACATTTACTAGTATACCAAACTGATTTCTTACATGTTGAAAGGTAAAATGGCCAGTAAAAACATCTCTTACTGATGGTAACAACACATTGTCTAAGATGTTTATGTAATGTAATCTCTCATCAATTTGCCAGCACATTCCAGTAGTAGTAATCCTCTTCAAATCTTGACTTTCTAGGACGATAAACTCGTAGCCTTCCGCCTTTAGTCGATTGTCGCCTTGTCTGAGAGGTTTTCGCAATCTCTGTTCATCTTGCCAGAATTTCTTAAGGTAATATATGCAGCAAAGACCAATTTTCTTCTAATTTTGCTATAGCTCTCGACTTTTGAGCCTCAGTTAAATGTTGCGGCACTATGACACTATATATGACAATAATTTTAAGAGGTATCACGGACGACTATGATGCAAAGTGTAAATCACACAATTAAATTTATACGTTCACATTTGGATTTCTTCAACCGTACGTATAAAATTTGTTTGAATGGTACTCATATATCACATATATAATGCCGAAAGTATTTTCTTTTATCTTGAAACAAATGCAGCACTACATCCGTAGAAGCACGCATGCGAGTAAAATCGTCCGAATAACCTGGTCTGGGACAATTCAAGTATGCGGTTCATTACCCGAGAACTTGAAAACACACCCACAAATATATATGTACGAATATGA
The DNA here is from genome assembly GCA_959613385.1 of Geotrupes spiniger. Taxonomy (NCBI): domain Eukaryota; kingdom Metazoa; phylum Arthropoda; class Insecta; order Coleoptera; family Geotrupidae; genus Geotrupes; species Geotrupes spiniger. The sequence goes on from OY390735.1 coordinate 36,416,742, forward strand.
ACATCTGAAAGGTTTTACGGAATTATCACATGTAATTATATTTGTATTTGCGTAATACATGAAATTATTTTAAAAATAATAAATAAATCAAAGCAAACATTTTTAATACAAACTAACACATATTTACGGACATAGAGGAACAGCAGAAATATTAGTAACGCAGCACAGTATACATAAATACAATGCATAACTAAGGAGTATAGTGGAGAGATCTATAGCAGACTACAGTGTAGTAAATAGTTTCATGAAGGAAATAGAACACAAGCCCAAAAGACGTGAGAGGAAAGCAGTACAGGAAAAGTTATGCAGGGCAAAAAATGTAAGCTAAGAAAAGATTATGCACTATTGTCCTTATTAAGTATACAAAATAAATGGTTAAAAATGAACCATTGAGAAAATTGTGGAACTGTATGAAATTGACTACGAAAGTTGGCTGGCATAAAAGTAGAACATATTGGTGAATCGAAGAAATAACAAAACACATATCAATACAACAGAGAAATTAAAGGGAAAAAGAGTAAGACAAACATCTCGGACAGATTTAAGAAATTGAATAATTTGGAACAGAAACTACTTTATAAAGTACTCAAATACAAAGTATATCCTTCTAAAAGATAGCATTATTAATGGAACAATTAGCCGAAATAAACATGACGAAAACGAATTATATAACAAATCAAATAGAGAAGAACAGGAATATAACAGTATAAGAAGTAAAGGAGCTGCAAAAATGTTGACGAGAGTCAAAGGACGACGAAACTATTATCAAGAACATAGGAAGAGAAGACGTTGATATTCTAACTGAACTAAGTGAACGTTCAATAGATCACAATACGTAGAACAAAGCATAAGAGCTACAAATATGATTACCAATAACTATTTGTATATAATATCAAAACTACCCTGTTCAAAATAAAATAGGGATCAGTTTTTTTGCGTAAAATTGTTTGGGGCAGTAAATCCGGTCTTGTCGTCGTTCTCAACGGTAGTCTGAGCTGAACTGTCAAAATCTGCCCAAACTTACTAATGACGAGTCAGGAACTGGAAATTTCTCGACAGATGAATAGCAACGTATTCCTCAAGAGGCTATACAAAAACTAGTCCGGAGTATCCCACATTGCCGAAATGTTATTTAAGATCAAGACGTGGCAACACACAACAAACTAAAAAGAACCCTACACATACTTGTCGCATTATATATTTGCTCAGCATTCAGACACTCAGATTCGTAATTGTTTATAAAATGATATATGCATTACGTAAATGTTAGAGAAAGATACTCGAGCTTATGAATAAGCATGTGGTGTATAAATTAACATTTAATATTTGCGAGTGAAGATATCATTTTAATTGGTATTTCAAATCTATTATTAAATATTAATTTAATACGTTTTACTTTCATTTTCTATAATTAAAGGAATCTGGCTTGATCATCTTTTGCGATAACTGGTATTTATCTTGTTACAATGCAAACACATCGGCGTTTCAATACTAACAATAAGGTTTTTTCATTTAACTTTTTCATCAAGCAGATTAGTTTACTTGCACTTACGCAATGTAAATCCGCCAAGGGCTAATTTCCATAAAACGTTGCATCACAATCCGGACCCCACGCCGCGTTGGAAATCAATTTCCATAAAAAGCACGTAGAAAAGATAAATTGCGAATGGATATTTCGACATAATACTTCACACATGTTTACGCAACGTGCATTTTAAATTAATGAAATTTGTCGGCCTACACAAGTTCCGACAATTTCGATCCTCGGCCAATATAAATAATTAACTTTTTGTTCCGTTTGTTAACCGGCGAGTGAGAGATTTGTGTGTGCTCGAACTATATCGGACACATACTATTAATCACAGATCCTACTCAGCTAAAGCTGAAAATTTGCTTCTCAACTATATCCATAATGTATAATTGTATAATAAAAATGCAAACCGCGCAGCATCGAGTACCATTACATTATGGATCAAATTGTGCCAGCTTCAATTTACATTGCTATACGTAAATTGAATCTATCGATCGACTAAAAATTATTTTAGGCAAATTTACAAATAAATGAAAATTATTATATTAGAACTCATATAAGCGTACGTTATAAATTTTTGATTATAAGAAATTTGAATTGAAATTTGATCAATTTCCTTCAGTTCAGTTTTGCAAATGATATTACTAAGTGATAAAAGAGTTGTAAAGAACTTTGCAATGGGGTTGATGATTCGATCGGCGACTACAACACCTGTGCGTTTCTATAGAAGGAGATAGTTGTTCGATGTAGGATAAGCTATGGTATACCGTTTCAACTGGCTGTATGGTTGTTGTGGTGGGGGGCTTTGATTGAAGAAAAGCAATTTTTTAAGAGTAAGGAAGGATAGTTGTTATTTAAAAGTATATTGTAAAGTAAATTTAAATTAACATTATGAAAGTCAGGATGGGCAATCTGTAGAATTGTGGGGCTTAAGGCCAAAGTTGCATTAGACTCTAGGAGTCAAAATGCAAATATCTACCTGAATTGGTAGGTTTTTGATACCAATTTAATTTGAAGACATCAACTTCGGTTCACATCAACAAGGTGCCCATATATATATATATAATTATTGTACAAATTCTCGACTGTAAAGATAAGTACCATTTTATATATATATATATATATATATATATATAATGGAAAGTCCCACGTATAACAATCGTTATAGTTAAAGATTTGGTTACGAAGTTATGTTACTATATTAAAAACAGAATTCGGAGTGTTGGACGATTAGCAATATAAAGGATGGTTGAGACCTTTACTACGTGGTAATCCATATTAATGATGAAATAAAACAAATGTCAACGTTTAGACTACAAATAATTTATTGTTAAAAATATATATTACTAATGAATATATATCCAAACAAACACTACACAATTAAGTTTCGACTTTTTACGGTCATTGTCAAGTGAGAACGAACTAACAAGAAATTACATTTATACACAAAATTTTAACAAAAAAGGAGTGAGCGACATTTATGCGCATAACGTTGTCATTTGTTTTATTTCATCATGATTAGGAATATATATCATTTCAATGTTTTCTGGCTAACGTTTCGCCTCGTTCATTGAGGCCTTATCAAAGCCAATAAGGTAACAATAAACAAAAATAATTTTAATGTAAAAACAAATTTCTGGTAAGTACGTACCCGAAAATTTTAGAAGATTATAGGAAAATTGAAACATTGCAGAAGCACAACACAGAGCGACAAGTGACAGCATCGAAAGTTATGATATAAAAACAGCACTACATAATTACATTTAGTTTAAACAAATTAAAAGTTTGTAACGCCACTAAAACTGTCGAAGGTCAAATTGTGCGATTTTGAACCTTAGTAACAACATGTGCTAAACAGTGAAAAATTAAAATATACCTACTAAAAATTTAAATTGACAAATATTTAGGTGTAGTAGAAATTATGAAGTAAACATTTTTTTTAAAGAAATACCCAAAACACAATTAATTGATTGATGATTTAATTATTCATAACTCCTTCGCTCCTAAACTCTATGGATAAAAAATTCACAAACCTGACATCCCCCTTAGGCCTATTGTATCCTCAATACAATTATATATAAAGGAACATCTAATTCGTATTCATTAATATCGTATGTGACTCTCAACAGAATATTAACAGTTTTTTCAATCTCTAAAATTCTTATTTCATAACAAGTAACTGGCTTTTATATTTTGATCTAGGTAAGTTTGTATACTGATCAACCCGGATTTCCTACCGTCGTTATCGTGAAGAATATACTTTATCTAAGAAACATTGTAGTTTTACGACAAGAAAAAGCTATATTCAGCATATGTGTTATATACGAATGCAAAATGCATGTAGCAATTGAAGCAAGTGATGACATTATGCAATCAGAAAAACAAATATTTGGAGTACAAGATATAGTTTAAATAACTAATATGCAATTTACGTTCATATGTTTTACTTTGATGTGAATAACTGTATGCTTAAGAACAGAAATATTTTAAGCTATAGCCAATGTACTAATTGGCTACAGCTTAAACCACTTAAATCACCGTACTAGGTGATCGAAATACTTTTATTATTCTTCACAAAAGGACAAATGAAATTAATGGTTAGAAAAGTGTGCGAGACATATATTTTGTATATTTCCATGGTGTGTAAATTTACCTAACATCGGAAAGGTTTCACGAAATTATCATATGTAATTATATTTGTATTTACGTAATACATGAAATGATTTCAAAAATAATAAATAAATCAAAGCAAACATTTTTAATACAAACTAACACATATTTATTTATGGTTTTTCATTAAAGAAAATCTAAATAGTATTGTTAAACGCAATGTCAAACCCCGGGTAGATGCAACCGTAATACATATTTGCATTTTATGACCGGTACCTGGTTTTTAAAGGAGATAGATCGAACTGTTCGCTTGTTTTACTACAGGGACACATTATTTCTGTGTATGATAGTACATTAGCTGTTGTCAGAATACAAGTCGGATATTCACGCTGGGGTTCCTCAGGCTTCCGTATTGGGACCACTATTTTTTATGTTTATAAACGATTTACCGTTATATATAAAAACGTCCATGTCGGTATGTTTGCGGACGATACTACTATTGCGGTAAAAGCCTAGAGTCCTGAGGAGCTGCAGCGTCGGATAGATTTGGTGACAAAGGAGATCGAAGCATGGTGTGCTAGCAATAAATTAATTAATAAATTAATTAATTGTCAACAATTCATAAAGCTCCTCCTGCAACTGCGTGACCTCGACCTTGACCTAGATTGTTCCAGGAGCAGGTTTATGAACTGGTAAATCCCTACTACTACTTTTAACAGAATTGCAACTACATACAATGACAAGGTAAATAATTGCTGACGAACTGCACGTCGTCAAAGGCACACTTTTATTGGAAATTCAATGTCATCAACTTGACATAGAAGATAACCTTGCGGGAAAAATACAGAATTAAATAAATTATTGTTTTCCTGCAATTTTGTACAGATTTCAACCAATCATGTGTCCACTGATTATACAGTCGCGGACATATAGGTCCAACTAAATTTCTTTCTAAATTTATTGCAAATATTCTTTCATCTGCTTTTCAAGATTTCAATTGTTATCGCATCAAAGATAGTTTCACGTTCTCTGAACTTATTAATAACTTTCAAATTCCTAAAGGCTATGTACTCGCTTCTTTACACGTAGTCTCCCTATTCACTAACATCCCCATCGATTTATTTTGTGACATAATCACTGATAATTGGGACCTCATTCAACCACATAGTTCTTTGCCACGTTCAACCATTCTTACTACAATAAAATTTATCTTTAAATCAACTTATTGTTCATTTAACAATCAACTCTATACACAAATTTTCGGAACTCCTATGGGTTCATCCCTTTCCCCTATAATTACTGAAATTGTTATGAATACTCTTAAATTTGCCATTAATAAATTATCTTTCCAATTTCCCTTTCTATATCAATATGTTGATGATATCATCTGTACCATTCCGGTCCAAACTCCAAAAGTCCTACAGGCATTGAATTCCTTCCATGAACGTCTTCAATTTACTGCTGAAATGGAAACCGATAACAAAATTCCTTTCTTGGGCACCTCGTTGATGGGAATCGAGGGTGATGTCATCAAATTAAATTAGTATCAAAAACCTACCAATTCAGGTAGATATTTGCATTTTGACTCCCACAGTCTAATGCAACTTTGGCCTTAACCACAGAATTTTACACATTGCTCATCCTGACTAATAATGTTAATTTAAATTTACTTTACAATATACTTTTAAATAAAAACTATCCTTCCTTACTCATAAAAAAAATTGATTTTCTCCAATCAGCGCCCTCCACCACAACAACCACAAGTCATACATCCAGTTGAAAAGATATACCATAGCTTATCCTACATCCAACAAATATCTCCTTCTATAGAAACGCACAAGTGTTGTAGTGGCCGATCGAATCATCAACCCCATTGCATAGTTCTTTACTACTATTAAGGACAAAACTCCTCTTTTATGACTTAGTAGTATCATTTATAAAACTGAACTGAAGGAAATTGAACAAACGTAGGCTTAAATCAGTTCTAATATAATAATTTTTATTTATTTGTAAATTTGCCTAACATAATTTTTAGTCGATCGATAGATCCAATTTACGTATAGCAATGTAAATTGAAGCTGGCACAATTTGATCCATAATGTAATGGTAGTGGATACTGCGCGGTTTGCATTTTGATTATACAATTATACATTATGGATATAGTTGAGAAGCAAATTTTCAGCTTTAGCTGAGTAGGATCTGTGATTAATAGTATGTGTCCGATATAGTTCGAGCACACACAAATCTCTCACTCGCCGGTTAACAAACGGAACAAAAAGTTAATTATTTATATTGGCCGAGGATCGAAATTGTCGGAACTTGTGTAGGCCGACAAATTTCATTAATTTGAAATGCACGTTGCGTAAACATGTGTGAAGTATTGTGTCGAAATATCCATTCGCAATTTACTCTTTTGTACGTGCTTTTTATGGAAATTGATTTCCAACGCGGCGTGGGCGTATATGTCCGGATTATGATGCAACGTTTTATGGAAATTAGCCCTTGGCGGATTTACATTGCGTAAGTGCAAGTAGACTAATCTGCTTGATGAAAAAGTGAAAAAACCTTATTGTTAGTATTGAAACGCCGGTGTGTTCGCATTGTAACAAGATAAATGCCAGTTATTGCAAAAGATGAATCAAACCAGATTCCTTTAATTATACAAAATGAAAGTAAAACGTATTAAATTAATATTTAATAATAGGTTTGCAATTTCAATTAAAATGATATCTTCACTCGCAAATACATAAATATGTTAATTTATACACAATCTGCGTATTCATAAGCTCAAGTATCTTTCTCTGACATTTACGTAATGCATATATCATTTTATAAACAATTACGAATCTGCGTGTCTGAATGCTGAAGAACTATATAATGCAACGAGTATGTGTAGGGGTCTTTTTAGGTTGTGGTGTGTTGCGACGTCTCGATCTTAAATAACATTTCAGCGATGTGGAATACTCCGGGCTAGTTTTTGTATAGCCTCTTGAGGAATACGTTGCTATTCATCTGTAGTCTTCCAGTTCCTAAATCGTCATTGGTGGGTTTGGGCAGGTTTTGACAGTTCAGCTCAGACTACCGTTGAGAACAATGACAAGACCGGATTTATTGTCCCAAACAATTTTACACAAAAAAACTGATCCCTATTTTATTTTGAACAGGGTAGTTTTGATATTATATACCAATAGTTATTGGTAATCATATTTATAGTTCTCATGCTTTGTTCTGCGTATTGTGATCTATTGAACATTCACTTAGTTCAGTTAGAATATCAAGGTCTTCTCTACCTATGTTCTTGATAATAGTTACGTCGTCCTTTGACTCTCGCCAACTCTCTTATTTCTTATACTTTTTATACTGTTATATTCATGTTCTTCTCTATTTGATTTGTCATATAATTCGTTTTCGTCATGTATTATTTCGGCTAATTGTTTCACTAATAATGCTATCTTTTAGAAGGTTATACTTTGTATTTGAGTATTTGAGTTTCTGTTCCAAATTATTCAATTTCTCAAATCTGTCCGAGATGTTTTTCTTACTCTTTTTCCCTTTAATTTCTCTGTTGCATTGATCGTGTTGTGTTATATGTGTTTTGTTATTTCTTCGATTCACCAACATGTTCTACTTTTATGCCAGCTAACTTTCGTAGTTAATTTCATACAGTTGTACAATTCCTCCAATAGTTCATTTTTATTTTATATACTTAATCGACAATAATCGGCTTGTGTTTTCTATTTCCTTCATGAAACTATTTACTACGCTGTAATCTGCTATGATCTCTCCACTATACTCCTTAGTTATGTATTGTATTTATGTATACTGTGCTGCGTTACTAATATTTCTGCTGTTCTTCTGTTTCCTCAATTTTATTAACCACTCGTCCGTTTCATCTCACATATGTTATTTACAAGCTTCCTCTGACCTTCAATGTGTGTGCTAATTGCACCCCGTAGTCGTTTATATTTATTACCGGGACATATTCGTATGGTCGGCATACCTGGGTGATTTTTTTCTAACCATTTTGAATATTCTCCAGCCAATCTTGCTTAAGCATGGCGCTCTAGCAAATTGAAAAATAGAACGCGTTCTAGCTTTAAGCTGATCACCAACATTTATTAAAAAGATAATACAATTGTATTACATTAATAGATTTCAGGTCGAACACGCGTAGTCCTTTCCAATACCAAATATTATTAAATTAAATTCTAAATCGGACCTCCAGGTCCGTTCCACCGCAATCGTGTACGCGAAAATCCTTTCGGAATGTAAAAAAACAATAAACAAGTAAAACTTGCCCTCGTTCCTGCCATTCAAATAAGCCAAAACGATGAGCTAGATGAAGCGGGAATACAATAAACCATGTACAATGTAACCTTTGATTTTGAAAAGTTGCGGCATTGTGGCAAAATAAGCAATTATTCAGAACTGAATTAAATAAACTACAAATTGGTGTTGTACATGTAGTACATCAGGAAAATAATAGATGGTAATAACAGAATTCGTGCCTCATGTTATAATCTATAAAACACTGCACATGAACTGCAATGTCACATTTTTGACACCACGTTGTCGCACGTTCGTGGTACTGGCCACATCTTGTCTGTTTTGGTTGGCCAATGACATAATGATCAATTTGATCATATCTAATGTCGAATCATTTTTATGTCTAGAAGGGCGACCTCTTTAATATGAAAAGGGTTTTTTGTTTTTGAGAAATCATTGCAGTGGCAATTCTTTTGCGAAAACTTAGTTGATCCATTTTTCGCCGTCATTACGATATAACTGCCAGGCGTTTTGGATTGCTAGATCAATACAATGTGTTATTAGGGAAAAATAACATTTTTTTTTTCACGGATTGCGATACAATATAGCGATATGTGTTGATCAGAGCGGTCGACGCCAACCATATTGGCATTGTATAAATGGATATGATGTGGTTGTGTTACCTGTAATAATCAGTAATAATTATGTACGACAAGACGTATGTGTAGAATGCAAACCTGCACATTTTGCTTTTCCTTTCGTGAATATCGCTTGACATTATGAAGGGGTTCGATTCCAGCATAGTTTGAAGATAATGACACCAAGCTGTTATCGTTCCATTTGACAGCGATAATATCTTGGTCGGTTATTTTTTTAAAATCATATGAACCACATTTTCCTTTCTGAACATTTTACTGTCAACTAAGGGGTTCCCAGGCAAACGGTTTTCCCGCACTGTTCCGGTTGCATAAAAACCTTTATCAGTGAGCAGTTCAACTAAAGAAATCGATGTAAAAAGTTATCGAACCGTGGAACCGTGTTCCATAAAGTTCTTATTGATATGTTGAAACAACGGTCATAATTTGATAAACTTATCTTTTGGATCCAAAGCGTTGTTATCATGAACATGGATATTAGAGATGATAAAATCAAATTTGTCCCTGGTAATTGATTCAACGACAAGTTCATTGTGAGCGTCTCTTTCTCGTTCCCAAAACATTTTACGCCTAGGCACAGGTAGGTAACCGCTCAGAATAAGTGCACCTATTAAAGCTCTCATTTCAGTGTCCGTATCAGTTTGTGTTCCATTTCTTTGCTGTGCGTATCTGTTAGTTTCAGAAACAATTATACCTATAATATTATCATCAAAAAAATCATAATAATATTCCAAAGGGCTTTTGAGACATGAATCAACTACATTTTATGGCTCTAACAAATTCTGCCGATCTGAAGCTATTATATCTTGTTTGACTCATTGCTAAATTTTCTTCTTTTTCATTTTCTTCTTTTCTACTCTTTCAGCAATATTTGATGTGGCAAAACATGACAAGGGCAAATCATCATCTGATGAAAATTCTTCTTCTGGTTTACAGTCAACTAGCTTTATTTCAGCAGGAGCGGAACCTGGTAGGTTGTTAATTTCAATCACATCCTCATCACCTGAGTCCTCGTCGGTTATACCCCCACAAGCATTTACTGGAGGAAATACTGTAACTTCTTCTACATTGCCTAACATTTCATCATCTTCTTCTAACATGCTCAAGGCCTCATGCAGAGAAAATCCCCTAAAGCAAAAAACATAGCTTATATTCCTAATGTACTATATTTAGTACATGCAAAAAAATTATGACGACAGGATAATTACGACATAATTGAAATATTTCATAAGTATATGTCGAATTCTACATCATTTGTCTTTATATATTGAGCGTAATTAGAACTCAAAATTAATTTTAAGGTTATGTAAATACCTTACATAACAACCGTATGCAGACATTTTGTCAAAATCCACTTTTTATATTCACTAATACTCAAAAAAATTACGAATGTTTACAGAACTTGCGTTCACTACTATATAAACTCTTGACAAATGAATTTAAGCTGCCAAAACACATGTCTAAGATCTATGGTGGACTGGTCAAGACTTGCAGCGCTGTACTATAATAAGTACATCAGGGGTATCTGGGTTAGATGTGCTAGTTTAACGTTGATTGTTAAACAAAGGTTAAATTAAATGTAATTAGACGCTGATTCAAACGCAAAATTAAATTAAAGCTCAACAACTGATTTGAAAATGGTTAATACGTCCGTAAACAAACCCCCACAAAAAAACCTTGAACGACTGCGTTCCCCAAATCTAGAAATCCATCCAAAGTACTGCATTCCTTCCACAAAAAGAGAGCAGAAAGGTGTCGTGAAGTAATGTAAATGCACTCAGATACGAACAGAATAATTGGTCACAATCCAGTCTCCTTCAAAATTACCGCGTCACGACACATACATTTTCAGAACATCAATCCACTCATCCAAGAGATCGAACACAGGTGGAAGTGGGAACAATCAAATTTCGATAGCATACCGTTAGTCCATAGAGGCCGCCAATAGAGTCGAATTCGAACCATTACCGTGCCTAATTGCGTGCACTACGACGGTCATAAATAAACGAATCTACCGGACGATATCGTTATCCGCGGATTGCCAAAATTTTATGTTTGTTGTGTATATATGCCTTTTTGCTACACATCCTTTTGCGTTGTATTTTTATTTAGTCCAGTGTATATTGGTATGATCTGCTTCTAGCAGCCACTTTTGACGGTTTTCCTTGCGTATTATCTTATTCAGCTTTTTACAAACTTGTTTATCGATATACTTTTCTTGCTTCGTTGTTATTATTAGTAAATATATTTTCTCTTATTTCTTGTTCCTTAGTTTGATGTTGTTCCTCCTTACCTCTATTCCTTCTATTATTATAATTCTAGTTCCACTATGCATGTTTTTGTTCCGATTTTGTAACAGTCACAGCTACGCTTCGTATTAATATATAATCGCCACAGATAATTAAAAAAAAATATTCCTATCCGGAATACATCTGGCTGTTTCTTATGTACGCCATTTCTAACCAATTTAGTCGCCTTAAACAATTGGAAACGTATCACACATTTCATTAATAATAAACGCGAGAACAATTTCCACATTTTAAATGAATATTCTAAATATTTATTTGCAGTAACAAATGCAGCATTTATTTATTTATTTATTTATTGCCAGCGAATGAAATAGGCTTGTAACTAAACAAAAAATCGTTTTTCCCCTCACAGTTGCTCATGCTAATAAAGGGATACTACCAATGTCAATGCACAGTTTAATTTCCATTATTATACTGCATAGTGTAAAAAATATATTCGAAATTTTTCATCGAGAATGGTATTACGTAATTGTCTTAAAATTAAATCAAATGGTACTTGTGCGTCATTCTTGTTATATCTTTACATTATTAACTTATTTTTTGCTTTCCAAAATAGTTTTTTTTTTCAAATTTTACACCTTATCATTTTCTCAAGGATCACATATAAGCACTGTTGGAAATTTATCTTATTAGTCAATTTGCACATATTAAGTTTTAATATTTTTACTTTTCAGCAAGATTTGCTGTTATTACGATTATTTTACAGGTATTAATACGAGCGATAACATCGTTCCGCTAAACTAAGTTATCTTCTAGTATAATAAATTACCTGACATGAAGAAAATGAATGTACAATAAAAGAACGAGTAATGAAATCCTACAACATGGGCTCCCCAAATTTCAATTTTATTGCCAACAAAGCTATATTGAATAAACCCTATTGTAGTAAGTGCTTTGCATTGAACTAAATCGATATGTAATTCAATCAATTGCACTGATAGGAAAACCCGTGCCAAGTCATAAACTACAATTATTTATTTAAGAACTGAAAAATGTTAAACGATACGTTCATAATTTTGAAGATTTCCATTACCTCTGTTGTAGTATGGCGTATTTAGTTGGCAAGATATGGCATTGTAACAATTAAAATGCTACAGCTTACTGACTTCTATTATAATTAGAGCGCGGACATTATATGTAGATTTAAAATCGTCGTCATTGCCGCCGAGTGAAGGTTCATCGCTGGGCGCTTTGGTTAGACTGCGCGTACAGTTTATTAGTCGTAGCATCAGATCCGTATAATTCTTCCCTCTGACAACACGTTCATTGATCCTTTTAAAAGTACTCTTGCATTTCTTATCGCCGTTTATCCCTAATTTTCTGCTCGTTGAATATTTTTTATTTCTTACCTCTTGGTTGAATTTATATGAGTGAAACCGTAGTATACTGTAACACTTGCGATTAAGATGTAAATTTTAGAAGTATGGAGTCCTTAAACCAACATTTAAAAACTAAAAAACATATACAAAATTTAACGGGGCCTTCCAATTACAATTTTTATGAGGAGTTATGCGAAGCATTTATTTCCGCCAAAATTCCTTTAAAAAACTTAAATAACCTATCACTTCCCAATTTTTTAAGCAAATATACTCAACCAAATATTCCGGATGAGTCCACCATCAGAAAGTACCATGTTTCAAAACAGTATGAAAAAGTAGTAACGGCAATAAAATCCAAAATTCAAGATAACTTCGTTTAGATTAGTGCCGATGAAACCACTGACATTAAGGGTAGGTGTGTTGTCAATATTATTGTTGGCACATTAAACCCACCACAACCTTCAGAGCAATTTTTAATTTCTACTAGTTTCAGTAATACCGTGAATGCCGAAAAACTTTGCGAAATGAAAAAAAAATATCTTTTGTCTTGATTATGATCGTGATGTGTCTAAAGTTTTGATATTCGTATCCGACGCAGCTAGTGTAATGCTAAAAACAGGAAAATTATTAAATAATTATTTTCCTAATATGCTTCACCTGACGTGTTTTGCTCATGGATTGCATCGAATTCTTGAATTTATTCGTGACAGTTTTAGCAATATAAATTCTTTAATAAGTTTATTTAAAAAAAAATTGTTGAAAGCCGCGAGTGGAATATCGTTATATAGGGAAATGTCTCCGAATATTTCGCTACCTCCACAACCAGTAGTTACACGGTGGGGCACTTGAACTAGAAGCCGCATTCTTTTTTTCGAAAAATTTTAATTTATTAAAATTATTTGTTAGCAATTTAAAAGAGGATGCTGTCAGTGTTAAAGATTGTAAGTCACTCTTAATTCATGACAATTTACATTCTGAGTTGAAATTTATTGAGAACAATTTTTCTATATTACGAGAAGCTATTACAATATTTTGAGACTCAGAATTTAAAGCTGTTAATTTGTATCGTTATTAAAACTGAAAAATATAACCTGGCCGTTACAAACTCAATTTAACGACAAAATTGATGCAGTCATTGCAAGAAACCCGGATGTTACAATTTTAAAAAAAATATCGAAGATATCTCTTTTACAGACGACGTAACTTTTTTAAAATATTCCAACCTTGTACCTCATTTTATATTTGCTCCAGTCACAAGCTGCGATGTGGAAAGATCTTTTTCTACATTTAAAGACATATTGACATCAAAGCGATCATCCTTCACTGAGGACAATTTAGAAAAATATGTCGTTACACAAGCGTATTATTCACATAAAAAGTCCTAGCTTCGAGTACAAAAACATTCGAAATTTTATCATTGGGAAAAGTGTATTCTTTATAAGAATAAGATTTCGCTAGTACGGAGATGTTTGTGCTAGTACCCTTGTGTACGAACGCCAGTGAAACGGTTCCAATCGACCGCTGATGCATTGCTAATGCACCTCGCGTGATCAAATACTCTATCGAGTTCGTCGCTTGCCGACTCTGTTGACTTGCATATAATGTCAGCGCTCTGATTATAATATACTTCGTATAGACGGCTGTGATGATTTATTTAGTTTGTTTTATGAACAACCAAGTTTTTTATTTTTATTTACACTTCCTTTTTAATTATGATAATTTATTCACCTCGTTATACGACCAATCTTCAACTTAAAATAAACATAATTAAAGCAATTTATACAATAATAACAAAACAAACATTAAACAAATTGTTATTAATGGCAGTACAATGTGTAGCTAACTGCAAATTACAATTGGTAGTCTAAAATATATTTAAGTAGCCATGTGTTAGAATTGCATTTTACGCAGAGAAAAATAAAAACTAAAGTACAATTTATTTAGTTCTTTCAAGGTATTTCAATTAAACTCTGCTAATATCACAATGTGACCTGCTGTGCCTTTTTAAATATTATTTAGTCCGGTCAAATTAGACCAAAAAATAAGAGTTAAGGTACATAAATTACCATCAAGCTGAAAATGAGTAAAATTGTTTAAAACCTAATTAGAAATAACATTTCAAAATTCCCCATCGTTCCGGTACTTGTAAAAAAATTTACTCGAGGTTAAAGGTCAAAAAAATTGATTTTTAGCGATTTTCACCGAAATGGTAAGTTTTATCATAAAATTAGTTCATACAAAAATTGTACATCATAAAATTATCTATGAAAAATGTATTAATCCTTTATTTCCGAAGAGCCACCATTTCTGAGATATAACGATTCAAAAAGTTGTAACCGTCACGTTTCTACGCCACCTCCGAGGTAGTGTACTTCTGTTTCTGTTTAATTTGAAACTATTGCATAATTAACAGATATTAGCAAGGGTACGAAATGATAAAAGCGATGGAAATTTAAAAAAGTAGAGAAATTTATTCGTCTGATTCATAACCTTCAAATACTTGTTGTTCTTCTTCTCGATCTTCTTCATCCTAGATGTAAGTAAATTGTGTCAATAGTATCGCATGTCTCATCGTTGGTATCAAACAAATCCTCTACTGTTGGGGATTCAACATTAGAACTCGACCGGCCTTGACAATTTGAGCATGCCAGAGAACAATATAGTCCAACTTTTTTGCAACCACATTTAGCACTGCAACCCTTTGTACAGTTACAAAAAATTCTGTTTAGCAGTTTTTTCAGTGCAGGTGGGAGTAAAGTCTGAATTGGTTCTAATGTATTGTCGACCAAGTTCCAACCCCAGTGTTTTGGGTCTAGCTGATAACCAAGCACACTTGAACTTGGTAATACACCAGAAAAGATGTTGATGAGCAGTAACTGAGGTTGGAGACAAGACAAGCTAATTGCACTTGTTTTTTATTTCGAGTATTTTTAACGAAACATGCATATCGATACTTATCTAAGCAGGTAGTTTTTTTAGGAGCTCCGTACATAGAAATAAGAAAGCGAATTCCGTTGGTGATCACTTCTTGTGGAGTTGATTTACTTGTTTTAAAAACTTCAGCACATTGAACTAAAACGTTTGTACCACTTTTTTGTGGTATAAACGTTGTCATTTGTTTTATTTCATCATTAAAGACTGTTGTTTTACCCCTCCTGTAAAATGCAGACGTCGTATCACAGCCAGTTATTGCGTGTAAAATAGTACATGATTTTGACACTTTGCAAAAGTAGATAAACTTTTTGATAAGTATATTTCCGTTTGATGCTGAGTTTTTCCTGGTTTTAAGAAGAAATTAGTTTTTTCAGTTAGAGGTCGAGCAGTGAGTAATACGAGTAGAAAAATATTTTTACTTATATTGCAGCTTCAGACATGTATATATATATATAATATATATATATATATATATATATATATATATATGACGTAGTTATGCATATTATGACGATTACAACTTTTTGAATCGTTATATCTCAGAAACGGTGGCTCTTAGGAAAAAAAGATTGATACCTTTTTTATAGATATAGATTTTATGATCTACAATTTTTGTCGGAACTAATTTTATGATAAAACTTGCCGTTTCGGTGAAAATCGCGAAAATCAATTTTTGTGACCTTTGACCTCGAGTAATTTTTTTTCCAAGTACCGGAACAATGGGAAGTTTTGAAATGTTATTTGTAATTATGTTTTAAACAATTTTACTCATTTTCAGCTTGATCGTAATTTATGTACCTTTGAATGTCTATATTGACCGGACTATATTAAGCATTTCAAACAAAGTTTCAGCAAAAGAAGTTTTGTATTTTTAACATTTTTTCCTCTTTGCCTCGTAATGCGTTTTAGTTTATTGGTTATTTTGCAAGTTTAAAAGTCAATCTTCAACTTCAACAAGGGTATACAAATAAAAAGGAAATTACATAAATTTCCTTTTTATTATTATGCCCCTGTTAATAATTTTTTGAGTGATAATAATGGTAGCAACGCAGTTGCTGAAAGCGAAAAGTACGTTGCAACGCGGTTGTGTGTCCATCAATCACTAATATCCTTCGTACAAGAGGAAGATAATGTAAGGCAAAACAGGACCGCAATCGGGCGGCTTCAATCACTGCCGGCGAGCTTGAAGCCACAGTCAGGACAAGGTTGGTAGAATATTGGTTGTCTCGGTTGTCTTTCAACCGTGAGAAAGTTTTCTTTTTTACTGACAAATGCTGGAATGTTCTGATGGATGTCAGATAATTTGGAAGAGAACTTGCAAATGCTCCGCATAGTGTATGATCGGGAGAGGTTTAGGAAGGCATTTCTTTGAATTCTTGATTCTAGATCACGTCCTTGACAAAACCGACTGCAATTTTCTACATGTAACATGTTCTGCAAATTCATGTGTTGACCCTTGCAAATAATATTAAAGGCAAAGTTTTGTTGATGCGCGATAATGC
This sequence comes from Geotrupes spiniger, assembly GCA_959613385.1. Lineage (NCBI taxonomy): Eukaryota > Metazoa > Arthropoda > Insecta > Coleoptera > Geotrupidae > Geotrupes > Geotrupes spiniger. The sequence goes on from OY390735.1 coordinate 36,433,869, forward strand.
TCACATTTTCGACATCACTCTGCATTGGATGATTGTTGGTCGATGTGAATCCCATCAGGTCACTAACGAAAACAAAATAAATATGCCGAATATATATAACGTAATAACTGACAGATGAAAACGAAAAGAGCATATTTTACAGTTTTGTGGTGAGTCTGTCATTTTGCTTCTGTGCCAATTGCAGACAAACTACAGAACAAATCCTCCAAATAAACCATGTTATATTTTCTTTAAGCGTCTATGTTAAATTGAAATGAAACATCGGTGAAATTATAAAACTTGAAAATTGTTAATTGTCTCTCAAAATGTCATGTTTTATTGATGGTTAAACAGCAGTAGCACATACGTTTAATTACTAATACTTGAACAACATGCGTTTGCACATTGCACTGGAATTCCATGAGACCGCGATACTATGACCGTCGATCGAAGAGCTTCGTCACATCGATGCGCTAATCAATTTGACGTAGCTCTTCCATCCACGGTGTAGTCTACTACCACTTATCTAATCGTAATTCTATTCTAAAATTAACTCGATATCATTTAACCAGGAAATCATTTAGCTTGAATTATTATGCATAATTATTATTGAAATAAGAATTGTGTCGCGCCCCTGATGTAGTTATTATTAGTAGTAATCGTCCCATCTGCCATCTTCAGGAAGCTCTTCTAGGTCTCGCTGACTTAGAAGAACTGACGTTCGGAGTTACTCGTAGATCCTTATGTACCGGTATGTCGTTGGGGTTGACTACGCTCGATTGCTTCTTACCTCGGCTCCTGGTTAATGGACCTTGGTGTGGTGGGCGTGCGATGGACTGTGGCAGTTCCTGTGGCAGTTCCTGTGGCGCTGTCCACTGAATACTGGTTGTACTGTATTGTTAAAATACTGGTCTCCATGTTGCAGGCAATCTTTGGGCATCATCTCGTGTGTTGAGGATTTCTTTCCGTTTCTCTATTTCTATTGCTTCCCGTATTATCCTGCTGGTGAACTGTTCGATGCTAGCTATTGTCCTTGTATTGTCGAAGTCGATGCTGTGTCCCGTGTCTAAGAAATGGCTAGCCACGGACGACGACGAATCTCTCTGTTTTACGGCGCTAATGTGCTCTTGTTTGCGGACTTCGATCCGCCTATTGGATTGTCCGATGTAGGTCTTCTCGCAGTTTCCACACGGTATTCCGTATACTCCCTGCGTTTCTAATGGATTTTGGATTCCGTAGCATCGTTCCTATCTTCCGGTATGGTTTGAACGTTGTATCGATGTTTTGTGTACTACGAATCCTGTTTATCTTGTCCGTGGTCCCTCTGACATACGGTAAAAAAGCTATGGCTGCTGGATTTTCTTCTTCCTCCTGGGTTTATCTGGGGGGTCTGGATGCTCTGAGAATTTCCCGTTTTGAGAATCCATTCTGCGCCAGTGCTTTGTGTATGTTGTCCATTTCTTCCTTCTTGCTTCTGTCATCGGCTATCCTTTCTGATCTGGTTATTAATGTTCTTGCCACCGAGTGGAGTTGTGCCGGGTGGTGGTGTGTCTGAACGTTGAGGTACCTGTTGGTGTGAGTCTTCTTCCTGTATACTGTATGGCCGAGACTCTTGTCGTCTCTTTTCATTACCAATACGTCCAGGAACGGCAGCTGGTTGTCTACTTCCACTTCCATGGTGAAGTTTATAGCTGGATGTTGTTTGTTGAGGTGCTCCAGAAACCAATCGAGTTCTTCTCTTCCGTGTGTCCATACTACGAAGGTGTCATCCACGTATCTTAGCCACACCTTTGGTTTTAACTCGGCCGTCTCTAGTGCTGTAGTCTCCAGTTCCTCCTGGTTTGCCTATAGCGTTGATTTTCAAAAATAAAATACGTATTCTTCACGCAATGCTTTACTAGTTCCATGATTTGTTCCCGAGGTTGGTATTTCCGTTCCAATATCTTCATGGTATCGTCAACCGGGGCTTGTGTAAACAGTGATACTACGTCAAAGCTTACCAACAAGTGCTCAGGTTCCACAGTAAAGTTCTTCAGCATTTCGATGAGATGGTATGCGTTCTTGACGTATGATATGGCTTGTTCGGCGAATGGCTTTAGGTGTTTCGCTAGAAATCTAGCCAAAGATTGGATTGGTGAACCAATGTGTTGTAGTATGGACACACGGAAGAGAAGAACTCGATAGGTTTCTGGAGCACCTCAACAAGCAACATCAAGCTATAAACTTCACAATGGAAGTGGAAGTAGACAACTAGCTGCCGTTCCTGGACGTATTGGTAATGAAAAGAGACGACAAAAAGTCTCGGCCATACAGTATACAGGAAGAAGACTCACACCAACAGGTACCTCAACGCTCAATCACACCACCACCCGGCACAACTCCACTCGGTAGCAAGAACATTAATAACCAGATCAGAAAGGATAGCCGATGACAGAAGCAAGAAGGAAGAAATGGACAACATACACAAAGCACTGGCGCAAAATGGATTCTCAAAACGGGAAATTCTCAGAGCATCCAGACCCCCCAGACAAACCAAGGAGGAAGAAGAAAAACCAGCAGCCATAGCTTTTTACCGTATGTCAGAGGGACCACGGACAAGATAAGCAGGATCCTTAGTACACAAAACATCGATACAACGTTCAAACCATATAGGAAGATAGAAACGATGCTACGGAATCCAAAAGCGAAAATTCCATCAGAAACGCAGGGAGTATACGAAATACTGTGTGGAAACTGCGAGAAAACCTACATCGGACAAACCAATAGGCGGATCGAAGTCCGCAAACAAGAGCACATTCGCGCCGTAAAACAAAGAGATTCGTCGTCGTCCTTGGCTAGCCATTTCTTAGACACGGGACACAGCATCGACTTCAACAATACAAGGACAATAGCTAGCATCGAACAGTTCACCAGCAGGATAATACGGGAAGCAATAGAAATAGAGAAACGGACACACGAGATGATGCCCAAAGATTTCCTGCAACATGGAGACCAGTATTTCAACAATACAGTACAACCAGTAATCAGAGGACAGCGCCACAGGAACCGCCACAGTCCATCGCGCGCCCACCACACCAAGGTCCATTAACCAGGAGCCGAAGTAAGAAGCAGTCAAACGTAGTCAACCCCAACGACATACCGGTACATAAGGATCTACGATTAACTCCGAACGTCAGTTCTTCTAAGTCAGCGAGACCTAGAAGAGCTTCCTGAAGATGTCAGATGGGACTCTGCCGAAACGTTGAAGCGACTCTTCGAGGAACATTTCAACAACGCGGTTCACAACCCGAGTACCAAGAAGCACAGATTTCAGCCGCGAGAACTTACGCACCAACATATATATAGTATAGAAATTTACTTTATTAATTCTTATTTTACTAATACCTTTCTTATCTAATATAATATAAAATGTAGCATAAATCTTAATTAATTCTAACCCTAATTAAATTAATTACTTATACTATTCTTAAAAATATATACACTGAGTTTTTCCGACTTTTCGTTTAGCGAATTGAATCCAATACAAGAAAAGTTATACATATATATTTAAATGTATCTTATACATTCTATTGAAATAACATAATCCATTAACTACATTACTTTTAACTGCCTTAATATTTTGCATAATATTTTAATTTAAACTCCTTAATTAAACTGTCTTTTCACTTGCACTGGACGGATCCATGTGCATGGATACCCATGTTATTATGCCTCTGGTTGGAATCGTGTGACGTGTCCTGTTGCACTACTGTCGCATCAGAAGATTTTCCCGATTCGCTGGCAAGCATCGCCATGTAATGAACTAAAATAATCTGTTGTCATTTATCGCCAAGCGACTTTTAGGAATTGCCCTGAAGATAATTATTAATACTCGAATAACATGGGTTGCACATTGGTACATGGATTCGCTGAGACCGTGGATCGAAGTGCTTCATCACATCGATTACTTATTTATCGTAATTCTATCCTACAATCGCCACTCGATGTAGTTTTATATCCGGAAATTGTTTACGTTGCATTATTATACATAATTGCTATTGAAATACGAATTGTGTGTCTCGTCCTTGATATACTAACTGAACGTACATCAAGTTTGATGCGAGCGTCTTCTGTACTTGTATAGTAATCTAACATTGGTATCATTATCATTGGCACAACAATGTCCTTGTCCGCTTCTTAAGACGGTCCTCGGCAAGGAATCATATGTTCGGCTTTTTGCAGACTTGTCATTTTATCTCAAATACTTTGCTAGTTAAATGTAAATATTGTTTCATTTATTTCCTGTGTCAAATCAAACAATGAAATGTAGGCCAATTTTTTCAGAAGAATATATTTTATGTAAATGCCACGCACATGTACTACACTCATACATGTGGGTTTTTTCCCAAAAATACTTATACTGATTGTGCAAATCTACACAACTCATTGCAGCATTGTAACTAGAAAACAGAAATATTGGGGAACCACAGTATTTTTTTAGAGTAGGTAGCCAGCGTTATACAGTGAACAGTGTGTGGCAAAGTGAATTAGTGGAGAGTACGACCGGACCGCACTTAGGCCTCAAATGAGCTACGTACTTTCTCCACTCAGGAGTCCCGTGGCTACAGTCAGCCAGCGTACCAAAATCAAGCATCTCATGAGAAGTACCGGTGATGCGAATTGTTACATCAGTCGCTTATCGATGGTGACTGAGTGGCTAGAATGTGGTAGACCTACGCAAACTAACAAGGTTTACTACTCGCCACCGGCACAAAATTACGAAGCAATAGATGCATACAGTTTCTAGTGAATATATTTGGTCGTAGTTTGATGCCATTGCAACGGTTTTTCCATCTCACTAATAAACATAAATTTGTTTCGTCATATTGAAACACGAAGAGTCCACGTTCTAATTTCTTCATTTCTCCTGGAGATAGCAAAGGGCATCGTTTCGATTGATTGTCGCGCACTGTTCCGATTGCTCGGATTCCTATCCGCTAAATGTATTTTTTATGTCTTGAAATCTGTTTCTGGAAATGCTGGATGAAACCAATGGTACCGCCATATCTTCATCCAGGCTCCAAGTCGTTTCTTTGTCAGTCGAACTAAATATCAATATGCCAATGAATATTTTCAGGTCCTCTTCGGTAAAAAAAAAATATGTAAATATTTTTTGTCTCGTATATCGTTTTGACCACAATGTGCTCCATAATTGCTATATCAAACAACTTTTCGAAAATATCTATTAGCGAAGAGATCTTAAATTCTTCTCTCAAATTAAAAGTCCGAGTTTTGAATGTGTCTGGCTTTATTATATCCAACACGTCATATATCTACTTCTGCGAAAAATCGATTTTTGTTTTTCCCGGTTGGTGCTTAACGGTCTGCCATGTCTTCAATACACTTAGCGTTACATTATCCGAGCTAGCGTCGTAGTGAAGTTCAACTTCTGGGAAATCATTAGGTATTGTAGCATCCTGCAAGTTATCATCACCTGTGTATTAACCTCAAGTGGTAACAACATCAGCAACACGGTTTGTTACTTTTTCTTTTTCACATTGTAAGATTTTGTTTAATCCCGAAATTTGGTGCGGTAATATTTTCCCGCGTAAGGTCCGAGAGAGCGTACGCCCGCTAGTCTTTTGGGCAATTAGGGTATTTTTCGTGTGACTCGGGCAATGCGAAGATGTCTTACACTGGGCATATGCATGGATAGCGATGTTATTATGTCTCTGGTTGGAATCGTGTGACGTGTCCTGTTGAAATAGATACTGTCGCATCAGATCGCATCGCATCATGATGTTCGGCCAGCAGGCAGGTTATACAAAATATCCCTGCTGCATTTTCTTGTGGAATAGTCGAGCCAGAGATTTCATTGGACAAAAACTGATTGGCCAGTTCGAGACGCCTTAACCCCAGCGACAATAACTTTATTAATACGACCTTGGTAAATAATGAACAGTGAATGTTAAGTACATTTCATTATGAAATTATTTGTTTAATTATAATAATTATTGTTCAGTTCATTGTAATAAAATTGTGATTTTTTTCATTAGTGTTATACGTTTTTCATCAAACACCTTGTACTTTGCAAAAAAGCTATACCTGATTTACTCTAAAACGGCCCAGCCTGACTTTGATCTAAAAACAACATTATCCATATCTTAAACTTTATTTTTCTACTTTGTATTGGTAATAACTTCATTTTAGCACCCAACAGTGTTAAAATGAAAATTTGAGTACTAAAATGGGTTTGGTATATTTTTTTTCTTTATGTTGGCAACGGTTTGGCAGCCTCTAACGTCAACGAAATGTCAGTTGTAAGTAATAATCTTCGCATTGTTTCCGTTGCACCATTCTTAGATTTTTTTATATTTGTGTTCGTATTAAGAACGTGACTTGTTCGGAAATAAATTCCCAATCGTAGTTTGTCCAATTTCCCGTATTTCGGGTGGAGTACATTGCAAGTCTTTGCAACTCATATTGCGTCAAAGAAAACTGACATTTCAAATTAAACGTTCGACCGCCTCCTTATTTAAGTTCACACAAACGTTACCAACTCGCGCAAATATCCCTAAATGTTGAATTACTTGACAAAGTTTAATTTTTCACGTAAAAGGGCGCAAAGTAGAAAAAATAGTATAAAATACTCGTACAGAAGGCTATTCAGGGCATTCGTCCGTTCAGCCACTCGCCTTCGCGGCTCGTGGCTGAATTTCGGACTCCTGAAACAGTGCCTTCTTGTTTTTTAATATACTATTTCGAGTCTCTTTTCTTTCTTTTGTTTAATTTATATTGTGAATGACTGAAATTATCAACAACTATTTTTTTCTTTCTATTTATGTCAGGTAGGTGGATTAAATTCGTTCGCAACATGATTGTTCCTCCAATTAATGTGCATTTTATGATAAGGTTTTAGGCAAATTAAGTTACATACTTCCTCAGACATTTAGTAAGGAAAATGTCCGAGCACGTCACGAAAATTTCGACCCGTCAAAATTTCGTGGTCGACGTCCGATCCTTTTGCATGGAAACGACCCCTAACCCTTTCGTTGCTAATTTTCTCCTTTGTTTTATGGTAATATTCTAGGAAGCTCTCCCATTAACGCCGTGCAATTAGAATATGAATGGACTGACAACGTCGATGTAGTACGGTAGGTAAAGCACAAAACGGTGGGTAGTTTAACTAATTGCTATTGATAGCGTTTCAAGTTTCAATTGCTTTTACATTTAGAGACGCTGTTACGACTCACATGTTAGTAAATGAATATATTAAAGCAACTGACAACAAACCACTTACAGAGCATTTTATTTCGTTTTTCATTATAAACTCATTGGATATCTTTCCCTCGAATCTCACCACTCTGAATTCGTCTTTATATGTGCTTCGTATTGCGTTGGTTTTATTTATTGCTAGTTTCACTTAATTTCACTTTACCTTTATTTGGTAGCCCGTCGTTTCGGGAGCGTAAGTTACCATCGGTCTTATAGTCCAAATTGCAACATAATTGATGTGTAAGATTAGACCATCTTTCATGTAAATTATATATATATATATATATATATATATATATATACGTATATATATACACGAAAGATGGTCTAATCTTACACCTCAATGTTGTAGTGAACATTAATTAAAACAGATCCATGAAGACTAACTGGTGGATCGCTAGACAATATTGTTTCAGGGTTATTACCCTTCGTCAGAAGCGATTACCAAGAACCTTAGTTGTTGAAATAACTTTACAATTATATATATATATATATATATATATATATATATATATATATATATAATGGAAAGTCCCACGTATAACAATCGTTATAGTTAAAGATTTGGTTACGAAGTTTTATTACTGTATATTAAAAACAGAATTCGGGGTGTTGAACGATTAGGAATATAAATCACTTCAATGTTTTCTGGCTAACGTTTCGCCTCGTTTATTGAGGCCTTATCAAAGCCTATAAGGTAACAATAAAGAAAAATAATTTTAATGTAAAAACAAATTTCTAGTAAGTACTTACACGAAAATTTTAGAAGATTAAAGAAAAATTGAAACATTGCAGAAGCTCCCATACAGAGCGACGAGTGACAGGATCGAAAGTTATGATATAAAACACAGCACTACATAATTATAATTAGTTGAAACAAGTTAAAAGTTTGTAACGTCTAAGACGTAAAAGTCGTTGCAGCCATTGAAACTGCCGAAGGTCAAGTTGTGCCAATTTGAACATTGGTAACAACATGTGATCCAACGCGAAAAAATAAAAGTTACTAAAAAAATACGTTGCCTAGACATGTTAACAACTGGACATGACCGAAGATCTACTCGTCAAGCTGAACATATTAACAACAGGTTAAAGATTCGCTTACTTACTTTTGAAATCAATTCTACTAACTCGATACTGCGTCAGCTGGGCAGGTCATTGACCTCATATATGAGTCGACCCAGAGGTTTGTTGCCTCGAGAGGTTTTCTTAGATTTCAATTATCATCAAATCAATCGTTATAACTTCTTCTTTCATAAAATTAAACTTTCTAATATTAATAAATTATATAAATTAAAACAAAAATTAATACTTTCAAATATTAAGAAAAATGAAATTTATAATAAATGGTTCAAAAATTTAACTAATACTGATATACCTCTTGAAGTAAAAAATTTTCTTGCTTTGGGCCCCAAATTTTCTTTACCTGTACACATAAAAGACATTTCTATGTATAAATTACTAGCTGAAGTGGAAGACCTCCTCAGTAGCGTAGAATCGAGTAGACGAGATTTATTTAGGGCTGAAATCACTTATTGTATTACTGACTTTATGCACAAAACGTCTAACAGTGCTGAGGGTCTCGGAACAGCTCAGAAATCTTGTACCAGGTTCCTTAGAAACAATCCCAACATCTTAATACTAAGAGCAGACAAAGGTAATGTCACGGTAGCCCTTAACAAAAACGAATACCTGGACAAGATGACTGAATTGCTCCAAGATCCTCACACATATAGACCAATCGCCAAGGACCCTACGTTGACTTAGGAAAAATCAAACAATGAATTAATTGCTTCATTTAAAAAGAGGGCCTTGATTGATGACCGTACTTGCTTCTGTAGACGTAGTCTCCCTTTTCACTAACATTCCCATGGATTTATTTTGTGACATAATCACTGACAATTGGGACCTCATCCAACCACATAGTTGTTTGCCACTCAAACCTTTCTCACTACAATTAAATTCATCTTCAAATCAACTTACTTTTCATTTAACAATCAATTCTATACACAAATTTTCGGAACTCCTACGGGTTCATCTCTTTCCCCCATAATTGCTGAAATTGTTATGAATACTTTGATTAAATTTGCCATTAATAAATTATCTTTTTAATTTCCTTTTCTGCATCAATATGTTGATGATATCATCTGCACCATTCCGATTAACTCCAAGGAAGAAGTTCTACAGGCTTTCAATTCCTTCCATGAACGCATTCAATTCACCATTGAAATGGAAACCGATAACAAAATCCCCTTCTTAGACACTTTATTGATGAGAACCGAGGATGATGTCATCAAACTAAATTGGTATCAAAAACCTACCAACTCGGGTAGATATTTGCATTTTGACTCTATACAACATAAACTTAATGTAGTCCTTGGCCTTAAGCACAGAATTTTACATATTGCTCATCCTGATTTTCATAAAGTCAATTTAAACTTACTTTATAATATACTTCTAAATAATAACTATCCTTCCTTACTTTTAAAAAATTGCTTTTTTCCAATCAACGCCCTCCACCACAACAACCACATGTCATACAGCCAGCCGAAAAGATATACCACAGCTTATCATACATCCAACAACTATCTCCTTCCATAAAAAAACTTTTCCATTATACAGGTATTGTTGTCGCCGATCGAATCATCAACCCCATTGCAAGGTTCTTTACAACTATTAAGGACAAAACTCCTCTTTTATCACTTAGTAATATCATTTATAAAATACCTTGTGGCGAGTGTGACCGTATTTACATTGGCCAAACAGTGCAAAGGCTTAAACAACGTGTAACACAACATAAGAGCGATGCTCGTCTGAATTGTGCATTGGAATCCCATGCAAATGATAAAGGCCATCATATAAATTATGATGAAGTCACGGTACTGGCACATAACAACAAATTAAATCAGAGGCTCTTTATGGAAATGTGTTACATTGTTAATTCTAATAATGCCATGAATTTTAAAAAAGACAAAGACAATCTCAGCACTATTTACACGGGCCTCATGAGTAAATGTTCACACCTTGCTTCACATTAATTTTCTTTCATTAATAACTTTTCTTTGTCCTTAACAGTTTGGTACTTGGGTGGGGAGTGAGTCTTCCGACGACTCATAACCTGTGTCTGTTTTCCCTTTTCAATCCTTGTCTTTTCTCCTAGGTTATTAGTAGGTTCTTTTGCGGTTGGTCTCGTCGGATTCTTTGTGTTTTAGTTATTTCCAATTAAATTAATTAAATTGTTTCCTTCAAATTTCAACTATACCTACATAATTGTCAATTAAAAAAAATTTTTAGTAACTTTTATTTTTTCGCGTTGGATCACAAGTTGTTACCAATGTTCAAATTGGCACAACTTGACCTTCGGCAGTTTTAATGGCTGCAACGACTTTTACGTCTTAGACGTTACAAACTTTTAACTTGTTTAAACTAATTATAATTATGTAGTGCTGTGTTTTATATCATAACTTTCGATCCTGTCACTCGTCGCTCTGTATGGGAGCTTCTGCAATGTTTCAATTTTTCTTTAATCTTCTAAAATTTTCGTGTAAGTACTTACTAGAAATTTGTTTTTACATTAAAATTATTTTTCTTTATTGTTACCTTATAGGCTTTGATAAGGCATCAATAAACGAGGCGAAACGTTAGCCAGAGAACATTGAAGTGATTTATATTCCTAATCGTTCAACACCCCGAATTCTGTTTTTAATATACAGTAATAAAACTTCGTAACCAAATATATATATATACAGTCTGTTTCACTTAAGAGTGTAACACGAATATTAGTAATTTTTTTTCCAAACGTAGAATACTTATTGCTCTATTTACTCCCAAAAAACCTTTTGTCTTCTTTAAATGCAAAGCAACCTGCGATGGCAAAATAAACGGTGAAAATCAAAAAATCACTTTAGGGATTTTTTTATCAAAAAATTTTACTAGTAATAATTGATAAGAATTGCCCAGAAACCCTAAATTCAAAATTTCATGAAAATTAAAAATGTTAAAATTTACCATAAAAGTCCATAAATACTTATTATTAGCTGCGCCCAAAAAAGGATGCTGTAAAAATTTTGTTTGAAACAAACTCTAAACTGTCAAAGTTGTTTAAAGTTGTTGTTGTTTAGGCGCAGCCACCTGTGCAAATAACATTTACCGAATTGGAATTACTTTTGAAGAAAATTTTAACATTTTTAATTTTCATGAAATTTTGGATTTAGTGTTTTTGGGCAATTCTGAACAATTATTACTAGAAAAATTTTTCGATAAAAAAATCCCTAAAGTGATTTCTTGATTTTTTTCATTTACTTTGCCATCGCAGGTTGCCTTGCATTTAAAAGAGACAATTGGTTTTTTGGGAGTAAATAGAGCAATAAGTATTCTACGTTTGGGAAAAAAATTACCAGAATTGGACTAAAAATAATAAAGATATGATGGTGTTACACCCTTAAGTGAAACACACTGTATATATTGCTATGCAAACTTAAATTTTATTTTTGACTTTTTACCAGAATAAACCTCCGTGATAATTTTCTTCCATTTTTATTTATTAATTTATTTTGCAATTTTATCCAATTTCCTGCAATTTTTACTCGATCTATCACGAGGAAAACAATTATCCCTACATGGTCTTTATAAAACCAAAAATTTAATTTATATTTACCGGCCAAGAGGAAAGCAACTCTCCCAACACGCGGAAAACAATTCTCTGTGTATGACATTTATTAATACACAAATAAAATTTACATTTAACGCCACGAGGAAAACAATTCTCCCTGTATGGCTTTCTTTTAAACACAAAAATTGCAACGAATGTCGGTAGATCTGGTCGTAACTTTTCGGAACATTCCGCGGCAATTCGGTAGATTTAATTCTTTTTCCATTTTACCAATTTCCCACAGAAAATACAACTTTTCAAGATTTTTCAATAAAACACTCACTTTTATTATATGTATATGATGTTTATTAAACCAACAAATATAAAATAATAAGAAATATTTAGTAATCAGTGTGTTTTTTTAGTACAAGTTATGGGAAGTCATACTTTGTACAATTTTTTTTCCACCACATAGTCTTAATAATAATTATCACCGATATAACTTTTTGTATGCAATAACACGGAAATAGTTTCACTCTCTAATTTATTTCTTTGTTTAGTTTTCAATAAATTTATCTGGGAGAACAGCCTTTCGACATTTGCGGATGAGTGAGGAAAAATTAAAACATTGAAATCAAAATTTGTTAAAGTTTGAAACGTTGCAGTTCCATCATCACTTTCAATTTTCTTAACTGCGTTCCAAAATAAAACAACATCGTTAGGAAGGTTTTCAATTTCGTCCGTATTGCGTAGAATTCGCCACTCATTGTCTAAAGGTTGTAAGTTATTTACATCAATTATTAATGGAAATAGACTAGATACATCTGATATAAATGCTAGTGACCGAGATTTTACAACAAGGGGGTCTAGAAAATTTAATTTTTCTAAAGCATTGTTTTTAAGGGAAATCTGTGGATTATTATTACAACCCTCAACATCTTAATCTAATGAAATGTAATTGCTCTTGATTTCAAAATATATTTCTTCAAGGGCCAAATAATTTCTTGGGTTATTGTAATCAATATTTTCAAGTGATATGGATAATAAATATACCATTTTAATGAATCAGTCTAAAATTGTTCTTAAGAAACGAACAAATGTTACGTTAGAATAAATGAATTTTTGGGCTTTCAGCTTGCAATTCCCAATTCAAATTATTGAAGAATGGCAATGCTAAATCCAAGAATTGTAAAAATAATTTAGTAGTAGGATTGTTTAATTTATTCAATATGTTTTCTGCTGCCAATATTTCGGTTTTACTTACAGCGTCGGTGCAATATAATCGTAAAGACCCAAATTGTTGTACCGATAGCCATCTCGTTTGAGGAGATTGCAGAATTTTGTGCAACTTGACATTGCAGAAGACTTGGAATTCTTTAAATTCGTAATTCGCTTTGAACTAAGTCGAAAATAATTGTAAATGTCTTGTGTCAAATCCTATGGTATATGCTATAAAGTATATGGTAACTTTAAACTTGCATTAAGAGGCAGACATGTGAAACGAGTGGCATATACATTTCATTACATATAAATCGGGAATGTCTCTTGTTAAGAGACACATTAGAGAATGGTGCTCCCCCATCATTACGTTCGCACCAACAGCCGCAAATCCAGCTGTTTTTCAAAAATATGATATAACTATAAAAACTGTTTGCATCTGCAGCGGAAAGTTGTATTAAACCAAGAAAATCATCTTTGACCCCCTTATTTGTTAAATATCTTACAACTAAAGAGAGATGTTTCGTGGTACTTCTGTCAGTGGATTCATCCCCGATGAGGGAAAATTTGTTTTTTCGAATGTGCACACAAATCTTCAAAACTGTGATGCCCTAATGTATTTCTAACAATCGATGTGGTATTCGTTCTTCCACATATCATCCTTTAGGCAATCTAGGAATCATCACAAATGGTGGCAAATAGTTTTATGAAATGGTCCATCGCAGCAAATGGAATATTATGCTCGGCCACAAATGCACTTAAACGTATTTCCCATAAGAAAAATATTTTTATTTTTCGACGGAATCATTGAGTTAAACTTAGCTTCTTTGATTCTGTCTTCTAGTTGTCTTTGAGAAGGTAGCCCGTAAGTTGAAAATTCGTGCAGCGTCATTTGTTTTGAAACCGATTTAAGAACGTGAAATTTGCCAATTGCCTATTGCATCCTTTCCGCTTGTCACATTAATGTCTTTGTCGCAAGGTCTTCATTTCGCAAAGTATTTACCTTTCCGACTTCTTGTTATCCATCCTTCCATCCAATTCTTCCTATTTTTCGGTAAAATGCTGGGTATACTTAATTTTCTTTATTGCACCGGTACTACTACCTTCCGAACCACTGTGACTATCACAAATTTTTTTCAATATTTTATCCGACAATATAACAATTCAATTCACAAAGGAGCAGAACGATCACAAATGACGCAAGAAACACACCCTTTCATTCTAAACCTACGATGAGGTATTTTTTTCGGGGGATTTACCACTTTCTGCAATTAATATTTTAATTCCCTCTTGTCTTTTGGTGCTGTAGAAAATTACGTCACAGTAAAAATGCAGAGGGCATTCTTTTAAACAATTTTTTTATAATTTTTTTTAATAGATATTAAATGATACGGTTAATATTATAATAATAATAATAATATTTCTTAGATGCTACAAAAAATTACAATACAGGCGTATTTTAACAAAAGGATCAAGGAATATTTGAAATATAAAGAAAACTTTACAACACAAAAATTAATTAATTACATTTTAACTATTGGAATTCTGAACACATGAACTCTACGACTGCTCAATACTTGGTATTGCCTCCTCTGACTCTAATTGCAGCCTGTAAATGCCTGTGCAAACTTTCAATTAAGTGACGGATATTGTCTTGTGGAATATTGTCCCATTCTTTGAGAAGAGCAACACGCATTTAATCTAATGAAGCCGGCGCTACAGGTCTACATCTTACTTGCTTGTCCAACATTCCCAAAACATGCTCTATAGGATTTAAGTCAGGGGAGCATGCTGGCTAATTCATACGGGTTATTCCGAGGTATTGGTTAACACGCCTGGCAAGGTGGGGTTTTGCGTTACCCTGCACTAATATGAAATTATTGCCAATAAACGGAGCAAATGGAACAACATGATCATCCTGTATCTCTGTAATATGTTGGTCTGCTGTTAAGGACCCTACTTCTACACAAACAAGATCCGTTCGAGCGTCTAATGAAATGCCGGCCCATACCATAATCGATCCTCCTCTATGATTGACTCTTGGAACGAATGTACAGGGGGCATATCGTTCACCAGCTCTTCTCCAAACCCGTTGTCGACCATCGGAAGAATATAGGCAAAACAGAGATTCATCAGTGAATATTACGGTACCCAACTGCCGTATTTCCCAAGGTAGATGGATATGAACAAATTGTAGCCTTGCTGTTCGATGATGGGGGAATAATTTTGGACCATGGGCTGGTATGTAAGACTTTAATCCTCTTTCGGCTAATCTTCTGCGAACTGTCCATACACTTACGTCAATACCGCGAATCTCTCTGAGTCGCCTCAACGGAGGTAGAAATGCGATTTTGTAACATCCATAATACATCATCGGCTGCAGTTGTTTTTCTTCTTTTACCACATCCTGGTCTTCGCGTGTTTCTGCCAGTGTCTCTAAAGATTTGGACACATTTTCGCACCGCTGTATGAGTACAGTGAAGAACTCTAGCAATATACCGCAAACTTCTACCATCTTCAACAACTGTTACAACCATTTAAAAAAAAGAAAGTAGGGTATACACCAAGGCGGTTGGCCTTGAAGTAAATATTTGTTACTACACACAAGTTTTTGGTGTTATTATTCAGTGAAATATGCTACACATTTTGCCAATTACGTATGTACGTGTACGTGCTATTAGATTGAAACTTTTTATTATTAGTATATGCAACATGACTTTCACCTCTCATAAGATAAAAAGTAATGGGGATATATAATTTGCTAATTAATCATTTTGTGAATGTAATTTAAAACATTATTTGACATATTAGCATTAATATTAGCAAAAACGTCGAACTTGCAATAAATCTGTCATATTTCATAGAAAAAATTGACAGTCGCCGTCCAAGCGGTTGGGACACTTCTTCATGTCCACCGATATCCAAATTCATCATGCAAATGACCTCTGAGCATTCTTGCAAAATGTGGTGGTGCGCCGTCATGCAAGATTTACTATATTGTATTGTCAACTCACATGTGTGACACGAATAGTACGAACTCTCCGGAGTTCCCGGATACCGCCCGCGTCAAATAAAGATAACAGTTGCAGAAAAATTGATGAAATCTTAAAATGAAAATTGGAAAAACAGGAATAGTTCGTATCAAGAGTAAATAATTTATTGTCTTTCTCAAAATCACAGAATTTCTAAGTATTATGTCTATCAACGTCTACGTCCACATAGCAATATGAGTGTGAGGCTATTGACGTGTACACTCACTCAAATTACTACGGAATTTTACTCTTCTTGTGACATTGTTAATGTGTTTATTTTTTACAATTTTAACAAAATTATGAACGTTTCTTTTTTATGAATTTTTTTGAAAGCTATGATGCTCAACCTGGATATTTTTGTATATTTTTTTGCATTTAAATTTTAAAATATTAATAAAATTACAAAATGCGAAGTTTTATCTAAAACAACACGAAAATGAAATTGACACAATTTCTCCGTTATCAAAAATGTGGATACTTTTAAAAATTACCCCTATTATTTTCTTTTAGTTTTAGACATAATTATTAATAAATATCTTATATATTTACAATATTGATAATGTTACTATACCCAGCTTGTTATCCCATACTTGTTATCAGCTGTCAGAAATGCTAAAAATGTTGTAAATGTCAAAAGTCACACCTTTACAATTTTTGAATTTCATACATTTTTAAAAATATTCTCAAAATATTGTCAATATTATCAATCTGTCGCATGTTCGATCATTAAAAAGCTATTTTCTTTACATTACGTAATTATTCACAGTTGGACACAAACTGAATCTTATCGGTCAGAGTTACCAATTCAACGTTTACAAAGCTTGTGTTGATTAATTACATTTTTAGGCGACCGACACAAAAAATTGAATTTTCAGTCGTCAAACGCGGCCGAAAAGTAACCCTTTTTCATCCGCTTCCATTTTCGGCCGCAGTAGGGTGGCGCCATCTACCGACAGTTTCCGAAATTATATAAAAATAATCACAGTGCCGTCAGTGTCAAACTGTACATCTTGTTTACGTTAGTAAATACGTGTTGTTAATAGACTTGTTAACTGATTATTGGGTAATTATTGTTTATAAAGCCGAAATAACTTCGAATGTAAACAAAGAAAACATGAACATGCCTGAAGGTGTCACAAATATGTACAATTGTTCAGTTGTTATAAATGACTATATCAATACATTATAAGTAAATGTCGCAACAAATTTGAAAATTTTATGAGGGTCGCCTAAAAAATTTCGTGTGCACCACGGCCAAAAAGTGTTTTTTCGTCCTCGTTTGCTTTCCGACCTCGGCTCCGCCTCATTTGCTTTCCGACCTCGGCTCGGTCGTAAAGAAAACTCGGCCCAAAAAACAGTACTTTTTGGCCTTGGTACACAATATACTACTGTTCCATTAAACTGTAATTTTGTGACTTAGAAAAAAATCATACTTATAAAAACTGCTGCAACTGCTCTAAGCTGGGTACCGTTTACAATTAATGCAGTCATTTATATTACATCCTGTATAAACATTACTACATTCATGACAATTACACATACATAATCAATGCTACAAAAACAGCATTCCTGATCCTAACCAGTTCCCGTGTTTAGTTTTAACATAATTTGTAATGTTTAATACTTTATTATTATTACATTTTTGAAATGAAAATGTTTTGTTGTATGGGGGGGGGGGCAACTCCTTTCTACGCCAGTACACTCCATAACAATAAAATTGAGTTAAAGATGACGGAGAGATAATGCAATAAAAATTGCGACATTGACGTATAAACAACGAACAATAAATAAACAGGTTACATTTTCAAAACTTGCCTCTAAAGTACTTCATCCCTAGAACTCTACTCTTTAGTTGGCTGTTTATGCCCAACTTTCACATCGGCTTACATATTGCGTTGTAAACTGTCACTGTTGTTTTCTTCGGTATACATTTTTTCTTATAAATGTGTTGTTCAGCGTATAGTACAGTTTTCTTGTGTTTTCTATTCTGTTGTTAGTCTCTGCATCTTTTCCATCCTTATGTATGTTTACTCCTAAATATTTAAATGTCTCTATTTCTTCCCCCTTCTTTCTTTGTATATTTATTTTATTCATTTCATTCTCTTCGATTATCATTATTTTAGTTTTCCCAACGTATTTTCATATTTTTTCCTAGCGCAATCTACCAGATTTAAAAGTCCTCTTGTAATTCTATTAAGAATATATTATATATTTATGCAATCAAAAGTCCAAGCCAGACCGCAATTCCCTTCATCGAGTAACGTGTACTATAAAGTAGAAGGTATTAGCGAAAGATTCAGTTATACGGTTTTTGTCATTTTTCTTTTACTTTTATTATTATTTCTGGAGAGTGTGAGTAGAGAGACTTGTTACTGTTAGAACTTGGACAACATGTTAAGTTCGGATTAAGTATTTCTATTTGGTACATTTCTCTGGGTATACGTGGCCATATAGTCAATGTACGTTTCCGTCATTGCACAGCTTCTGTTTGCAGCCATAAACTACACGCAGTAATCGAAGTAATTGCCAATATTTTGAAAACAGTTTGACTATGACTTATTATCGAGAGCGAGACTGAAATACTGCAAGTGCCTGTTCGGGGCGAAGCCAATCCAATTAAGCAATTTAATTAAAAATTCAAGTGTGCGTAATGATCATATTCCAATTAGTAAAACAAAATTTCAAGCATTCTTAGTTCTATAAAATATATATTATGGATTCTGAAGAACAAGACACCTGCATAAACTTTTGACATGGATTTATGAAGAGCCAAACCCACGTTTGCAAAAAACATATTGTCACTATATCTTTCTATAAAAGTATCCGTGAACAAGCGACAGTGTCAAAGGATCTGGTATAACCTAAGTATTTGAGTTAGCTTCCATTTGACCTCCCTACACATTCGATCGATTATTTCCAACATGTGTACAAGAAAACTCGTGTACAATGTCCGTAAAGCGTTATTGAAATGTAATTGTGCCTGCATTATTCATGATGAGCGCGCCAAGGTGCATAAAATATGGGCCGCATTAGTCCGTTTGGCGAAACATTGAGTTATATTTACATACGATATCGATTATCGGGCCGCATTCGCTGCACTAACTTATTTTATGAGTCATGTGTGTATTTCAGACGTGTTATCCTTCACGTCGCCGCAAAAGCGCGACGATCGATGCTACGGTGATAATCTTAATCTCGAAGGCTCCGTAAAAGTCTACTTTTGCTGTAAAGCGCGGTAAAGTGTCGGAATTTATGTAATCTACGAGCACGGTCGTACAACATACATTATGCAACTGTATTGTATGTGGTGGATTCACGAACGTTTCCACGATAAAGAATGTTGTTGTTGAAGTTACAAAGCCTGGTGTGTACTAGCTTTCCATTAAGAAATAAATATTTGATAGCTTATCGACAAATGTAAATGGGAAGTTATAATTATTATTTTTCTATCCACTGACTAAATATTATTATTATGAATAGTTAAACGTTAAACGTGAACCCCTAAATTTATATAAAAATTTCCAAGGGGTACTTTTAACATCCAAGTTTATTGCAACATAACCTCTCCAATGTATATATAAAATGCACTAGTTTATAAAAGATTCACAAGTTTAAATATGTGGATGCATCAACAAATAAATTTTTCCAATTTGAAAATTTAGAAAATATTTTATTTATTTAATTGATTAATATATATTTATTTATTCACTTTATTAATTCCGTTATTATTAATAGTAGTTTGTTAATTTAGCAAAAAATGAACTTTCGCATTCGCATCGACATGTTTTACTTTAATGAAATGTCAATTTCTAAAATTTAGGAAAAGAAAATCTGAGACTAAATTAATCGAATTGTGTACAAATTGTATTTTCTTGAAACCTGCATAATAAAGAAAAATCAAAATACCATGGTTAGCAATATATTAATTTCTTTATATTCGTGAGATTATTTCTTCAAAATTTCAGTTACTGCTAAGGATATTTAAATGTTTGGTGGCATATGGAAGGCGATGTGACTTATAAATTATTGACAACATGTAAGACCAAACCGAAATATTAAAAAATAACTTATTGTGCCAATCGTATTAAAGCTGACACTTTATGTGAACAGCAATTGCAAACATTGCGATCAAACAAAGTTATTTTGTCAAATAATTTTTTTTTACCAACCCTGTCTGATGTATCATTATTATTAAGAGTGGTCATTAAAAACTAAAAAACAAATACGTTAACTTATCAAAAGGTTTCGTTCTTACTCCGGTCTTTTTAAAATTTTATCAGTATGTCGCTTCTACATGCTATTTTAGTTTGGATTCTCAAACGTAAGAGTAACTTAATTTTCTTGAACCAGACCATTAGCCAAGCCTACATATTGCTCAAACCATCAATTTTTCTTTTAGAGTTCATGGCAGTACTGCTGTTTTGGATGAAACACAGTTGGGAAAACAGCCTTTTTATTAGTGGGACTCTCTGCAAGGATTTTAAGATCACTACAGTTCGGATTGTGATGTTTTTGTTGCAACGCTGTGTCACAGCATGAGAATATGATTTAAGTTACAATCGGTTTTATAGTATTCTAATCTGGCAGATAATCTTTGAATTGAACGAAACTATATGTGCACACATTTCAGATAAGCATACGGATGAAACTACTTCGTCTGCCATATTACGGTCAGCCCGTGGGAGAAATTCCAACTGTACCGCCGCTTATGCATGATTAGAGGACGAGCATGACGAGTGGGAAACGGAATCGCTTGCAAGTATTGTCGAATATGTCATTCGACTGGGTGACCTAACCTAAGCAGTGAAACATTCTCAAGTACGTAAGAACTGGTATACTCTTACAATGCCAAACTAAGGACAATAACAAGTATAAATCTGGAAAATGATATTCAGAACCAAATTCTTCTTAATATTTCCCCACAAGCTCTAGATCAGCTACAGCACAAATATTACTACTGGGGTCTTGCCGTAAATAATACTCGCCCGTAGTGTGATGTATGTATTTATTAAAAACTCTACATAATTGCGTCGGTTGCAAGGTCGTTCGTTTGCAGCGTCGCCGAGTGCTTACTGACCTACCCTAACGTCGAACGTTGCACTACATATCGACGGCACTTTGTCGATGATTGTCTGTTGACTATCTATATACGACTAACTATGTATCACTTCTGATCACTTCCATATCACTAATGTTCGAGCCCTGCAAGCGGCTATTTATAATTAATCGCGAGAGGCTTTCCAAATCAATTGTCCTCAATACGAATTATTATTTCCATTCTTGCTGACGGCAAGTATAGCAAATGAAATCAAAACAACGACCGTTTGCAGAATGCGAATTACTAATCGGTGAGTGTTGTAACTGGGTCGATTGTGCATTAGTTCATAACCCAATTACAGCGTACTATTACAATAGAATTAGTATTATTGTAAATTGTAAATAGAATCTCGATATAATAGGTTTTACTACATTTATATAATTTAAATCGTAAAATATATTCAAATACACGATATAGTCGCATGGTCCGAGACGTGACTCACAACACCTGGTCTGCACGTGGGCGAGAGTCGACTCGGTGTCGATGCAAAAGTGCGCGAAAATTCGAGTTGGCAACAATTTGCGATTCGTGGATATTGAGGGTGTTTACATAGGCCAAACTAGCCAACAACTTAAACGTCGTTTGACACAACACAAAAGCGACATTAGTAGAAAACCTAATGCTTGTGCATTAGCTACACACGTTAAATCTACTAAACATAATATAGCATGGACTGATGTAAAAATCCTAGCAACCGAACCCAATTATCAAAAAAGAACTTTTCTTGAAATGTGTTACATTAATGAAAATAAATAGCATCAATTCTAAACATGACTTCAATAACCTCAGCATAATTTACACTAACATTCTTAATTTATAACATTCATACAAAATTATACCCCATAACCCACTTTTTCAAATTTCCCGCATATTCATCTAGTTACTTTCACTCCTAATTTGTCTGAGTTTTCACTTAACCTTAAAATATCACAGCTGTTTTCCACCATCAATTAAACACGTGCAGGCTGTACAAATGTAATAGTTTTAATTTAGTTTTTATCATTAACGTTGTGTTATATCAATTTGAAGTAATCAAATAATGTTCAACTTATATAAGTGTTCAACGTCAATATACTTAAATGGCACATATATCACGTAAATTTTATCATACTTAGTTTAACTAAGATTTGTATGTCAACCTTTTAAAAATGTCGTTAGACCGCATAACCCAACGAAACGTTTTTTTGTAATCCTTTATATATATATATATATATATATATATATATATATATATATATATACATGCTCACAATGATTTTCTTGCACATATGTCCCATCTTTCGCACTTTGTGTTATTGTAAAGTTCAAAAACCTATAATTCTATTTGTTTTATTATACTGTAACAGTTATATATGAAATTTCGGCAGTTCCCACAAAATTTAGTTGTTTGATCACCTTCATCTTCGGTTTCGTTTTTATACTTAATACAGTATCATACTGCACTCATGATTATAGCTAAAATTATGAATACTATGAGGCTTTCACATACATTCTTTTTGCATTTGAGGCATATAAATAGTATAACACTTTCACATATCAATGATTATCCCACTTTATCATTTCTTCTCTTAATTTTTTAAATCCCAGTTTCCTCCCAAGTCATTGCATTCATTTTCTGCCCTCTTCAACCTCCTATTCATCCATTTGCCCATTCGATGTGTATGTATCCACAATCTCCATTGTTTCATTCTT
The DNA here is from genome assembly GCA_959613385.1 of Geotrupes spiniger. Classification (NCBI taxonomy): domain Eukaryota; kingdom Metazoa; phylum Arthropoda; class Insecta; order Coleoptera; family Geotrupidae; genus Geotrupes; species Geotrupes spiniger. The sequence continues at coordinate 36,456,730 of OY390735.1, forward strand.
TATTTTCTATTTCTATTATTAATATTTCAAATTCCTAAATGAGCATTTAAATTAATATATATTGAATGCTACATTAAATAGCGTCATATTCCACGAACATAACATAAACAATAATTTGAAATGAAGGCTACATTTTAGAAATAACCGTTAAAACATATTCATAAATGCATTTCCGATGTTTGAATGCACCAGTGATCATCCACCACACAGCCGACTTGTTCGTTGTATTTACTACACAATTCTCCTTTTAAATCATCCATTAATATTGCAGTTATAATTGATGCGCTCGACGGGAAAATCTTTGTCCCAATTAGTGGACGCCAGCATATTGCATCTCTTCAAGAATTAAAACACATTCCATTACCTAATTGAAACGCCCCGCACGCTCAGCGAAATAAACGATTGTTATAATTTAATTAGTGGCGTGGTTTTCATGTCCTCGGCATACTGGCTTAATTGGCGCGTTTAAATTTAAGGCTGGTAAAAAGTGTATTTTCAATAATTAGGCTGCGTTATACTAGTTCGTTCCGTTTATCAGCTTTTTAATATTTTTTATTATTTTAACGAATGCTCATTCGTGGCGGACTAAAAATACAGGGATAATTACTTTGAAATGAAAAAATATGTAGAGAAATAGGTAGGTATTTTATATTACATTTGCGTGTTATCGGGCTTGTATTTATTTCAGTGTCCATTGTTCAATGTTCATTGTTACGCATATTATTTTTATTGTGTATAAAATAAAGTTCTGAATATTCATACTCGTTAGAGATTACAGCCGAAGGCTATAATATCGGTTACTAAAACCCTGCCATTATTATCTTTTGAAAATAAAAATACAGCGTTATAATAAACACAAAACGTGAGACGTAAGTTTCAAGTAACTCGCATTTTAAAGGTTTTATCTTTTTATATTTATATTTATATATATTTTATATATATTTTATATTTATTTATAACTAAACGTTGTATTTTTAACATATAAACTGTTGCATTTTCACAGAATTTGTTGGTACAAAACCATTTTCTGCTAATGTACAAAAATATTGATTTTCTTGGGGTACCTAAATCACTTTGGACACTCTGTGATTATGTTTCGAACTACTATTTGCACACGTTTGCGGAAAAGAAGTGTAAATTAAGAAACAGCAACGCTAGGGACATTTATGGATTTAATACAAATCTACTGAAAAGAGTTTCATTATTGATCGTTGAACCACTAACGTACATTATTAATAAATGCATCTGCGAAGGTACCTTCCACAATGAACTCAAAATAGAGAAAATTTTTCCATTGTATAAAAAAGGCGCAAAAGATGATTTTAATAATTATAGACCTAGATATTGGTTTTACCAGTTTGCTCTAAAATTTTTACAATAAACTACGCATCGAACAACAATTTGGCTTTAGACATCACAGATAACCACCATACAACCATACAACCCCAATTCTTATGATAATTGAGAACATATTTGGTTCTTTTAACAAATCTAATAAAGCGACAGCTAAAGCATTCGATTATTCTTCTATCGACACTAGAAATATATGGAATAAGTGGCAAACCAGTAATTAAATTAATTAATTAAATCATATCTGTCAGACCGTAAACAAGTAGTTAAAAGTTTGCATCTTACTTCAGGTGAATTGTTGGTGAAAAAGGTCTTCCGCAGAGTTCCATATTGGGCCCCATACTCTTTATTATCTACAACAACAATAACTAACCAGCTAATTTACTCTGTTCTAAAACAGTTTTATTTGCGGAAGATACTAATTTGTTAAATATCAAACAAACTGATGAACGTTAAAAACTAGTAGCGGGCTCGTGCCTCAAACGAAGCCGTCGCGCTGTAAAATTGAACTTCCCGCATTCGACTGTAAATAACTATTACAGCGCTCCGGCAAATAAGCCGTCAAGCTACGCGCTGTAAAATTGAACTTCCCGCATTCGACTGTAAATAACTATTTCACTTCAAAATCCTGCCAGTCTGCCAGCAAAACTTCTTGGGAACAATCTTGACCCGTCTTTAAACTGGCACCATCATAATGTTTCTTTGTGTAGAAAATTGAATATAACTACTTATCAAATTCGTAAATTAGTAAACCTGTCAAATCTTAGTACAGTTTTGACTACTCAAATTTCCAGTTTAATAAACTATGCAATAATATGGGATGCTTCAAGTTACATATAAAAATTGCTTGTTCTCCAAAAGAAGGCAGTCCGTATTTTAACGAAATCTAATTGTCATATAATAAAAAATAATGGGCAACTGTGCCTTCTATTGAGTTGATGCGTTTTTAAATTTTAGTAATCTTATCTGATTGTCTATCAACGACAATCAGATTATATTATTATGTTTATATTATTATGTATTATAATTATCTTTATATATTTTTTGTGTCTTTTTGACATTCCCAAAAATATGTATCATTGATATGATTGTATCTTATATCTATCAAAGACAAACCAGATGCTGGCCTATGGCACTTTCTTATAACTTAATTGACATCGCGTCATTAAATACATTTATAGTCTTGCGAATAGAATATAATTAGGTTTGGACTGCGCAGGATATAGTATAAAATGCAAATGCGTTCAAAAGAATTTAAATTGTGGGTCGATGATCTCTGCAAAATATAACTGAGATGGCAATGCATAATGTGACATTAAATGATGCACTAGAGTCGACTTTATTTAGCTTTCAGAAATATTTAATATAATAAACACATTTTATATTCGATTTACAAATATATCATTTCCCCTTCCGTTTCCGCCATTCTTCTTATGCCATCTGCTTCCTTCCTTCACATGAACTCTCTTCATTTCTTTATGTCCTACAACTTCCTTAATGTCTCCACCCCACCCCGTAACTCACTTTGACATCTCATCCAATCTTTACCTTTCTCTTCTCTTTACCCTCCAATATGTGTCCACTTTCTCCTCATTTCTTTGTAATTTTTTTCATTTTTATCGTTCTTCCTCCTGCTTCAACCTTGGATGATACCTCGCCAGTCTTATTCTACACCTAACACCTTCCCATCTCGAGATTATCCCCCTTTTCCCGTGTTCACCTTGTTTTCTAGCCTCTTCCATACGGTCCCAGTTTGTGTTTTACCAATCTTCTCCATGTCTCCAGCGCCATCCTTTCATTCCCGTTTCATGCAGTACTATATATTTTGGCATTGATATCTCTAATTTTAACGCACACTTAAACTCTCCCTGAAGCATGCGTGTGTGTGTACGTGCGTGTCTGTATGTACGTAAGTCTGTGTGCCTGTGCACGCCCTAGCGCTGAAACTATTGTACCAGACTCTATGATGAACTTCAGATTTGTATATAGCGAAGAAGAAAGCTTCCTCTTTTGGAAGCAATATCTCACTCTTATCACTGTTATCGAAAAATTGTTTTTATACAAGTTAAAGAAATTCGAAATAACTTTTATTTGAACAGTTCTTTCGAAATCTGAAGTGTAAGTATAAGAAAGCTTAGTGCGGGCCAGTGCAGATTTTTTAATCTGTCCCTCGTTTCCGCCAATGCTTCTATGCCACCAAAGCTTGTAGCCATATCCGTGTATTTCCAACTCTAGCTCCATCATCTTGACGTTGTCTAAATACGTCCTCCAGGGCAAGTTTTCCAAAAACGGTTGTAGTTTTGAACTTCAAGCACCTATAGGTTGTCCTCTACTTCTTTTATATCTCCTAATATCTCTTCTATTTCATTTTGCTCGCGTAGCTCTTTATGAATTCTCTTCCCTGTCAGGTAATATTCCCAACCCATCAATCCCTTCTACGACTAGTTCACCGTTTCTCTGAGCTTTGTTTTCTCTCTTCAGCATAGAATATAGTGTTCTCGAAGTAGTGGTCTTACATTGACAACAAATATTTAATTGCTTTCGAAATTTGTAATATACCTGAATATCAAATTTATTTATATAATTATCATTTATTAATTTAGTAATTATTATTTAGATTATAAACTATTTCGCATTTTTGAGTTAGAAAGTTTGTAAATATAAATATTTTGAACTGTTTTTATTTAATTATCTTCAAAAATCTTTAACGAACTTAAATTTACAAAGCATCGAAATGAAACTAAAATGTTGCATTTTGGTTCAGAATCTTGTAGTTTTAACTTTTCCCATTTTACAAGTTGATATTTGACTTGTGTTCATTTTCTTTGTATTTCTGAATTTTTTATAATAATACAAAAGAAACAACTCGTTAACTAACCAGGATAAATATATAAAACGAAATAAAACAAACCGCAATTAATATCATAACCAACTCAGTCTAATTAACAACATGAAAAAAATACATAAATAAAATTGGGAAATGATGTAGCACAATCCAGGGAAACGCAAACATGACAAAATTAAAAATAGAACTGCAGAACAAAATAACTGTGGGAAATTAAAACAACATAATAAAATACCAATGAATATCGAACAAAATGAATATCCACGAGAACGCGGAAAATAATTGTACGTTTACTATATTAGAATAGACACCAATTGACTCGTTTACTTTCATACAAATTTCAGCAAAAAAAAACAGTTTAATCTTAAATAAGGAAAATAAGTTAGATTTCTTTTGAATATGTAAATAACCTTTTCCACGTTGCTATTCATCACATGAGGAATTATTCACATAAATCACTTGCCAGTTATAGTACTTCACCGTGCGTTGTTTGTTCCAATAAAATCCAGTTTGTAAATCGTTAATTTTATTCTAATATTGCACATAAATACAAGGTTTAAAGGGGCATAAATATCTCGTGCGCCATTACACAGGACATGAATAGGAACTGAGTACACATCGAATGAATTATCTATAGTTATATCAGTCGTGATAAATCTAGTGGATATTATATCGGGATTACGTTTGTATATGCTAAGACTATATTTACACGGCAACTTTCGAGAACAGTTAACAGGTCATTTTCCCATAAATGTTTTATTCCTGTATCAATCGACAAACCTTGAAAATAATTCGTATACGTGAACTACATTTGAGTATTAGCGAGCGCATAATTCGTCATAATTAGGCTGAATGTCGCTGCTATTCTTGTATCATATTGCAGAGGTTTAAAATGTGAAATTGTCATGCTATGGTAATAAACGTCTGCTAAAATGCATGTTACAGTATCATTAGCCTCGATTACGTATTCCAATAACATTTATATGTACGCTGAATTAGTTATTTATTTATACAGACTTTTTCAGAAGTATTATTACATGACCCTAGTGAGAACTAGGAGGAGTGGCGTTGGATTTGGATGACGTCACCGATTTTTTAATTGCTATATATATATATATATATATATATATTATATATATATATATATATATATATATATATATATATATATATATATATATATATTCAGTTCATCGTCGCACATCATCCAATGCACATATTTTACTGATGAAGACATTATAAATTGTCGAAACGTTTAAAATTGATAATGATCAAATAAAATTGTGCATTATCACTCTTGATTTTTTTAAAAACAAAGCCATCTAATACCCAAAAAAATATATATAAATATATATTTTTCAACAAAATATAAATATAAATTTGGCAAAAGTGTAAAAAAAACTAATCTCTAACAATATATATATATATATATATATATATATATATATATATATATATATATATATAATTGTTATTTCTTGTCCACTGGTATACGTTGAGAAAAGATAATTCTTCGGGAAAATTTGGACAGGTAAATCAATTAAACAATAATTACATCAGTAACGTTTCGTCTTTAATATAAAAGACATCTTCAGACTAAAATGAATAACACATATGGTAATACAACAATATTAACGAATGAATGACTCACCTAATGTAATATTAATTTAATACGCGCATGAAAATTGACTAAAATACACAATCAAACATAAATAAATGTAAAGATTGCTCCTTAAACACTTCACGTAAATACACATATAAACAATTTAAAATTCGATGCGAACTCGACGCAAGTCAAATGCAGAGTAAAATGCAACGTACGCAAAATTTTTAGGAAAAAAAAACAGTTCACAGGGTAAAAAACGATATTATTTCTTCAATCTAAATAAATTCATTAAGCGATCGAAACGGAAGGTCAACTACCTAAGTAATATTTAAGACATTCTTATAAATTGCTGAAGTTAAATTATTTTCACTCTTTATATTGCAAGTGTTGGGGGTCATGGCGATATACAAAGATTCGAGGATTAGTCGCTTATGTAAGTTATTTTCAGTATCTAAAATTACTGGGTTCGAGAAATCAAATGTGTGGTGGTGTTTCCACACATGTGAGCATAATGCAGTGATTTCTGACTTCTTGTCTCTGGTCATAACATTGTTGCAATCCTGTTTATGATTTTGGATTCGTCTCTTTAAGTACTGTTTGGTTTGTCCCACATACGATGAACTACAGTCATTACATTGTATCTTGTAGATTAAATTAGATTGTAATACACTGGGTGTTTTAGATTTTAATTGTGTATATAATAGCCCTACATTTTTTGTGTTGTAGTATGTCAAAATATCAATCTTGTTGTTTAAAATTCTGTTGAGTTGTTCCGACAAACCATTTATATATGGGAAAGAGTAAAATTTTTTATTTAATTTTTCATTACTAATGATTTTGGTATTCTTGTGCACGGTTGAGTGTATGATTTTATTGATAAACTTTCTGGGATACTTGTTATATTTTAAAATTTTGTGAATAGTCTTATTATTAGTTTGATGGAATACTGCACTACTAACTCTATCCATCCGATGTTTAAGTGCTGTCACCGTGTTGATTTTATGTTTCATGGGGTGTTGCGAAAGAAAATTTAGAATATTCAGGTTCACACACCAATAGATTTGTCCACTTTTGTAAGAATTATTAATTTTCTATTCAACAACAGCTATTTTGCCTATAGGGATTCGTTTTTTTACCAGAGATCGGGATCTTCAATGGGGCATCCTTGTTCTCCGGTTCTGGCATCGTTGGTAATGAACAAACTTTTGAGGCAGGTAGTTGCGTCTTTACCGTTTGTGGTTCCTTTCCTATACATTTATGTTGATGACATTTTCACTGCTATCCCACAAGAATACACAAATACCATATTAAATTATTTCAACTCGTTTCATCATCAACTACAATTCACTTGTGAATTGGAACATAATAACAAATTAAACTTTTTGGATACTACGGTTATTAGAGAAGAAGATCAGTCGCTTTCAACGATGTGGTATGCAAAAGCAACAAGTTCTGGAAGGGTACTAAATTTTCTTTCGCAACACCCCATGAAACATAAAATCAACACGGTGACAGCACTTAAACATCGGATGGATAGAGTGAGTAGTGCAGTATTCCATCAAACTAATAATAAGACTATTCACAAAATTTTAAAATATAACAACTATCCCAGAAAGTTTATCAATAAAATCATACACTCAACCGTGCACAAGAATACCAAAATCATTAGTAATGAAAAATTAAATAAAAAATTTTACTCTTTTCCATATATAAATGGTTTGTCGGAACAACTCAACAGAATTTTAAACAACAAGATTGATATTTTGACATACTACAACACAAAAAATGTAGGGCTATTATATACACAATTAAAATCTAAAACACCCAGTGTATTACAATCTAATTTAATCTACAAGATACAATGTAATGACTGTAGTTCATCGTATGTGGGACAAACCAAACAGTACTTAAAGAGACGAATCCAAAATCATAAACAGGATTGCAACAATGTTATGACCAGAGACAAGAAGTCAGAAATCACTGCATTATGCTCACATGTGTGGAAACACCACCACACATTTGATTTCTCGAACCCAGTAATTTTAGATACTGAAAATAACTTACATAAGCGACTAATCCTCGAATCTTTGTATATCGCCATGACCCCCAACACTTGCAATATAAAGAGTGAAAATAATTTAACTTCAGCAATTTATAAGAATGTCTTAAATATTACTTAGGTAGTTGACCTTCCGTTTCGATCGCTTAATGAATTTATTTAGATTGAAGAAATAATATCGTTTTTTACCCTGTGAACTGTTTTTTTTCCTAAAAATTTTGCGTAAGTTGCATTTTACTCTGCATTTGACTTGCGTCGAGTTCGCATCGAATTTTAAATTGTTTATATGTGTATTTACGTGAAGTGTTTAAGGAGCAATCTTTACATTTATTTATGTTTGATTGTGTATTTTAGTCAATTTTCATGCGCGTATTAAATTAATATTACATTAGGTGAGTCATTCATTAACGTTAATATTGTTGTATTACCATATGTGTTATTCATTTTAGTCTGAAGATGTCTTTTATATTAAAGACGAAACGTTACTGATGTAATTATTGTTTAATTGATTTACCTGTCCAAATTTTCCCGAAGAATTATCTTTTCTCATATATATATATATATATATATATATTAGGGCGGGTCAAATTGTATGGACAGATTTTTTTTATGAAGCGTATAGCAAAAATGTAATCTATAGGTGATTCTGAGAAATTTTGCTCAAGAGACCATAGCTCTAAGTCGGATTTGGAGCCCCCCAAAATTTCAAAATAGAAATTTTTCCATATATACATAGAACAATTTAATTAAATTCGTCATAAAATCGGATAGAATTATAGTAGATTTCTCAATTTGGGCTTGTTTGAAAGGTATTTTTATCACCTTTCAGAATCTGTATTGATACCTGTAGAATAAGTCGTCAATGGCGGCATTGTTCAATTGAACAACTTTGTAACACTGAATAATGACGTTACAAAATAATGACGTTTACCACCACTAAACGTTGCCAAGCTTGCTTTTCCTTCTTCCTTAATCGTTCATCGTGCAATGCGCAAGCAGTTTGCCAAAATACTTAAATAAAAACTCGGTTATCACAATACCAATATTTACTTTCTTATACATTATGTATAAGTATAGGAATCATGAAAAATTTCGAACTCGAGATTTCAACGGATATACACGTTTTGAGGTCCCCTGAATCGTTTCTGACTATTTTCGGAATGACGTCTGTGTGTGTGTCTGTGTGGTACTGTGTGTCTGTGCGCGCTCTAGCGTCCAAACGATTATAGCTAGAGCTCTTCAACTTTAAACTTAACATTTGTATGTAGCAAGGAGGAAAACGTCCTATTTTGAAAGCAATCTCTTAACCGGAAGTGATGGTTTACTCTTATCACCTTTTTCCATATCTCGAAAACGGTACACGTTACTGGAAAACATATTCTTACATAAATTATAGATATTGGGGTAATTACTGTGGGGAATTTGCAAACGGGGTTCTATATATACTAATTCAACACGTGTGCGCTTAAGGGATAATAGCCGCATAAATGACCGGGGAAATTCCGAATTCTGTGTGGTCGTTCGTGATGTTCTTGCCGTGTTTTTCCGCTTTTTTGATTTCTAGCGTTTCTAACAAATTCAACCGTTTGCCTTTGGTAGTTGTATGCAATGTTTTAAATTTATTTAGATCCGGGAAATGGTTCTTTGTTATGCAGGTCTAGATAATTGATCGTGCCATCTTCGTTGTTTTCTGTCTCTACGGTGAATTGTACTTGCTCGTAGAAGCAATTACCTAGACCTTCAAATTGGGAAAAAAGAACAACACCTGACCTTCGACATATTCAGAAAACATACTTTCTCAGACGCCATAACAAATGCCAATTCTTGTCAATTCAATATAAAAATGAGTGCCTTTCGGTCATGGATACACAGGCTTCTAGTATTGCCCCTATCGACTGCCAACTACAGAAGTTGAATAAAGAAGTTGAGATCCTGAAAGCCATTGTAAGAAACAATAATTACCATGAAAGCGTCATCGATCGGTTGATAAGGAAAAAACGTCAGAAGCTATTAACCAAACAATTGTACGCACCGGTGGAGGATGTCCAGCGCAATTATTGCTTTATCAATTATGTTCTTAAGTTTAGTGACAAAATCTCCAATAGGTTACGTCACAGCAACCTAACACCTATTAGTGTAAATAAAAAGAACTTGGGAACTAAATTGGTAAACAATAAAGAGAAACTAGACCAAACACAAAAAAGCGGAGTATACGAAATTAATTGTAAGGACTGTGACGCTCTATATATAGGTCAAACCGGACGCAACTTCAAAAAGCGCCTGAACGAACATAAAAATCTATTCTAAACAACGCAAGAACAACTGGCTTAGATGAACACTGCATAACAAAGAACCATTTCCCGGATCTAAATAAATTTAAAACATTGCATACAACTACCAAAGGCGAACGGTTGAATTTTTTAGAAACGCTAGAAATCAAAAAAGCGGAAACACACGGCAAGAACATCACGAACGACCACACAGAATTCGGAATTTCCCCGGTCATTTATGCGGCTATTATCCCTTAAGCGCACACGTGTTGAATTAGTATATATAGAACCCCGTTTGCAAATTACCCACAGTTTAATACACTCTTTGAAACTTTAACCAAGTGTTTAATTTTTTAATTTTTTAACTATAATTTTAGATTTAGTCAAAGAGTGCAGTGATAATATCAAAGTTATTATGGATAATCAAGAACCATCAACATCGTCTGCGGTGTCTTCGCAAATGGAAGCAACAACATCAACAAGTTTTGACTCTAGATTGACTAACATGCCTCATCAAGATATTGTTGTTTTTGGTTTATCAAGTGATTTAAATGATCTTAGTTTGCCTACTAAATGTGACATTTTAAAATATTATTTTTTTTTAAGTGATCGTGCTAAATTTGAAAACAAAATGTTCTCGTATAAAAATTTTACTCCTCACGTAACAGATAAATTGATCCAAATTTGGTGTAAATTAAATATTGAAATCATTAATAGAAAGAGTGTTTTAAAAAAATTAACTGGTTTGCTTGATAAATACCAGAAACATGTACAACATAGAAACAAAAGAGATGAATTTAAAGCATTTGTTGATTCAATAAACGAATTATTTTATATTGGCAAATGTAATTGCAAATTAAAAACAACAGAATGCTCGTGTGGATTGATTCCAGAACATCTAAAAGAATTTATGATGGACCAGCATAATGTTAGAAAATTCACAATACCTGAATATACCTTGAATATTCAAGACGTTGAAGAAGTAGCTACAACAATACCAACACTTACAACTGGTACCGATGATCCAAGTTACGAACCACCTGAATTACACATGGATGAAGATGAAAATGAAGCAACAACAGAAGTTCCAGAAGCAACTGTTCAAATGAGACGAGGTCATTATACTCAAAGATACGATGCCTTAAATTTTGCTATGATGTGTGATAGATTCGGTGTTTCAGATAGAGTCGCTTCATGTTTAGCAACAGCTTTATTCGAAGATATAAATTTTAGAGATGTTCATGGTAATCTTGTTATTATGGATAAATCAAAAGTGGCTAGAGAAAAAGTTAAATCTAGAGATGCAGTGCTCCGTACACGACATACAAATTCTTCCATAACTGCATTCTCTTTCGATGGTAGAAAAAATGACTCATTAACTACAGAGAAAGTTAATGACAAATTTCATACCACTATGGTAAAAGAACCGCATTTAGTTGTTCTGAAAGAGCCCTATAATGAATTACTTGGATATGTAAATTTGGGTAGTCAAGAAGATGCAAAAACCAAACACAGAAAACTGAATGAATTTTTCAACAATAAAACATTAACAGTTGATCAATTAATTGGCATATGCAGTGATGGTGAGCCAACAAATACTGGAACAGAAAATGGTGTTTTACGATTATTTGAAAAACAGTTAAATACACCAATTCACTGGTTTATATGTCTGCTTCATTTCAATGAACTGCCATTTCGTCATTTATATGAAGCATTGGACAAAACAGTCACCAGTGGACCACGAGCAGCAAGTGGAAAGTTATTCAAAGCTATTCAAGAATGTGAGAAATTGCAGGTATGTAACACTTTATTTTATTTAATATCATCATTATTTATTGTCATTATTTTACTTTTTCGATTGGGATAAAGTTAAAATAAAATAATTGCATTTTAATTGATCTAAACATTTCATTTTTCAGGTAGTAGCTGATTTTGATCCAATACCACTGGAGAATATGCCTGCAATGATGGATCATGAACATGAGCTCGAACTATCAACAGATGTTAAATATTTATATCAAATAGCTAAAGCAATTTCGAATGGTATTGTTCCAGTTGATTTAGCTAACATTAAACCAGGACCAATTGCACATTCTCGTTGGTTAACCAAAGCAAGTAGATTACTACGATTATATGTAACAACTAATACACCATCGACCAATTTAAAAACTTTGGCAGTTTATATTATTACAGTTAATGTGCCAATGTACTTCAATGTGAAGTTTTATAACTCTGTTGTGTACGGCAGTGCACTTTTATTAAAATTTATACGTTGGACACGATACTTACAACCAAACTTTCGTAATATTGTAGATGGTGTAATTCAAAACAACTCATATTACGCACATCCAGAAAATATCTTATTAACAATGTTATTTGATGATCGAAAAGCAATACGGGATAGAGCTATCAAAAAGATTTTACACTATCGAGAACAATTGTACGATCCAACTAAACTCAGAGTTTACAAAAAATATATCTTAAATTTCAATGCTACCGATTATGTCAATATGGTTGACATGAATAACGACGATATATTATTTGAACCAGCATTTACTCGACAGATTCCATATGATCACTTGGTAGAATACTTAGATTTCGTTGAACCACCACTGGCTGATCCACAAATTCCAATGCACATACAAGGAACAGAAAGACATGTACAATTATTAACGAGTGTTTCAAAACGAGTTATAGAAAAGAATCGTGAAGGAGTTATGGCAGTGACATTAGAAAGTCGTAAGAAAACTCCTCGAATGGAAAGTAAAAAGGACCTTAAAAAATAATATTACCACGTTAAAACATTAAATTGTAGGTCGAGAATAATATTTAAAAATAAATTGAATAAAAAATGTAAAAATAGTGTTTTCTTGTTGAAACCTTGAAAATGTTGATTTTTTTAAATCGATTTTCCTACAAAAAAATTGATCGTAATAAAAGTTTTTGGAAATTATCTGAACTTTTATAATCTGAATTCTGAATTCTGAATTTATTAGTTAAAAGTTCATTTTAGGCTATTTTTCGACAAAAAATTCCTAATATCTCTACTAAAAATAAAAAAAATATTGGTATCAATACAGATTCTGAAAGGTGATAAAAATACCTTTCAAACAAGCCCAGATTGAGAAATCTACTATAATGCTATCAGATTTGATGACGAATTTAATTAAATTATTCTATGTATATATGGAAAAATATATATTTTGAAATTTTGGGGGGCTCCAAATCCAAGTTAGAGCTATGGTCTCATGAGCAAAATTTCTCAGAATCACCTATATATTACGATTTTGCTATACGCTTCATCAAAAAAAAATTAACCCGCCCTAATATATATATATATATATATATATATATATATATATATATATATATATATATATATATATATATATCAGAATGTATAAAATAGCAAAGTATATCATATCAACAAAAGGAAACGTAGTTACGTCCATATGGGACGACATCACTGTCGTTCACACCAAATAGATCATATCCTAATTGCGACCAATAGCATAGCATAGGGGTGCTGTAACAATTGCGGAGCAGGTGTAGATATGGATTATTTTCTTGTGGGGGCGAAAAGAAGCATAAGCCAAATAAAGTAAAGAAAGCAAGAAAGTTGAAATACAAGATAAGAATATTTAGTGGAGCAGTTAAAAATTGAAAATATCAAAAGAAAATGCCAAGAAAGAATTAATAAGAATTAATAGGGAACAACCCTCGCAAAGAGGTTATCCAAAGTTCAGAAGCTCCAGGAGAAAACTGAATTACAACGGAAATGATGAATGCAGGATGGCGGAAACTGCAACAAAATCTCTGTAACATAATAAAAGTAATGTATAGTTAAACGATAAATAAGCAAAGAAAATTGAAAGAACTGTAAATTGATGAATTAACAAAAAGAAAGTTGTCAAGAAATTCGAAAATTAGGGTGGTATCGGTGTGGTCGATATGGTATACAAAATTATAGCGCTTTCGATCAAAAACAAAAGTTTCCAATATAAAATATGCCCAGAATCGATCAAATCTTCATCTTGAAATAAAAAATGGTATTGATTTGTAAAATGCCTATGAGTCAAATTATAAACTTGCAATCAACGGGAAAATAGCTGAAGAAATCAGGTAGCTAGAAGTTTAAGACGCGGAGACCAACTTTCATAGATACAATTCAATATAGTTGTAGACAAAGGTACATACGTTGAATCAAAGCAAGTGGGAACGATTTATGCGGATAATATTGTTTGCAATAATGATACAATCTAATAGATGCAGTGAAAACGTTAGAAATGTCAGCAAAACTTAAGCGTAATAATAAATGAGGATTGTGTTAAATGATCAACTACCAAGAAAATGTCATATTTGTAGTATCATATAAGGTGTGAAATACATGTGAGTGTGAGAAAATGTGTCCCAAGCAAGGAAAAAACAACGATAATTATTAAACCCTTAATCAAGAATGGTGGACACTGAATAATAAAGAATGGTATATGTATTAACGCCAGCGTCTAAATATCCCGCACACAATCTGCAACGTGATTAAGGAGATATGCCTCGGCAAACTAAATCCATACTCTCCAGACTAACTCAAAAGACCACTTTGTTGACAATAAGCGAATTAGCGAATATAAAAAGGTTATGACAGCTCCCTCGCCCTCTCTGGTCTCATTACTACTCCACATACACTCACATATTCGCTGATAGATGATGACTAGAGCGCGGAAATTATATGCAGATTTAAAATCGTCGTCATTGCCGCCGAGTGAAGGTTCATCGCTGGGCGCTTGGTTAGACTGCGCGTACAGTTTATTAGAAGTCGCACCATTAGATCCGTATTATTCTTCGCTTTGACAACACGTGCATCGAGCCATTTAAAAGTACTCTTGCATTTCTCATCGTCGTTTATCCCTAATTTTCTGCTCGTTGAATATTTTTTATTTCTTACCTCTTGGTTGAATTTTAGTTTATTTCGGCACGAGTTTTTTATGTTTAAAATAGTTGTTTATTTCTTTTCTGTAGTTAATTTTTATCTTTTATTTTAACCAGCATTTGTGGTTAATTGAGAAAGTGTGTTTGTTTCTGTTTATTAAAAAACATAGAACAAAAACTTGGAGAATTTGAGTGTTTTACTTATATTAGTGAAACCGTAGTATACTGTAACACTTGCGACGAAGATGTAAATTTTAGAAGTATGGGGTCCTTAAACCAACATTTGAAAACTAAAAAACATATACAAAATTTAACGGGGCGTTCCAATTACAATTTTTATGAGGAGTTATGCGAAGCATTTATTTCCGCCAATATTCCTTTAAAAAAGTTAAATAACGCATCACTTCGCAATTTTTTAAGCAAATATATTCAACGAAATATTGCCGATGAGTCCACCATCAGAAAGTACTATGTTTCAAAACAGTATAAAAAATAGTGACGACAATAAAATCCAAAATTCAAGACAACTACGTTTGGATTAGTGCCGATGAAACCACTGATATTAAACGTAGGTGTGTTGTCAATATTATTGTTAGCACATTAAACCCACAACAACCTTCAGAGCAATTTTTAATTTCTACTAGTTTCAGTAATACCCTGAATGCCGAAAAACTTTGCGAAATGATAAAAAAATGTCTTTTGTCTTGATTATGATGGTGATGTGTCTAAAGTTTTGTTATTCGTAAACGACGCAGCTAGTGTAATGCTAAAAACAGGAAAATTATTAAAGAATTATTTTCCTAATATGCTCCACCTGGCGTGCTCATGGATTGAATCGAATTTGTGAATTTATTCGTGACAGTTTTCCCAATATAAATTCTCTCATTTCAGTTTATTCCCTTGTGTCCGAATATTTCGTTACCTCCACAACCAGTAGTTACACGGTGGGGCACTTGGCTAGAAGCCGCATTCTTTTTTTAGAAAAATTTTAATTTATTAAAATTATTTGTTAGCAATTTAAAAGAGGATGCTGTCACTGTTAAAGATTGTAATTCATTAAAATTTACACTCTGAATTGAAATTTATTGAGAACAATTTTTCAATATTACGAGAAGCTATTACATTTTTTGAGACTTATGCCCGGTTTCACAAACGCTAATCGGTCGTTAACAGCTTGTTAACGAATTGTCAAAAGTTTGACGATTCGTTAACGAGTCTTTAATCAATCATCAAATATTTGACGATTGATTACTTTAACGAAACGTTAAAAGCAAAATTACCATTGTTTTGTATTTCACAAGCAATAACGTGTTTGAAAGGCTTGTTAACTAATTCATCATTTGACAATCGTTTGTGAAACCGGACATTAGAATGTAAAGCTGTTAATTTGTATCGACAAGCTTGAATCGATATTAACACAAAAATATAACCTGGCCTTTACAAACTCAATTTAACGACAATATTGATGCGGTCATTGCAACCCAACCCGGATTTTACAATTTTAAAACAAATGCCTTCGAACTCTTTTACAGACGACGTAACTTTTTTAAAATATTCCAACCTTGTACCTCATTTTATATACTCAGTGACATATAAACTGCACCACCTAGAAGGGGTGGGAATTTTTGGACCAAATTTGGCAGGAATAGTGGACTAGTCCAGGGAAATAGTTGATTAAAATTTGAAACCGAATCATCAAGTAGTCATGGGATTTTTGACGTTTGTGTCATTTTTTAGAGGTGGTGATAGACAAGCAATTATCGAGTCATTTTTTGAATTTGTTCCACTTTTTCGGATCCCGTTCTTTAGTTTAAAGTGTTTCAAGTGTTTAATGGTGCCTAGAGGAAGGAGACCTCAAGTTTACCAGGTTTCTCGTTTAGAGAAATCGGCAACCGTGTAGGACGGCACCACTCAACAATAATGCGTGTTTATCAAGCGTGGTCTGAACATGGGGTTGAACGTCGGAGAAGAGGCACTGGGGCTCAAAGACGAACCAATGAACGTCAAGATCGCCGCTTAAGGCTAATGGCCTTGAGAGACCGATTCTCTACAACTAGATCAATAGCTGATCAATGATTAGGTGAACAAGTTCGTCCGATTGGCTTGCGAACAGTTTATCGTCGAATAAGAACCTTTGGCTTGCTGTCTTACCGCCCACATCTTATGCTACTCCTCACTGCTCAACATCGCCAGGAACGTTTGGCCTGGTGCACGGAAAGACTTCAATGGAACTTGAAGTGGCACATTTTCAAATTGAAAATGTGTCTTGTCAAATCTGACAGCAAAATGTAAAATTTACATGATAGATGGTCGAATCTTACACCTCAATGGCGCAGTGAATATTAATTAAAACAGGTCCATGAAGACTAACTGGTGGATCGCTAGACAATATTGTTTCTGGGTTATTACCCAATTCAATTCAATTTTAGTTGTTTTTGAACTTAATTGCACCAATCCTTTTATATGTCGACACTGGACGTTTGACAGTCGTCTCTTGTTTAGTCTCCGCAAGGTGTTAGACAGGGTATCGTCTAGTGAGTGTTCTGTTGTCAGTGGTTCGTTAGGAGTGATTGGCTCGCACCATGAAGTTTTGATGGCCACTACATGTAAAGGTATTTCAACAACTAATGTTCTTGGTAATCGCTACTGACGAAGAGTAATAACCCAGTCTTCATGGACATGTTTTAATTAATGTTCACTGCACCATTGAGGAGTAAGATTCGACCGTCTATCATGTAAATTTTACATTTTGCTGTCAGATTTGACAAGACACATTTTCAATCTATATATTCTATATATATAAAATAGTACTTATCTTGTATCATGAGCAGTCAGTCGGAAACACCTTATTGCAAAAGAAAGGTGTCGCAATAAACTTTAATATTGCTAAAAGTGTTTTATTCAACGATTGACTGCTCTTGATACAAG